>KQ061732.1:81478-112667 GCA_001008035.1 Atkinsonella texensis | reverse complement strand
ACATTTAAAATTTTTCCTCCCCCCGAAAAAAAAAAAAAAAAAAAAAAAAAAAAAAAAGTGTACACCAATGACTAGCCATACAGCCGCGTTGCTAACCCGCCGCAAGGCAACAAAGTTCTAGACCTCATGGTCGAATTGATTGACAAGTACTTGGCTAAGCACTTGGAGTTGACCGGGGAAGAGGCGAATCGGCTTCACAACGAGTACTATAAAAACTACGGCCTGGCCATAGAGGGCCTTGTCCGCCACCACCAAATCGATCCCTTGGCGTACAATGCAGAGGTTGACGACGCTTTGCCTCTCCAGGATATCATCAAACCCGACCCAGAGCTAAGGAAGCTGCTTGAGAGTATCGACAGAACCAAGGTCAGGACGTGGCTATTCACAAACGCTTACGTCACGCATGCCAAGCGAGTCGTGCGCTTGCTTGGCGTGGAGGACCTGTTTGATGGACTCACATATTGCGACTACTCCCAAAAGCCGATAATCTGCAAGCCGCACCGCGACATGTACAGCAAGGCAATGAAAGAAGCTGGAGTCAGCGATGTGAAAGACTGCTATTTCGTCGGTGAGCAAAATAAGACCAATCAGCTGCTGTATCTACCTAGGCAAGCCCGGTCGTCTAACGAACAACAGATGATTCATTCCTCAACTGCGCCATGGCGAAAGACATCGGCTGGACGGCCGCTCACCTCGTCGAAGAAACCCTTCCAGCGCCTGAAAAGCAGGCTTCTCAATATCAGATTCGACACTTGGGAGAGCTACGCAAAATCTATCCTCAGTTCTTCAGGTCCTCTTAGGTAATTTGAGCCGCTGGCAGTACACTAGAGGACATGATAGGCTGTCTGTTTCGGTGACCTTTGCTGGTTTTTTTTTTTTTTTCTAATTCTAGGGAACTAAGATTATGATAGACCCCTACAACTAGAAATAGAAGACCAAAGTTTCGTTTATACCAATGCAGAATGTCTGTTATTATGTGCGAGCTTCAAAAAAAGCAGACTCATAGACGGTATCACCACAACTCCACGCTATGCCAATAAACAACGTCAAGATGACAGGGTGGAAAGAAGGAAAAAAATCGTAGCAGTTGGGCTTCATGGTCGCCGAACGCTACGAATGACAGTATCCAGTTCGCCCAATATCTGATCCCTTTCCTTCAGCGCTTCCTGCCGTTGCGCCTCGGCCGCCTTTAGATCTTCTTCCAAATCCTTAATGTTCCGCTCTTGGTCCCGTTCGCTGTTGTCGAGTCCGGGGAGATTGGAAATCAGCACTTCGATTTGCTGCTCCTTGATGATGAGGTCTCGCGCAAGCTCCTTCAACCCAGCCGCGAATTCGTCTGCAGGAAGGGGGTCGACTTGCTCTCCCGGTCAGCAGCCACTTCCAGGCAGACCAAATCAATCGCATGTCGTGTAGCTTCATCCATACCTTCTTTCTGATGAGGCTCCTGCTTGATATCGCGCACTTTGTCGTTCGGCCCGAGGGTTTCGAGATCGTGTCTCCTTTGCACGAAGTGCAAGGACGCGACGAATTGTTGCGCTAGCTTCATCGAGATTGGTCAGATCAGAAGACTTGTTGTCGCGCAGACGTGGGCAATGAGAAATGTTTACCTGATCAACCGCATCTTGCAGCTGCGTAAGTCGGTCGCCCATTGTGTCTGTCGCCCGGTGCAATGCAACAAGTCGCATGCGACTGACACACGGCAGCAAATCAACCTCTGATTCTTCAAAGACGCGATTGGGAGGATTCTTATCACATTGGGTAGATTAGCTTTTAGCAGCTTGCAGGCCGGATCCCGGGGAATAAAGGCCCCGATCCACACTGGGGTCGGACCGGATGTGGCTCAGCCGGCTCGCTCACGCCAAATCTCCAAGTGAACACCTTGTTGTCAGTGAGCCGACAAAAATTGCGGATGATGATAGTCCCCCTCTTGCAATCTGTTTCCCACCAACAACAGCCTTGACGTTGCATTGTCGAATTCATTTCATTCTCGATTCTGGCAAATCCGTCAGCAAGCAGAGCAGAGTTCATAAAACCCGCCCCCCTCCCTGCCCACATCAGCTTCCTGGTTGCGCACATTTTCATCCTAATTTCGCAATGTCGGCGCCGCCCAAGCCTCACGAGGGTGGCATCCCTATGCCCCTACCGGGACAACGTCCGACGCCAGAGCAAATCGCCGAGATCCAGCGACGTCTGGCAGAGGATGCGCAGAAGGCGGGTATGACCGTGCCCGAGTTCATCGAGCACATCAAGAAGCAGGCAATGGAACAGCAACGAATGCAGCAACAACAGGCCGCCGGCGGGCACGTACACGGAGAAGGCTGCAATCACGACCATGACCATGATCACCACCATTTTAGAGGACAAGGACAGGGCCAGCCGATTGAGCCCGGCCCGCCCAACCCCAAAGCTCTTGCTCTCGCGAGCTTCTTGAAGGGCCAAGATCTCAAACCGCGCACCAGCATTCTCAATGGCGAGCGAAAGGACATGTTCAGAGGTACGAGACTATGCCCCCCCCCCATATCTCTTTGCACCGCGTGCGTAACTCGCGTGAGCTTTGAGCTAACATGATGAACCCCCTCACAGTCAAGCGAGCGCTCCGCGCAATGCAGTCACCCGCTTACGAAAAGGCCCGCAAGAAGAACCCATTGCTGCCCGAAATCACGGACCGAGCATCACTCGAAAACGCCTTCAAGCTACTGCCGCTAGGCATGCTTGCTCTGAGAGTGAGCAAGATCGAACCCGAAGCTGGACCCAACGGGAAGAAGCCCAAGCGGGTCAAGGGTCAATGGAACGTCCGCATCGAGCAGCAACAGGATGCCGGAGACGACATGTACTACGTCTGGCTGTACGAAGGCAGCCAGATCAAGCGACAGCTCTACGCTGCCCTCGCCTTGGTGCTCATCTTCATAGTTGTGCTCTACCCGCTATGGCCGCTAGTGCTGCGCCAGGGCGTCTACTACCTGAGCTGGGGATTGCTCGGCCTGCTGGGGCTGTTCTTCCTCATGGCCATTTTCCGAGTCATCCTGTTCTGCATCACGTACTTTGCTGTTCCCCCTGGTCTGTGGCTGTATCCCAATCTCTGGGAAGACGTCTCTTTCATGGACAGTTTCCGCCCCGTGTGGGCATGGCACGAGGTAAGAAATATTGTATTGGGATTGAAGAAATCTCGAAGATGCACTACAGGTGGACACTAATTGCATGTTGCGTAGTCTGCTTCCGAGAAGAAGAAGAAGAAGAAGGCCAGGAGCGCGGCTCGATCTGCCGGTCCCAACCCTACCTTTGCCGCCGCCACCGGCCAAGTCGCGCCCACGACCGCCACCACGACCGGTACCGATACCCAGATCAAGACTGGCGCTCAACAACGACAGTACATGGCGCCCAAGGTAGAAGAACTGGGTGATGACGAGTGAAGAAGACCGTTGATGAAAGAAGGGAAAGGATGTTATGTGGAACCGTAAGATCATCATGTTTTCGAACGCGACGGCGTTTCCTATTTCTCTTTTTAATGCATAGTGTGTCAGGGACTGGTGGCGAAGGGATGTTTTCGGCCATGTTCGAGGGGAGAAGAATAAAAGAAACGGATCTATCCATTATAACTGCTTCTGTCTTTGTGTGTGTATACGTTGAGAAAGCCACATCTTATTTGACGCAGTCACCAAAAATATGTTGGATCAGCTCCTCTTCTACTTTTCAGCAGCATTTCGCCCCAAGTTTCATTCCTCGCTGCCCTTACTTCTCTCATAGTACTTCACCGCACCCTTCGCCCGGGCACACGTCGTCAATCGCCCACCTGCCGCGTCAGCCCCAAGCTTCACGCCATCGGCACCCTGGGGAGCTCCGCGAACGTGGTAGTAGTACCAGATCTCGTTCAGCTCGGTGAATCCATTGTCCAGGGAGCCCCTGCCTGCCTCGGTCCGGTTGAACCTGGGACCAGCGCAGCCCACGAAGGCAGAGAGGCCGAAGGCCCTGGTCAGCGCGCTCTGGATATCAGCGTAGGAGTAGCCCGTCGTGTTAGAAGGGCGGATCCCTGCTTCCGTCAGCCAGCGGAAGGTCGGCAGTCTGCGCTGCCATCTAATGACTGTTTCGAAGAAGTCGAAGAGGTCTTGGTGCTGGGAGGCCTTGGGGCCCTAGCGAGGAGGGAGGGAGGTTATTGTGTCAGCATTCGGAGGGGGAGAACATGCTTCGATCGTCGAGATCAAGAGGACGGTGGGAAATACCAGCCCCAGAGGGCGGATGGACTTACGAAGCACTCCTTCTGGAAGGTAGAGTAGCACGTAGCGTGCTTGGAGAACTCGTGCGCCCAGAACACCCAGTTGGGAGCGTGCTGGTTCACCCAGTACTTGTTCATGTACGCCAGGAGATCGAGCTTGCCGTAGGGCACGAACCGGGCATCGATTGGCGCGCCTGTGTACGGAGGCACGGGCGTGCCGTTTGGCTTGCCGTCGGTTGTGTTGGGAGAGGGATCCGGGTCATATTGTCGGCTCAGATCGCAATACTGCGTGTACGAACCTGCGATGGACAACCGAGTCAACATAAAACGAACCCCCTTCCTGAGTGCAGACGGGCGTCGGGGGGTGGGGGGTGGGGGGCAAAAAGCTCGTAGTAGTAGTTCGCACCGTTGCAGAAATCTGTCGCTGCGTTAGCATCGGTTTTCTTGGCTCCGTGGCAAAGCATCGAGGGTTTTCAGTTTCATCAGAACTCACCGGGCCACAGGCCGTGAATCGACCACGACTCCTTAGCGTAGACCTGACCCTTGCTCTCGAGGCCAGTGAAGGTATTCCAGAACTGGGTAGCGACCTGCGAATCGAATAGTGAGTTTTTTTTTTTTCTTTCCGTCTTTTTGACGGGGCAATTGGGGCTGGGCTGCCTTGGTGTTTTTGACGTACCAGCAGTCCTCCGTATGTTTCAGTACAGCAGGTATCGATCTTTTGGGGAACGGCCTCGCAGGAACAGGAAAGCACTGGCTCGTCTGGATTGGCCAGGTTCATCAGTAGATAAGTAACCCCTTTGCAGGATGGGGAGCATGCCTCTGGGGAATTTGACCTTGGGAACTGGTAACTGGTGAGATGAGGACTAGACGTACGTACCGATTACACAAGTGTGGTTGTCGGGCGTGATCCAAGGATACAATCCCGCCGCCGCAAACTCAGCCAGTGCGGCGACGCCCAGCACAAGGCCGGTGCAATGCATCTCGTAGCCGGGTTCACGATAATGTTTGCCTGCTTGCTGTTGCGCAAGCCCAATTCGGTATTCCAACGGGGAGCAAAGGCAATGAAAGAGGCACGGAAACCGCCTGCTCCTCTCGACCAAAATGTTAGGTATATTGCCTGCCGATGTACCCATCCCCCATCATCCAAGGCTAGTTAGTCCATATGGGTGATGTTTTTCCCCTCCCGTCTTACTTACACCTTTCTAATCCGTGCCAGAGTACACAGTACATAGAGCCTGCTCGGTCAATGGTTACGGCCGGGCCAACCGCTTTTGCTGGACCGGGCCGCAGACAAGCAAGCCACTAGCATTAATAAATATCCTGCCTGATCGAGAACGATTCTCCCGCTTGCTGGGGTCCCGGACTCTAGGTTTGTGGAGCTGCGGCCCTGCAAACAGGCGCACGGTTTCTGGACCGTAAGTCATCGACCAAACCATTCCGTATTTGTCGGACGCAATGACATATGTCCGACTACGCCGAGGACGTCGTGGAACTTGGCTGCGCTGCACACCCTAGTAGCCATCAGCTCGGTCGCTAATGGTTTCCCTTCTCTTTTTTTGGTCATTTGGGGTTTCGTAAGCTCGGAAGAGTCCTCCATGCCACCGAGCGACAGAATCCGCCTGCTTTTTTTTTCTCTCTTTTTTTCCCTTTTTGCTCTTTTGCATCTTGTAGCGACTTAACTATAGAGCCGGGGATTCTGCGTTGCAAAGCCGTGGCGATGCCCCCAACCCAGCGTCACGATCCACGTTCATCCCGTACTGAAGAACTCTTCGACACCTCATTACTTGTCTCTTCGTGGATGCATTGTGCATTCGTAAAAGGTCGTAAAAAACACCCCAGTTTCTATTTCGGAAGTTGCTTGTAGAAAAATGTCCCATCCTTCAACCCTCCCGTCGGACTCATTTCGTAAGCTGGCACCTTGCCCAGCTCGACATAACCCAGTTTTCTATATACCGTCTCAGCAACACTGCCCGCCTCCGTATCGAGGAACTGGAGACAACACGTCAGCTGTCATCCTTTCGCCTGTCTCTGCCCTGATTCCCCCCTTTGCAATCCGTACAAATGGACCGAACGAACGACGCCTCGAAATAAAAATAAAATAAATTCGTAGACTTACCAGCAAGTTTCTTCCCATAGAAGAAGCCTCTGCTTCCAGCACCCCCATCAGCGATTTAGCACCACCTTTCCCCCTGTGTGTCTTGTGAACCAACAGCTTCTCGACGTAAGCCCGGGAAGCACCCGTCTCAGAGTACGGCGTAGAGAGCATCACCACGCCCATCACCTCGGGACCTTTTGGCTTCACCATTGCATCCGTCTCGGCGAGGAGAATCCAGATGCACCTTTTGCCATCGTTGACCTCCGCTATTCTCTCTTTCCACCATGTCAATAGCTTCTCGTGTGACAGCGGTGGTAGGAAAGTGGCAATGGTGCGGTCGTGCGTTATGCAAGAGGCGTGTATGGCTGCTAGGTATGGTGTGAGATGAGAATGCTCCTTGGGGCTGAAGGGAAGGACAATGCCCGATGGCGACATTGTCGACGAAGAGGAGTCGGTCAATCAAGGAAGCCTTGGGTACAGGAATGGTATGTCGTCGAAATATGAGGCATGAGCTTCCATGAAATGAATTTTTGTGTTTTGTCGACACTGATGCTGTCTTTTGAAGTGCTTGTCGAGATCTCTCGGTTAGAGTAGGAGAAACAATCTGATATGGCAATGTCAGCAATTCATTTAGCTTCGGCTGAGATTCGGGATGGCAGAGGCTTCTTGATCAACTGACCAACCGACCAATCGACCAATGTCTGAGTCATTACGGCCCGGTCCGTCAAACAGTAAGCCGACACTGGCAGGCAGCTGGCCAGCAAATTGTGACAGCTGTCATGACCACTGTCGGATCACGGGAGCTGGAACAACATGAAAGGCACGTACGGCACGAACGGCACGAGGACTCACCAGGTTGGTCTCGGGGTGTCGTACAGGTAGGTATTGCCTAATCAAATTGATATCTTCAAGGCTGGGACAAGGATATTTCAAGCAGCAGCACCGTCACTGAGACGTCCAGTCCTTACTTCAAACACATGCATGCCATGCAAGAGTAGTTCGAAATTAAGCTGCCTGGCGGACCATCTCAAGACGCATTTTGTATCTACAGTGCTGCGCAGACTGCTCATTGGTTGCTAGTGTTCTCAGGTGGATGCGTCGCCACCTGTCGTCCCAAGCTCAAGATAGACAGACAGACATTGCCTCTAGACGGTGGAACCTCCATTCTCGTCTCGAGGGGTTCTCTGTCTGTCTCCCTTAATTCTTACATTTCTGTCTAAAAAGAAGATATAACAAGGGAGAAGAGAAGAAAGAAAAGAAACCACCAGGTCAGTGTCATTCTGTAGTCACAACTCGACAATGTATGTGTCTTCGTCAAATTCCTTTCTTGATGTCGCCTCGAAACAGCACTTGTCCATGTTCAGACGCTCGTCTCATCACCGTTCTATGAATCTTTTGTACTATCATAAATAAAGAACCAACCCAGTGACCCCAAAACTCCATGTCCACTTGACTGCACGCTTTCAAATGGGCCAACTCGAGCAGCTGCAGCATATCTTCTAAACAGAAGCTTACTCCTTAGAAAAGCCCATCGGTCTGCCCACACCCACTTCATCTTGTAGATGTCTTTGGAGGGCTGCTCGATATTGCGCCCACTCACGAAGCGTTTTGAGTAGACGCTACGCTCATCTGCGCACTGCGCTAGCCAATTCCTCCTCTTACACTGCCGGGTCTCTTGACCAATATTAAAACCACACCCCAAGATATCTTATCGTTGAAAAGTGCGTTATTTTCCAAAACAAAAACAGGAAGAGAAGATGAAAAGTAGTGATTCACACAAGATATATAGTGTCGCATTTAGTCAGCCTTCGTATTTTGATTTCCGTTCATCCCGAGAAGACCTTCTTTGAGATCTTTGATTCCCATGGTGTCGTCGAGCCTGAAGTGGCCACCACGCCCCCTGCGAGAGCGGCCACGTAGCCAGGAGTACATACCGAAACCCACGCCAAGCACGCAGCCCATAGACAGGTAGGGATGCTCTGCAAAGGCAGTCTTAATGTCAAACAAGACTTTCTCCATCGTGGAAACGGTGAGCTTGTGCTTAATCACATGGGGGCCGTACACAATCTTGTCCAGCGTCTCCATGATTGATGTGCGACTAACCATGATGTAGTTGCCAGTCACAGTCTGGTCCCAGTATCGACGGTTCTGCCATTGCAGTTAGTAAACAAGCGCGTAGAACAGCCAGGTCGCATTGATCATCTGTTGACTCACATCTTCGTCATTGACAATGATCTTCTCTCCATCCTTGACATCGATACCATATGTTTGACGGATCCAACGTTGCCAGTAATCACCATCAACCCATGCAAAACTAACCTCCTTGCGACCAGAGTTGTTCATGTCCACTCGGATAGCTTTGGCCGCCCGCAACGCCCGCTGGTCGTCTCGATCTTCGGCTTCTTCGATTCTCATTTGTTTGGAATCTCTCAACTTCTTACGTTCTAGTTGGAACTCTTGAATCTGCCTGTCCATCCATTCGTTGGCGGCACTCTTCATCTCGCGGAGAGACCCGGAAAAGGCATCTTTGTCCACATGGCTCAAGATTCCCAAAACGACAATCTTGCCGTCAAAAATCTGACGAGCATTGGAAGGATTTACCTCAGGGACCAGTGGCAGCCATACAGATCTCATCCAGTCTAAGACGGCATTTTTATCGCGCATCTCGTCGGGCGTAATCGGAGGATAATAGGTAGGTCTGCCCTCGCGAGATACCAACAGTCGTGGCCAGGTCGTGACCTTGAAACGGTCATAGAGCTTAGGATCATTCGTTTTAACAAGCTTAGCGTGACCACTAAGGCTAAGAGGAAGTCTCTCCAACGCCCTGAAGTCCTCACTCGTCGTGGCATGGTCGTAAAAGTAGAGGAAAATAACATCTGCCTTCTCCTCGAGAGCCTTGAAGGACGTTGCATTGACATCGGGCACCCCGCTTGCAAGATCAACGGCCTTCTCAGCAAACTGAACGAAATCGCCCAGTCCTCGTAAGCCGGTATAGTCAGCTCTTTCGCCGCCTTTGAAGAAGATGATGGTCGGGTATGCAGTAGCACGGACATCCTTGCACAAATGGGCTTCTTTCTCGCAGTTGACCTCACCAATGTTCAACTTCCCTTGCATGGTTTTAGCTAGCTGTTGCCAGGTCGGTGCCATAGCCTGACAATGATGACACCAGGGGGCATAAAACTTGATGAACCATGCATCCTGGGTCTGTGTGACCAGCTTCTGGAAGCTTTCAGCAGTCAGGTCAATAGAAACGCCTTCCGTATTTGGTGTAACTGCTGGCTTCTTGGGCTTTCGATCCTTCTCTAATTCCCCAGCAGTGGGGACTTTCCAGCCGTTTCTGAAGGGCTTGTCAGACAGTCCCTCATCAGCGCTCTTGCTGGAAGCTTCAGGGACGGATTTTCCCTTCGAATCCCCACCAGCATTGACGTCAAGTTTTGTTGAAGATTCTCCAGAAGATTTTGATGCATCAGATTTGGGGAATTCCGTATCGCCAGGTTCGGGCAACTCCATTTTCTCAGGCCGAGAACCGGGCTTTGACTTCTCGAGCCCTTCCTCGATCAATTCACTGATTACCGTCATGTTTTTTGCGCCGGACACGTGATTCAATATTTGGCAATTTTCGAAGAGGGTGGTTGTAGGGAATGACGAAACCTCGTGATCGTTACATAGGTCTGCATTCATTGTGCAGTCAAGCATACCAAATCGGAAATCGTAGTATTTCTCAAAGCTTGAGCCGTCTTTGGTTTCGGATGTGTAATAGAACTCGTACAAGGTTTGATATGTCGGGGCGAAAGCCTGACAGTGCCCGCAGTATGGACTGTTGACTGATAGGTGAGCACATGGATTCAAGAAAAACCAAGAAAAGAAGAGCAGAAGAGAGTATTAGATTTTGCTTTACCTAAATTGTTTGACGACCAGCCATTTAGTTTTGTTGCATTCTTCTTTCCAGTTCGATAGTGTCAGCTCCACGAGGGGAGGAACTGGCTTGGAATTGAAGATGGTGTCTTTGGGAGGCGCGTCGGGATCCAAGGTGACGACTAGTTCTGCCTTGGCCAACGCCAATGCGCTGGCCAAAAGCGACAGAAGGCTGAGTCTCATGGGTGCGATTCAAGGCACTGTGTCAAATACGGTGACACCTTGGTGCAACCGAACAGTTAATGAAACGTAGTGAGATAAAAGAAGAGTGCAGTGACAACGAAAATAGCAGGTTGCTTAGATCAAGATACTCGTCGATTAAATGCCAGTGGTCGAAAGAAGTTACTAATAGACTGTGGAAGGCACGGCAATATGGAGTAGAGTTCAAGTCGAGGTGGGTGGACAGGGAGTCGACTGCGTGACGGATCAAGTCGACAATGCAGAACGTAAAACTTGTTGCAGTGACATAGAAATGATTGACAGAAGCCAAGAAGGGATCGCTTCAAGGCGAAACCTCGATACCGTCGGGATGCACTTGATGTGTCAGATGATAGTTGGCGTAGCAAAGGGTGAAGAGTGCAAGGGGGCTTGGGGGACAGTGGCAAGACGAGGGAACGCTACGAGGCGCCACTAGTCAGCTGGAACCGGTAACGTAACTGTGGCTGGTGCTCGCTCGCATGTCCCTTGCACCGCCACAGTTTACACACAAGTTCGTCCTTCAGGAATCAGGACGTCGTCAAGCACTTACTGAGCGCATCATCATTCGTATCTTGTCGCTCTTTGGCCATATTGAAGAGCGAATTTCTACATATACGCCGTGCGCTCCGATCAGTCTTCTCCGATTTCCTCACGCTCTTCCGCAGCAACCACACTTCACACGAGTCGAGAGGTTCGTTCACGGCACCTGTGACATGTGAAGGTTTCCAAGATGCGACGACGCTTCAGCAAGAGCATAAAATCCATGATAGCTTAGAGACCGGCTGCAATAAAAACACCGGTTCTACATACAGCTCGAATGAAAGCATATACATGGGGGGGTGGATGAGTAATCCCTTATCCAACTGTGAAACGAGGTTTTGGCACATAAATAGTGGGCAGAAGATAGTCCGTCTCTCATCAGACTCATGAGTAACCAGACGCTTGCTGTTCACCATGGAGCCGTCCAAAAAACGTCAGCGAGGGGACGCTGTCGATGAGGAAGAACGACCAAGATCTCTCTCTACACCAATCAGTCCACCCCGGAAGAACAGACGTTTAGCAGTGCGCTATCTCAAGTCTCCGTGGCAACTTACCTGGATTAGAGACCTTCCTGAAGAATTGAATCAAGATGCCATAACACTTAACGACATTCTTGGAGATCCGCTCATTGTCGAATGCTGGGAGTTCAATTACTTGCATGACGTTACTTTCTTGATGGACGCCTTTGACCCAGACACAAGGCATCTCGTCGATGTACATGTTGTGCATGGATTTTGGAAGCGTGATGACCCGCAAAAGCTGGCGCTTTCGGTAAGTTTCCAGCCCAAGAGCATAACACGTTTCTCAGGCCCCTAATATCATATACCAGATGGAAGCAGCCGCATATGAAAACGTCAAACTTCACGTGGCTCCGATGCCGGAAATGTTTGGAACTCATCATTCGAAAATGATGATACTGTTTCGGCACGACGATACTGCAGAGATCATCATACACACAGCAAATATGATACCTAAGGACTGGACGAACATGGCCAACGCGGTCTGGAGATCACCGCGTCTGTCGAGACTTGGGCAAGTCGTCAAGCCCATAGCCTCTTATCAAGATTTGAAAATTGGCAGTGGTGAGCGTTTCAAGGCTGATATGATGACGTACTTGAGATCGTACGACAGCCAGCGAGTGACCTGTGGACCTCTAGCAGACAAACTCAGTAAATACGACTTTTCGGCTGTAAGGGCAGCATTAATAGCAAGTGTACCTGGAAGGCATGATATGAACGACCTTTCATGCACGCCATTCGGGTGGCCTGCAGCAAAAAGATATCTCAAGGCTCTGAAATGTCAAGAAGGTAGTGCCGAAATCGTCATCCAGGTCTCATCCATTGCGACCTTAGGTGGGAAGGACACATGGCTTCAAAAGACAGTATTTGACTCCCTGGCCTGTTGCCAGGACAAGATGATGCAACGACCAGATTTCAAGATCGTATTCCCGACCCCGGATGAAATCAGAAGATCTCTTGGTGGATATGCCTCAGGCGGGTCCATCCACACCAGAATCCAATCTGCTCAGCAAGCGCAGCAACTAAGCTACCTGCAACCAATTTTTTATCACTGGGCCAATGATAGTGAAAACGGAGTCGGTAAGCTTGCGGATCTCCTGACCGAATCTTTTTTTGTTTTTGTTTTTCCTCTTTCTAATGAGACAGTTATTCCTTCGGATGTCGACGTTCAGGACAGCGGAAGGAATCGTTCGGCGCCACACATCAAAACTTACATCCGCTATAATGAAAACAAATCAATAGACTGGGCTATGCTCACATCTGCTAATCTTTCCAGGCAAGCATGGGGTGAGACCGCGAATCCCTCGGGAGAAATAAGAATTGCTTCCTGGGAAGTTGGTGTCCTGGTATGGCCGGGACTTCTTGATGAGAATGCGTTCATGGTAGGAACATTTCGGTCCGACTTTCCGAACCCAAGCTCCGATGCAGGAAGTCCCGATACGGGCTTGATAGGATTACGAATGCCTTATAGTTTGCCGTTACAACAGTATGATGCGGGAGAAATTCCATGGGTCGCTTCGATGACTTATACAGAGCCAGATTGCCACGGGCAGCGGTGGACAGAATGAGCGGTCCGAGTCAGGTCGACGGTCCAGCAGTCCCTCGGTCGATTAATGTGGGTTGCAGAATTGATGGCAAATTTGGTGCGAAAAGATAGATGATGTGAAATTGAGAACTTACAAAACGTACGACGTTCTTCCTGGACTGGGACAAGTGTCGGAGTGTACTACCTAAACCCCGTATCAGATACCAGAAAGGGCAAATCGACGCTTATCACGATACGTAAAATTACCACATAATTTCGCACGCAACTAGACTGTGACTGTTAGGGGGTAAATTAGTAATATAGTGTAGCTCAGAGGGACTTTAGTCTACAGTCTTTTTTGAATAATTAGCTAAAAATATTGGAATGTCTTAGGATAACCCTATAGGGTGGCATTCGATTGGTGGGCTTGCATCTTGTATTGTATCAGCCGGGTCCGTCCACCTGCGGGACACCGAAGGCACATTCAGTTCCGGCCAATCGAAGGCTAATAAGCCTTTGACAGGCCCACCCGCCACGCCCCGGCCCACACACTCGACTTTAGAAGCGATAAGATTCCAGTTATGGCTCTGATAAGGGTCTGGTCCAATGAAAGACATTGGCCATCAGAGGTGCTTCTTCTACAATATAAGCATTTAGCGATCATTTAAGCTTATAAACGGTCACACTGCACTGCAGTCCTCTACTTAAGCGGCGACTGAAAGTAGCTCAAGATTTCGCGCACGAGCCAGGGAGGCCATGGGTCACGAAAGTACCGGGGCCTTATTGTCGCCCAAGGAGACAGCTTTCGATTCGATACCGACGGCGTCACTTGTGTGACATCAGTTGCATTGAGATGGAATTGAGCAATTGAGACTGGCACCTGAGGTAGCACAACTTTCCGCCATGATGGTGAAAGCATGATTTGGGCCAAGCCAAGGCGACAAGGTAAGGGGCTCGGTAATTAGTAGGTCTGATGTCATGCCACAAAGCACTCCTTTTTCTTTGCTTTTTTGCTTTGCTTTACCCAATCGAAAACCCGGCATCAGTATGCGTGTCAACGCCATTGATTGCCATTGCAGGAGCACCTTGTGGATCTGCGGAATGTCTGAATGTCTGATGGGAGCCATCTCGGCACGACGCAGTGCCAGTTCGAGTGCCAGTTGGAGTGCACACGCCAGGTACCTAGGTACCTAGGTACCTCGGACAAAGGTGGCGTTCACGTCACTGCGGACCGATGGGGCCAACGGAGTACGAGTCCGTGAGACTAACTTTGTACCCATGTACCCTTGTCCTTGCCTTCGACGACTTTTCTCAGCCGAGTTCCCACCCGCTGACACTTTCGCATCCCAACACAGCAAATCTTAACATCGAGCTTTTTTGCCGGCAATTGCATCGCTTCTAAGCCATCATCTCCCCGAACCCTGTCTTCACCTTGATCATCCCTGCCCTTACCGCACCGTATGCTCACAGGTGAAGAACTCGCCCTTGAGAATGCGTATCTGGGGCGCCGGAATAGCTCATAAATTGCTTCGCTGTTAGAACGGAACAACATAGGTAGCAGCCACGGACTCGTCATAACGTACAAGCGACTCCCTTCGAGATCGCGTCCGTCTTCACCATTGAGGCACGCACGAGCCCCTCTGCCCATTGGCTTCAGGCTCTGCCTCGGCAACGGCCAATTCTTCTTATCCATTTTCCAATCTGAGTGATCAACATAGCTTCTAGAAACGCTCAAGATGGCGCGTGGGAAGCAAATTAGCGGCTCACCAGGCGGCCGTGGACGGGACATTGTTTCCACCTCTGTTCAACAAAGGTTCCTGTCTAGCTCGCCGCTGGCAGAGCAGTTCCTTGCCGAAGACATAGCCGCCTGCTCAGACGACGACTACGATCAAACTTTTGCCGACGGGCACGACGAAACGGAGCATCCTGCTCATGGTTACGGACACGGCATGTATCGCCGGCCCAGTGGTGTTGCATACGGCGGCACTCGCCCAGTCTTCAACGCGCAACCCATAGATGAACCTATATTGACCGCGTTGGAAAGGAGGCAATCTCGATACGCAGAGAGGAGTCTGCTGCGAGACAATCACGTTCTGCCACCGAAACGCGCACCGGCTGAGAAAAGGCAAAACTTGGCTGCTCGTTTGTATCGGCGCATGTTCAGCACCAAGCTTCCGCGAGGGGATGCCGAAGCTGACGAGTCGGCGAGAGTGTGCCCAACAGAGACGACGCCGCTTTGGGATGGAGAAGCTGACGATTCAGACACCGCATCTGGGTCTTGTGATGGGCGACTGGATCAGCAATGGGAGGAGGCCATCGCCTCTCGACGTCTCCAATCTACGTGGCAGCGCGAGACAAAGACCATCATCGCGTATTCCGCGCCTCTCATCGTCACCTTCTTTCTGCAATACTCCATCAACGTGGCCAGTATCTTTGCCGTTGGCAGAATCGGCAAAGTCGAGTTGGGAGCTGTCTCCCTGGCCAACATGTCCCAAGCCATTAGTTGTCTCGCCCCGTTCCAAGGACTCGCCACCAGTCTGGACACGCTTTGCGCCCAGGCATACGGTTCTGGACACAAGCATCTCGTCGGGATACAGTGTCAGCGCATGGCCTGCTTCCTGCTGTTTCTGTCCTTTCCCGTTGCAGTACTGTGGTTGTTCGCCGAGAGGATCCTCATCTACGTGGTCCCCGACGCCGAGACCGCCCGGCTCGCGGCCTTGTATCTAAAAGTCATGATCTTCAGCATTCCTGGCATCGTCCTCTTCGAGGTCGGGAAGCGTTTCACGCAGGCACAGGGCCTCTTCCGCGCAACCACCTACGTTCTCATCATCGTCGCCCCCATCAACATCTTCGTCAACTGGCTCCTGGTGTGGAAGCTTGGACTGGGATTTGTGGGTGCTCCCATTGCTGTGGCCATCACAGAAACCTTGCTGCCCATCTTGCTGTTCCTCTACATCGTGTTCGTCGATGGCAGGCAATGCTGGGGGGGCTTCAGCAAGAGGATATTCTCGAACTGGTGGGTCATGATCCGGCTGGCCCTTCCTGGAATGATTATGGTCGAAGCTGAATGGCTCGCGTTCGAGATCATGACCCTCCTCGCTGGACAATTCGGCACAGAGTATCTCGCTGCACAGAGCGTCCTCGTCACTCTGTCCTCCATCTCGTACCAAATCCCCTTCCCCATGTCTATTGCTGCATCTACACGTGTCGCGAATCTCATGGGTGCGGGGCTGGTCGATGCCGCCAAGATCACGGGCAAAGTGGTAAGTTTAGAAAAAATTGATTCTTCCTCCCTTCCTTCTTTGTAACTTGAGGCTAATTCACCATTTATTTACAGACCTTCGTGGCAGCTTGTGTCATCGGTCTCCTCAACCTGACTGCCTTCTCCGCCCTGCGCTTCCACCTCCCCCTGCTCTTCACCAACGACCCCGGCGTCATCAAAGCCGTCGCCCGTGTTCTGCCATTGGTGGCCGTCATGCAGGTCTTCGATGGCCTAAGCGCGGGCGCCCACGGGCTCCTCCGCGGAATCGGCAAGCAGTCCATCGGCGGGCCAGCCAACTTGATTTCATACTACGCCATCTCGTTGCCCATTTCGCTAGTCCTCGCCTTCGGCTTGGACTGGAAGCTCGAGGGCCTATGGGCCGGTGTCACGCTCGGCCTAATCATGTAAGTCCTGTCGTCGCGCCCTGCTCTCTAAAGGAGGAGGAGGAGGAGGAGGAGAAGAAGAAGAAGAAGAAATCAACAGCTAACTCGGACGTATCAGCGTCGCTGTCATCGAGTACGCCTATCTTCTCAAGACAGACTGGCACAAGGCTGCCCTTGAAGCAGAAGCCCGTAACGCAGCAGGGTAGAAGGAGAAAGCGTGCCGGCATCATTCAGGGCTGTTTGACGGCGCAGAGGCATCGTTGTATTTACGTATCTACCAGAGCACTTTTATTTGGATTTGGGATTTGGAATTTCTCCCGCCTTGTTTGACACTTCACAGCAATCTTGTAATCGAGAAACTAGCATGAATTTCAATCCCGCGGGGAAGCAATGCTGGTTCAGAAACGGGGTTGTAGTGGGATCAATTCGAGCATCAGGTTAACGGCACCCAGCCAGGCAAGCATGATACCTTTGCATATCGCCAAAACTAGCAATGCCCATTGTGACTCGTGCATATCACAAAGTGCACAAAGGGTTCTCCCTAAAGGACCGCCAGGATTCACCATGGCTCCATGCCCAATACCAAGTTCAGCATGAATGATCACTATACCTATCATACAAGTCCTACCGTACTAGCATCTAGGTGCAAAACACTAACCACCAAAAACACACCAACTCCAACCGAATTTTATCTTCTTCTTTACAACCAAAAAAAAAAAAAAAAAAAAAAAAAAAAGGTCCCGATTACCCAAGCATAGAATGTGTCCTGATACCCTTGGGCCCAAGCTCACTGGACAAAGTCAGCACGCTGAAACGAGAACCAAAGCTGCGAAAAAGGGGGCAGTGGAGAAATTGTAGAGAGAGAGAAAGACATACTTGTAGTCAACTCTGCTGAGACTCATCAGCCGCTGCGCCTCGATGCTCTGCGCGTCCATGTTGGAATGCAGACTGAATGCAATCCGGGCAGCGACCTGGGCGCCCAGGAACATGGCCTCCTCGAAGCCGTTCTTGGACCACTCGGTCAGGTACGTGGGCAGCGCGGCCGTCTTGATGCTCGTTGGCGTCTGGCTGTGGAAGTGGTGGCTTGCCGCCGGCCCGGCGGCGTCGGAGCCCGCGGCAGGCGTGGGCGCGGCGCCGGCGCCGGCCGCTGCGACGACGCCGAGCGTGCTTGCTGTCGTGGCGGCCTGGAGGAGTGGGTTCACGCCGCTGGTGGGCAGTTGATGGGGCACGCCTGTGAAGGAGCCCGTCGGTGTCTGGGAGCCCGTGCCCGTCGGGGTGGCCACGTTGGACGGCAGCTCCGAGGTGAACATTGTGGCGGTGGAGGGGGAGATGAGATGGCGGGCGTTGAGGGTCTGGAGGATGTTCTCCTTGAGCCCGCGGAGGCGGGAGCCGTTGCCGACGAACACGAGGTTGTCCCAGCATTGAGGCCGCATGTACATGTCGTCGATGCCTTGGACCGTGCGGTAGATGGCTGTCACGATGCGGTCGATCTCGTGGCGGTTGGCGAATGTGAAGCGCTCGAGGCCGACCTCGATGTCGCGGCGGACGCGCTTCGGTCGGTGTTCCGGCGTGTCTGCGATGGCCTTGTCTGTCTTGGTGTCGGCAATGGGTTTGGCTGGGTTGTCTCGAGGCTGAGCTGCTGGGTCTTGTGTGGTTGAAGGGGCTGTGGCATCGTCGCCCACGGGGGTGTCTTCTGTCGAGGCTGTCGTAGCGGCCGGAGGTTGCTGTCCAGAAGAAGAGGGCTTCTCAGAGGACGCATCAGCAGTTCCGCTGGTGCCGCTGGCGTCGTTGTGCTTGGGTTCGGGTGGCACAAGCTCCTGGACTATCTCATCGTAGAAGAACGTGTTAACTTTCCTCCTGGAATTGGGAAGTCGTACAGGCTTGGCCGACGCCGCAGCCTCAGCTTCGAGCTGAGCTTTCGACTTTCGTCCTGGCTTGCGCCTTTCCTTCTCCTCGTCCTTCTTGGCCAAGAATTCCTTGGTCTGCCCACTCGTCACGATAGCGGCCACATCCAGCACACCATCATTCTCGGCGTTGTTGTTGGTCGCATCCCCATTCTCGCCCGGTTCCTCGCCCCTTGGCTCTGTCGGCTTCGCCAGTTCATTGGGTTTGCTTGCATCGGCAACAGGGCCGGTACCGTATACTGGGGCGCCCGCCGATGCGTTCTCCTTGGGGAGTTCCATGAGGGATTTCTCGTTAGCTGCGTAGGGCAGCACCTCGCATATCGAGCTCTTCTTCAATTGCTCTGCCATGTCGTGCGTAAAGTTCTTGCCCTCCAGGAGCTTCATCAATCGTTGGGTGAAAATCTCGCCGCCGCTGACCTGCTTTTCGCTGCCCGAGGAACCCAAGTCCATTTGATTCACGACTCGGCCGTCATGAATGGCTGTAATGTCCACCTTTTCGTAGCCAATGTCGACGACGGTCATATTGGGCCACTTGAGACCGTACTGCGTCGCAATACCGCTATGGATCATGCAGAGCGCCGGCGTGCGCGTCTTCTCAAAAACATATTGTGCAATGGATTCGCAATCTGGCCGCGTCCACTGTGGGGAGGCCATTAGCATAATCGGAGTGTTGTGGTATGTCGTCGTAAGTAAGCTATGAACGTGCTCCAGGAAGGCGAGGAAGGCACCCATCTGTACGATTCTTCCACCTATATTTAAATCCAAATATCAGCACATGGCACTAGTTTGTATGACATCTCGAGACCGTCTGTAACCTCTCCAAGTCGACGTCACAAGCCTCAGGTGCGCAGTGGGAGCATACCTTGGATCGGCCAGACAGCGCCTTTATCTTCATCCACATCCTCTACCCACTCTTCTGTTTCGACTCCATCAACAACTTTTGTGCGCATGTATGTATAATAGGGTCGCCATTCATCGCCGTCTCTGAACATTCTTGTGGGGATTCTGTGCGCCGGGGGTGTCAATTCGGTGCACCCTAGCTGGGCCATTGTGGTCCTGCTGCCTGGGCAGAGAATCAGGATCTGCTCCTCGCGCCATTTGGCTGTCGAACCCGACATGCTGGGCAACGGATCCCCTCTTCCGATTCCAATGGCTCCAGATTGCTCTCAACGTGAAGACTAGATCCACGTCTCCGGAGGAGCTGTCGCTAGCGGCAGGTGGTGTTGGTGGTGCAGAAAAGAAACGCCTACAGATACCTCGTAGGCGCGCTCTCGTGTCGTCGCGAACCGTGCATTGAATTGGTGTTGCTGAAGCCAATGGCCATGAATTTGTGGCTGGTGGCCGAATCGTGGCTGAAGTACGTGTGGCTGTGGAGCGCTGTTATGCTCACGTCGTCAGTAGATTACAAGTTGGTGGTTTATCCTCATGAAATCCATAACTCGATGTGGTTGGGGTATATATATGTACATATAAACATAAATTCCAATTCCCTTTAAAGAGATAAAGTTGGCCCATTTTATACCTGTCACGGCATTTTTATCCCGGACACATAGGTGTGTACAATACACTTTTTATGAGAAAAAAAAGAAAAAACCTAACAGCACGGTGGATTAGTGAAGCTGCTTCTCTATCACATCTACAACGGCCCTATATTTCAGAATATGCTGGTATGTCTTGATTTCTCCGAGGCCGATTGAAATTGCAGACTGGTAACCTTCACATCTCAGTCCACACGATTGCTACCATGCTCTCATCAACAAACGAAAGTCAAGCACAACTGTAATTATGTTATAGCGAAACGGTACGTCATACGCCATAAACTATGTAAATCCGCGTAGAATAAAGCTGTCGGGACTCCGTCATATATCCCCATTACCTCAATTTTGTATTGCCCCATCGTTAGCACCATGTTGCGTCGAAATAAGAAAATAAATATTGAATATCAGCTTGAGCAAAACGCTGCATAATGCCCAGAACTCCCATTGTGTCATACGCCTACAGGCTGCATTCGCCGTACAAAAGTGATCCAAACGCCTTGCCACATAATAATAATCGTGATTCAGGTCGTCGAACTTGAAACCACCCCGTCGTGAAGTGTAACTGTCCATCAGAGAAATGTATGTATATAGAAATGTAAATGAACCCATATTGTGCTTGTTAGTTTTGTTTTCAGAGGTCCTGAGAAGTTGTCGCCAGGTATGGACTGATTTCATCAATCAATATGTTTGTAGCCATCAAGAAAGGGTTCCTTCGTGCTGAGAACTTCTCATTCAAGAATTTGTTGTGATGTGTACCCTGTCTATCATGGACACCCTGCCCCATGTCGATCCAACAGGAGTTTCTGCTGTCATCTCGAGTGGCTGATTAAACGCGTCAATATGAGTATTCTTCTCCACTACCAACTCCTCCTCCCTGCTCATCTTCTTCGGGGTATCTTCTTCAATCATGTACTCCGCCACTGACATGGGTCGCTCAGAAGTCGGGGTCGTCAACGACGACCTGTCAATACTCCACCGATCTTCAGTAAGGCCGGTGAAGATGGAAGACGTGTGCTTTTTGCTTGCTGTGGTAGAATCTGAATTATCGAGGGGCTCCTGGAGAGGTTTGAAGACCTCGTCATCCTCGGTAACTCGGTCGTCAACGGAATCGTATTGAGATTCTGATTCAGTGTTCGCTGTTTGCTTTGGATTGATATCTTCTGGTAAAGGAATGCCTGCGGCGACGGAAATTCGAGTGTGCATGCTTGAGGTCTTGGATGGAATGATGGAAGCCGAAATGCCATCGTCCTGTATCCGTACGTTGTCTGGCTCGAGAACCGCATCAATGGATGGCGTGACCTGAAAACTCTCGTTTGCCTGAGTTTGCTGATAGGGCTCATAGTCTGCCGTGGGTTTACCGACAGTATCAGAAGTGTCAGTTTGGCCAAGATTAGCAGATTTTCTCGCCTCAATGACGGCCGAGCTTCTCTCCGCCCCCTCGTTCTGGGCCTTTAATTCTCCAGAGCGAAGATCCTCCTCGCTGAACGCCTGCTGCAGCGGGCTCAGAGCCATCGTGTTCTCGACGCCGACGTCGCTTTTTGCACATCTGGAATTTCGGGCAGGGCTCCTCGCCGGCAACGGAGGTGGAACGCGCTTGGGAATGGTTATTACGCTACCCTTGGCGTGAATCAATCTCGAGGCAACTGCTCTAGTTCTGGTAGGCTGAACCTTGGCAACCTCGTAAATCACAGGTTCTTCATCAGAGTCGTCTAGATCATCCTCATCGTCAGCGTCATTCGTGTCATATTTGAGCTCATCCTCAATGGCGTCAGCTGGCTTTTCGGCGTTCGTCTTTACTTCAGCACTTGAGGGCAAAGCGCTTGAGAATACAGGCCGGCTTCTAGGTGGGACGGCTGGCGTTTCGGTTTTGGTCTCCACTTTAGCACTGGAGGGTAAAGCGCTCGAGGATACGGGCCGGTTCCTGGGTGGAATGGCTGGCGGATCGGGATGAAGTGAAGAAGTGGAGTGGCGAAGATTAATATGCCTCAACGGAGTGAGGTCCACAGCTGGGCCATGGAAATCTTGGGTAATCCTCAAGTCAAAATTGTGGTCGATCGATGCCCTATGACGGCCATCCTCGCTTTGTCCAGGGCTGGGTGTAGTTTCGGGGGTCTGACGGGTACCGGCGTCGGTTTGCGTCCCGGTGTCCGTCATTTGACTCGTGATAGTATTGGAGGACCTGACGCTCGCTCTATTATTGCTCTTGCTGACAAACGTGTCCATGCTGTGGCGAGCAAGTTGTGAGAGAGCTGAGCTGTGTGGATTTGAGTTCATGTCAAACTGGCTGCTACCCGGCCGCAAACGCGAGCCAGCCTCGCGAATCTCGAGCCCAGCCATTTCCAAGGCCAAGACACCAAATGGATCTGGATCGTCGGCCTCGACGATGCCAAACGATGGACGTGGAGATGAAGCGTTGGCTTTCGGAGTTGCAATGATGGCATCGCTGGGTGCTGGCTCAACTGCTGTCAAATCGACCATGGCCTTGTCGTAGTCGGTCCTTCCCTCGGCAAGTTTAATCACTTCAAATAGTGGCTTAGTTTCGTCGACATGACGTGCTACATTGCCAGCTAGAATGTCCATTTGTGTTAATTCAGCGCCATAGAATCGTTCATTCTCGTTGCCTCGTTCAGTGAGTATGCAGCCTCGAAGATTGACTGTTTGATGTTGCCCGCGGGCCTTCATGTAGGCCAAGACGGTGTTGTCGAGATTCTTCCAATTCAGCTCGAGATCGTCCGAGTTCAAAGTGGTTGACGGGCCATTATTCAAGCTGACGTCCTCGCCAAGGGTAACACGTGGTCTGGTAATTGACTCCAAGGCGGCCAAGTTGGTCACGACGAGCACACAGTCGTAAACATCGACGCCGATAATGAAGCTGAGTGTCGGCGTGTGAAGCATAATGCCAGAGGGAGGCGACCAGGTTCCATCTGATTTCCTTGCCACAAGAATGCCAGAGCCGCCAGAGCCTGTCATCCACAGTCCGCTTCTCATGCAAGTGAAGACAGCAATTCCTGCTGCGTTTTGGATGATGCGCCTGGGTATCTTTTTCATCACGGATGGAGTTTGCGGATCTGAGGTTGAAGTCGAAACCGAGGTCGAGTTCGTGTCGGAAGCTGGCAATGGCGTCTCTGCATCAACGGGAGCCATAAATCCATCAGCTATTGAAAGAGGACAAATTAGTCAAAATTTTGTGCCATTATTTGCGTGGGTCAACCCTCCGATGTCCATGCAGGACGCGAGATATACTTCAGCAAGGGGGTGGCACGTACAGCAAAACGATTTAAGTATGCGAGCGGCCTTCAAACTTTCCATGTCGAGAGTCGAAGGCCAGAGGGCCTCGCGCTGAACTCTGCTCTCATTTGCAGCAGCAACATTGATTGGAGAGAGGGACTTGGAGTGGTAGTGATTCGAGTTGTTGGTGCTGCCAAAGCCGTTGCTAGTTCTGTTGTTGTTGTTGTTGCCGTTGAGACCGTTGCGGGCTGCCCATCCGAATATCCCTCCTCCATTTGTGTTAGACTTGGCGAGGCCCGAGTTGGATGATCGTTTGTCCCAGGAGGGCAGGAAGGCAGAGACGCGCTGCATGGCGGGCGACCAAGCGCCTCCGTTTGTCGTCGCCGCTTTCGCTGGAGCGAAGACAAGACAGAGAGAAAGAGTTGCAGGATCAAAAGACAGGCCCAGCAAAGCAGCCTGGTCTCTGAAGGAGGGTGTGCCCAGGTCGGCGGCAGAAGGTGAAGATGGGAGGAGGACAGGAAAGGGGAGGATCAAAGTGATCGGAGCAAGGTGAGAGGGTTGAGGAGAAGACGCAAGAGGCCCATGGAATACGGCGGAGTAGTGCCGGACCAGATAACGTGAAGTGCCAGCTCTGCCGAACCAGCTTTGGGCTTTGGGCTCTTTAGCTCTTTCAAGCCTGTGCCGGCGTGATTGGAAGTTGGCGAGTGCCTGAAGCTGGGCTGGTGTGGCCACGGCCTGACAATGGCTGTGTGGCGTGTGGCGTGTGGCGTGTGGCGTGTTCTTGCGTGCCTCTTTCACCTCTGGCATGCACAAATGTATGTACGTTGGGTACAATAGGGGGGATAAGGGGGTACAATGGCAACCGGCGGTGGCGGTGGCTTGTGGGGCACCTTTGGTTTCTCCTAATGCCATTGAGTTTTTATTTTTATTTTTATTTTTACTTCTTTCTTTCGTCCTTTCTCTTTAATAGCGGTCACCTAACAGGGCAACCTATATTTTAGGCTGTCTTGTGCGTCTTGTGCTTGATGATGAAGTGTGGAAAGCGTCTCCAGAATCCAAGTTGGCGCGCGACGGTGCCCTTTGAAGTACTCCGTACAAAATACACAACACGAGCTTCGCGTCACAACGCGAAAATCGCGATGCGACCGACGCCACGGAGCCGAACCCACCCCCCAAATCAAATCTAAAAGACCCCGCCCCAAAAAAAAAGCAAGCTGGTGCAAATTTGAAATTATGTGTATCTGACAAGTGTACCAAAAGCTGCTTAGTGCACGAACTTTTCTTTTTTTATCGAGACCTGCCCCCACGCATACCACACAACCCAGGTCTCAATTAAAAAAGGTCGGGGTCGGCGACTAGTCAGGTGTGCCGGGGACTGTGGGTCCGCCGTTAGGACCAACTCCACCGCCCACTCACCAGCTATTGTATGTGCCTACCTAGGTACGTCGCTAGGTGCTGAAACTCCATTGCCACAGCGGCTTGCGTGTTTTGTGCACTTTGGTGGGATCAAGCATTGGGGGATTTGCTTTTGTTCATGTGTGACATTTGCACGTACTCTATGCTTTGCAGGAGCGACAGATGCAGACCGATGCAGAAGCGGGCAACATGCACGTTGACGGCATTGTGCCACGACACCCAGGCAACAACCAGGCCACGGGCTCCACTCTGGCCCACCTTGGCCCAGTACACCCTCAGTACACCCTCAGTACACCCTCAGCAGGAACGCAAGATGTATGTACTTCTTTTATCGTGGGCTTCACATACAGTGAAGAGTACCCCGTGTCCCATGTTATTCCATTGGCCATCCAGCCAATTCGTAATGGGCTTGTTGTCTTGGCCTTTGCATCACATGTGCTGCGTCATCATTGTCCGAGAACCTCTGACCAGCGTGACCGCGCACAGCTTCCTCCATTTCTCGATTCATCAAATCGGGCCATCTACAGACTCCTCGATCCCATCCAATGACTCACTCCTCGGAGACGATTGAGGTACGGCTGCGATAATCAATCGTCTGCCAGATGTCGCAATCAATCGATCGACGCCTTTTACGCGCTATTGCCGTGCAGCAAAGCAAAGTAGCCGATTTGTTCCCATTTGCACTCTTTTCCCCCTTTCTTTTCACGGCAGCAGATGCAACAGTAGTCGTCCGTATCCTTTGCGATTTGACCTCCTTTCACCATCCATCGATCCATCGCCTTTCTACATTCCACACTGACACACTGCTCAACACCGGCTAATTCGGGGAACCGAGTCCTCTAATATCCGCACAGGCATTCCCGATATTCTTAAAACAGACAGATGCATGCGTTTGGCACGCTGCAGTCGCCTGCCTCGTCTCTATATCTAAAACGATGCGCCCAAATGGCAGGATGCAGTGGACTGGCTCCCTCCCCGTTCTGCATCACGCTGAACTTTGCTATGTGGGGAGACGGATACGACTTGGCCCCGGCGCTTGCAGTCAAGAAAGACCACTTGTTACATATAACAATCTATTTCCGTCACGATCCAAATGTGAAGCAGGCCTTCCGGGAATGCCCATGCAGGCCATGTGGCCTCAGCTTCTCGACAAATGAAGTTGCTCACTTCCGGGTGCCTCCGAAACTCACCCTCATCGTTGGTAACAGTCTCATCTTGCGAACTGTCTTGTCTGCTGCATGTGCCACTCATCAATGACAATGGAAACGACCGGTCAGAAATACGTTCTGAGACATTCATTCTTTGAAAAGTTGGTTAAAAAACTAAAGTTAGCCTTATCTATCGTTTACTACTAATGCTTGCCGCCTAGTTTGCCCTGCAAAATTACGTGGTAGTTCCGCAACGTGTTTAATAAAGCGTCGATTTAGCTCACCAAATCCAGTGTAACGTATCTTTCTTTGTAAGTGGTGCGCCATATGGCATAAGGGTCATGTTTGTATTGATACAAAATTGCGGTTTGGTCTAATAACCCAGCCATGGCCTCGTTTCACTTCACTTCCCGCAGGAACACGTAACGTAGCTGGCTTCCATTTTGCATTTTGGCAATCAACCATGTTGCTTCTGGGCCCAATGTTATCCTAGGCGGAGCAGGGGCAACTTGGATGCATGGCATTGATCCGTGCTTGTAGCTGCGGATCAATGTTTACCTTGTCCAGCGCATAGAATCAATGCGCCTTGAATGTCATATATGAGCCAGCATGAATTCAACCAACGGCGATGGCCGTCCAAGGTCGAAGAAAGCACGAGCTATGTACAGTACAACCAACCCACTGTACTATCGAGTGCAGCCCGCCAACGATCAACTTTATAGTCTCGAGCATGGGGGAATGCGGAAACGCATCATGTCCAAACCCAGACACCGGGACACTTGGACACCTACACCTGGACACCTACACCTGGACACCTACACCTGGACACCTACACCTAGACACCTACACCTGGACACCTCCACAAGCCCCACCCCCAGACCAGACCATCTGGCACGGCAAGGGCTCCCACGGAACCCAAAGTTCGCAGGCCCAGGTGGCATCCGTGACGCATGATCCAGCAAAATGCCCCCTGGGAAAAGTGGAACCGCGTGCTGGAAACGACATCTTTCCTCAGACGGCCTTCGTCGTCATGAACCCCATCCACCCATCCACCCATCCATCCATCGTACATCTTCATTTCAACGGCAAGCTGCAGCCATCGCTGTCCCTAAGCGGCTCTGTGGTTCCTGTCTGTGCCTTGGTGTCGGCCCCGTGCTCAAGCAGTAGCCTGAACAGTGCCCACGACAAGTGCCGCGGCCATGGCAGCCCCCTTGCCTCGAATGTAGGAAAACAGCCAAGCAAAGCAGGCAACGTAGGTTTCGATCCCTAAACTAAATCCAACAAGATAGCATGCAACGAAATCATCCATCCGCTTTCTATAGGTCTTACGTCAAAGTAGCAGTCTCCGCGAGCACCATGACCAGGATGTGACGCTGCTGTCAGACCTGTGAGACTGGGCTAAGGGCAGACATCCACGGCCACTGTATACACGTATCGACGAGCTTGAATTCTCGCCTTCTCCTCTCTGCAACCCACATATCCAGAACGTCGCGAAAAGCCTGCACGTCACTGTCCAGCTTCACGCAGAGCGTTAGCGTCCTGCTCCTCATGGGGCACGTCTCGGAAATGCTCATCCAGCGTAATGATTTCGTACAAGGTGAAGATGACGCCTTCAAGGTCGTCTTGATCTAGTGTGTAGTGCTCCTTAATCATGATGGAGAAGTTGAGGCCAAAGATGCAGAGATTGTCCTTCTCATCGATAAGCAGGTTGCGTCTGGCGATGTCTTGGTGCATAATGCCGTAGCTGTAGTTGAGATCGTCTACCACAGAGAAGCTGCTGCAGCCACATCAGACGGAACGGCCTAGTTGTAGCGTTATTGTCTAGAAGAGTGCCGCCTAGGACATGGCGGCTTGTAAAGCCGACGACACCCACCCCCCTGACGTCGTCCAGCACGACGGCGTCAAACGGGACTCTGTGCGGGTGGTCTCGGGGCAACCGACTCCAGCATTGGAGCTCGTACCATTTTCGAAACATGCCATTTGTTATAAACCAGTATTTGAAGGCAGCTTTTGTGTTTGCGGCCCCATCAACTGCCGGATCTCCTGGGTACGGCACCAAGTCCACCTCCGGGCCCATTCGGTCAAGCTCGGTCAAGCTCCCGACCCCGATAGTCTTGACGGGGAAAGGGAGCTTGAATGCGGGACAACTGGTGGCAGTCTACGTACCAAGTCACATCGTCTTTCTCGTCTGCAGATACCGTAATCGGCCCGTCCGGGTCTGAGAAGCGAAATCCCAAAACATCCGCACCAAGATCATTGAGATGCCCCCGTAACTTTGCCAGGCAGATCTCCTCCGTCTCCTTAACGTCCTTTACCGGCGCTGGCGGGCTATATGTGACTGAGAAATGCCTTCGCTGGTCAAAATCGGCAATGTGCTAAGTGTGAGGGCCCCAGAGCCGCTCCTCAGGACGAATCATAGCCAGGGCCCTGGTAGCGTTTCATCAAGATAAGGAGCCATAGAGGGAGCTAACTGATCGAGTAGCCCAGGTGCTGCTCTGGGGTTTATATGAGCAGGACCAGGTGGGAGACGGGAATGTCCGAGGCAGGCAAGCAGATGGCAAAAAAAAAAAAAAAAAAAAAAAAAAAAAGATGTCCGTGTTGAGCACCCAACCGTGAACACCGAACACCCCAATAAACCCCCTTTCCAGCAGCGGCAAGCAAACCTAGCCACGTTATATATAAGCCACGGAGCATCTCGTGTCGTGGATTCTGCCGTAGAGTATGCGCCTTGCGCGGTATGGACGCTGGCTGACACCGTGAGCCGGAGGACTCCCGAGACTCCTGAACGAAGTGCGTTCCGTCGTGGATGGTACGAATTCCTTCATGGCAGACAGCTGGCCAGCCGAAGTGAAAGGTTGATGCAAACCATGCCACTTCCCTAAAGCAAGATGAAGCGTGTGGTTCCCAAGCGGTATGCCTCGATATAGCTTCATCGTGCTGCTTTATAATCCGTCTTTCTTCCTTCACTAATACCGAGTTGGCCAACGGCAACGAAACAGAACACAACAGCAAGGGAGACAGCTTCCTGGCAATGAAAATTTATTCACCAACCTTCTGGCGTACGCCCCTTCGACTGACGTACACCCCAAGTACATTCCCAGATCCAATCTAGCTCTGTCAATCTCGCCCTTGCAAGGCTAGAGTCTAACTCCTGCTTCGGCCGAGGAGCCACGCACAAGCCATGCGTCTGACATGAGAGCAATGCGGATTCATACGATGGACGCACCTGTGAAGTACATCCGCAAGTCCTCCACCACATCCAGCAGGCATCGAGGCAACGACGTGAATTCGTAATCGACGGGAACCGTTTCGAAATATCCAGTGGCTGTCTTGCAACATTTGACATTGTCCTCCTCAACAGCATCATAAGTCGCTCCCCCAGTTCCATTGTCAATGAAACCAACCAGAAGGTCCAAGGGTCATAATGTTTTTCGTCTTGATGGTAGAACAAAATCAGGCCACCACCGACGGATCGGCTGTCAACACATACTTGTTCCAGCCCGCACATACGTAAGATCTCAAAACATCCTCCATGCGATGCCCTAGCTTCCATTGAATGCGAGTTCGAAGCTTCTTGGACACCTTCTCTATGAAGTTATGCAAATGTCCTTATGCCAGACAGTAGCTTCTTTCTCTCTATATGTTGCTGTGCCGCGCTGAAACCAGTCATGACAGCATTTTAGAGTTATCTCCAAAGACGACGCGTATGAGAAGGAAGTAACGCGAGTGGAAGGAACCCATTGGGGGATTCGAGACAATCCGCAAGAGTGACCTCATTCGTCTGCCAAAGTCTCGAAATTCATCGTGTACGTCTCTAGGCCCATCCCATAACGGCAATTCCCCGAGTCCAATGGCGAAGCACGTCCTCTCTATCATAGGCTCTTGGACCATCGCAAGGGCTTCGATTACCAATTCTGCATCATGATGGGTCATTGCTACCAGTTTCGACAAACTGCGTTGAATGACGCGGACCCACTTCACATGTCGGCTCATTTTCATCCACGCCCAGCTCCGACAAGATCACCCCGTTGATCCCAGCTCCTCCATTCGCATGTTCACGGTCCGACAAACTCGTGGACAAAGTTCCAAAGAAACCACAGCACCAGTTCCCACACACCACACACCGTCCAGGAGGCCATCCATAAAACCACCGCCCGCGGAAACCCGCCCGAGGCATTCCGGCCTGAAAATGTTGAAGTAAGCCATCAAATTCAATCGCAGGCATCTTCCAAGTCCAAGTCCTCCTCGCATCTCCTCGCATATCATCTTCCTTTGCTGACCGAACCCAACCCGCCGCCAGAGCATACATGAATCTTTCGACCAAGACCCGCATCGGTGTTGGTGTAGGTTTCATCGCCTGGGGCGTCGTCGGTATTTATCTCTCAGATCAGGCTGAAGAAAAGTTCGGTTATACTCCTTCAGAAAAAGACAAAGAGGAACTGTGGCAATGGGCGCCAAAGATTACTCCCGTGGACAAACCTGAGAGCAAGTCGTAACAGGGAGACGCCGCAAGATGCTGAACTGCAAACCTGCGCGCTGTACAATAAAACTTCATGTAGTATAATATGGTCATGTAGTATGAAATGGGGTTCAGTATGATAGGCGTTCTCTTGCTGTGGCTCCTCACACCATCGGCTCAAGGTGTCAGCGAGCGCCCCCTCCTCGCATTGCTTGAACTGCATCTGGTTGTTGATGAATTCAGTCAGTTGGCTTGCCAAACAACACTCAAGCCACAAGAATGCATGTCAACTTCCTCTCACTGCAGGACTACTGGCAGCTCTTGGCACATCATCTTTAGGGCATCACCGGCAAGTGGTCACCGGTTGGCCAAGTCTGAACATGTTCATCAATAATCATTGATCATTGCATCAGTCTAACATATAAACCGTACGTACTGAACAGGACATAACCACCGATTTTTCTACGACCAAACCACCCTCCGTGCAGAGCTGTCGCAACACAAGCGCGTAATGGCGAGTGTAGCGTAGTGAAAACATCATTGATCAGTCCAAGCCATAAGAGCCGTCAATAGCTCGCCGAAAACCAAAGTAGCCGACCGACCTCCCCTTTTTCTATCTTGAACGAAGTCTAGTAATGCAGTTACAACTCCCAGATCTCTGTCTATCCTTTCAGAAAATTGACAAAATGAGAAAACAATGCAGTCTGCACGACTAGGGGAAAGCTACCACATTTGGTAGATAAGAATCAAGAGGAAAAACGATTACACATGCGGCCGGCACGAACATCACCTAACGAAAACCCTCCAGATGCAGAGGTCCCGGACAACGGATAAAAGAGAAATTCATGAG
>KQ061732.1:0-81031 GCA_001008035.1 Atkinsonella texensis | reverse complement strand
AAAAAGAAGCAGGAGGAAACCAAAAAAAAAAAAAAAAAAAAAAGAACGAAATCAATAATTCAACGCCTCCAAATGCAAACCACCGCCCTGAATGCTTTTGTTGAGTCGTATCACACTGCCTCCCATGATAACATCGCATGAGACTCGGTACGCCGACGTCAAACAGCTCCGGAATCATCCAACTCTCGTGAAACTGGTTCGAATATCCTTATTAAGTCCAACGTGTAGTCCTCTTGATTAGGTGGCATCTCGGTTTCCAGTGCCTGACTGCATCTCCCCGGTTCGTCATTATTTGCCAACAGTTGCGCGTATGCAGCTCTTAGTACCTTGCAAGAGGCCGATATTTTGTCATCGGCCTCGTCAGTAGCGGAAAGCCCCGGTCGCAGCAGAGCACAAAGCGCAATTGAGCTCAATGCCCTGCCGTTGCGCGCTGTTGTCCAAGTCTTCCGTTCAGAACGATCAGTGGGCTCTTTGCCTTCATTTAACCTCCTTCTCAGTTTTTCTGTTGCTTGGAGAAGCATGGAGAAAGTCTCCGCATCAAGTGAGTCAGTAAATTCCGCGCAACTGGCTGGCTTTGGGCCATCGTAAGGTATGACCCAACCATAAGCAAGCAGATCACTCTCGACCTGTGCATGGTTGACGCTGCCGAATTTCTGTGCAAACCTAATGGTGGCAATCATGACGAGAGCAAGCATCGCATCGCCTACAGTATTCATAATACCTGGCTTGATTTGCATTCCATCCTCAAGGAGCACTTGGCGACCGATATGTAGTTCGGGCTGCAATGCAAATTGAGCACTCTGCAAAGTATTTGACTCAGCGGCATGTCCTTGTGCGAGTCCCAGCGCTGCGATGCAGTCTTCAGCACTGGCAGCGTGCCACGCAGCCTCACTGCAAGGCAGCGGCAGGTGCACCTCAGAGGGGTCGTACTGAGCCGGTGCCGAGGAGAGCAACTCCACCATCGTATCATATGCAAAGAGAGCGTGCATAAGTCGAACACGCAACTCTTGGCTGACCCAGGTTGTCCAATCGAAATGGGCAACATTCACATCCACTGCATGAGTTTTCGAATGATGGAGAACAGAATACCCTGATGGATCACTAGATAAGCCTAGTAATTCGAGTCGACGAGCTTGTGCTGCCATCATCGGAGAAACCTGCAGTGCACGCTGCCGCTGCCGTCGAGTCCCGTTAATGAGGTGAAGAATGGTAATCAGTAGCACTGACTGAAGCTCCTCGACACTCGACTCGGTAGCTTCAGCATCAGCATCCTGCGCACCATCCTTGGACAATATGTGGCAATCACGTTCCATGGCCGTCCAGAGAGCGTCCATCATTTCCTGTACATTGGACAGCACAACCCGCTTTGAGTAGCATGCGCCGATACAGCACATGCTAGCAGTTAAGCCAGGGTGCGCCTCGGTCATTCGCAACGTGCTCGGATGGACTATGGGAACGTGCCGATGAAAGTGAATGTACTGGTCGATGAAGTCTTTAGTATTTTCGGGGGAGAAATAGAGATTCATGCCCGTCAGTGTAGGGTCAATAGCCTCATTTGGAGGATGCAGAAAATTCACAATTTGGTTAGAGAGCTGAGAGTAGGAGTTTTGGATATTCGTCGGGATGCCCCACAAAGAGTAACGGACAAGATCGCTGGAGCTGCAATCCGTCGCCCCCGAATCGTGTTTAGGCCCGGTTTTGGTTGCGATCTGCGTCTGTCCACGATTAGGGGAATGAAAGAGATTGTTGTTGAGGGGTTGATGCGCACCAGCCTGGAACATCTGAGACCAATCGAGGCCAGATTGATGGTTCCCGTTAGATCCACCATACATAGGCATTCCATTTTGACCCGGGGGCATGCTGTAGCTTGGCATCTGCTGGTTGTTCATGGAGTTAGAAACATTTGTACCATAGGGCTGAGGAGCTCCCATGCTGGGAGCCATGTTACTCCGGTCTTGATGGCCACCGTGGCTGCTCGAGCGAGAAAGATGGTTCTGGTGGTCACCAGCCATGTTGTTCATGCCGTCAGAAACAGGAACAATGCCAAAAGGATGGACCATGCCGTCAGCGGACATGTTGTTCAGGCCGTTCAGATGTTGCATGTCTCCCTCATTACCAAGGCCAGCAGCCTTCTGTGCCTGAGCATTCTTCTTAACGTGAGCTTGGGGGTGGGACAAGTGGCTCGCTCCGGTGGGGTTGCCACGACGGATGGAGCACTTTTGGAAGTGGCGCTTCAGAATGTCACTTCGAGAAAACGTATCACGGCAAAGCACACACATGTAAGGGCGATCACCAGTATCTAAAAAAGCCATGGTCAGTACGCGCTGGAATTGCGCCAAACCCGGAATTCGATCAGGGCTTGCTTGGAGTGGGGAGGGTATATGTGGGAGCTTTGACTTACGGCGAAGGAGATGTCGCTTCAAGTGCTTCGCGTGGAGATAAGTCTTGGTGCAGTGAGGGCAAGGGAATTTGCCATCAGCATCCTTGACGGGAATGATGTTGCTTTTCGCGCCATTGCCGGCGGTGGGAGCAGCAGGGCGACCAGGAGCACTGGGCAAAATCCCGCGACGACCTTGCGATCCAACAACGTGTGTAGGTTGTTCTCCCTCCTGTAACACATTGTTAGGCTGCATCAGAGAGCCAGGACCATAAGGAGAAGAGACGCCAGGCTGAGCCATGAGACCCCCAGGAGGCATGGGACGAAGAACAGGAGGTGCTCGACCACCGATAGGAGCAGGAGCAATGGGCTGCGGATGAGAAGCAGCGGTCGTCGTCTGTGGCATCATGGGAGCGGACGTGCCGTAACCCTGATTGGGGGGATAAGGATTTTGAGCCATTGAATACACTCCAGGTCGCGGCGCGGGCTGCGAAGTATTCTGGTAACTAGGCAAGTTCGTGGCCGAATTTGGAGTACCAGGAGTTCGAGGCGTGTGAGGATGGCTACCATAGAGAGGTTGCATTGCAGCGGTCTGAGGCTGTAGAGGCGGCAGAGTCTGAGGGAGAGGCGACCCTGTCTGAAGCTGGTTGGGAGAAATAGCTGTAGGAGAAGGGTATGTCTGTGCCCCGGATGACCCGTTTATACCATTTGTCGGATATTGAGAACCGTCCATACTCTTCCGCGAGACGCGTGTCTAGAAGAAATTCAGGTAGAAAAGGCACGTCGCTCGACCAGAATAGCGAGCGTGGTAAGAGGGTGATGTAGAAGCAAGAAGATCGCGAAGCGCCTCAAGTGGAGAGATTGGAGCAGAGAGATCCGAATCTAGATTAAAACAAGTGGAAGAAAACGGTGCGTGGCCCACGCGAAAGAAGCAGGCAGACGGCGGCGTTCCGTAGAGGTGGATGAGGCTCGACGTACAGGTCCCTCTTGAAAGGTGTGGTATGTTTTGGGGAGGGTTTAAGAGTGGAGAAATGGGTCTTGATCCTTTTTATTTTTTTTCCTTGTGCCCTCACTGATCGAGTTTTTCCTGCGAGAGGGGGAAATAAGACTGCCAGGTACGAATGCCCACAGGATGAACCGAGCCAGAATGGTTAGGTGTGAAGGCGATGGAGAGAAAAAAAAAAAAAAAAAAAAAAAAGTGGGCGTGTATAAAAGAAAAGACAAAGGGTAAAGATGTATTGACTTTGGTGGTGTGGATTGGGGCGGAACCGTTGCGATGCTTGTTCGATGGTGGCAAGTGGATCCCTTCAAGAACCGCAAGCAGATAAGAGTGGTGCTGGGTCCAGAATAAAAATCCAAGAAGGAGTGTTTTTTTTAAGATACTGCTTCTGTTTGCGTGTCGCGCCAATACTCCCGCGGTTTCCGCGATTAATTTTGTGAACGCGATGCGACTGCAGCAGCTCGAAAAGGCTTTCACTTGTGTGACGATATAGCACGAACAGAATTTGTTTCTAAGGGGAGAGATGTAGGAGGAAGAAAAGAAAAGGTTCAGAGGGAGAGGAGGAGAGAGAAGGAGGTAGGCGAGTGTCGGTAAAGTGATGGGACGTGGGAAAAGTCGAGGGCAGGAGGGGTGTGTGAGTAGAGCGACCAAACCGGGCACGTCGCCATCAGCGTAAACACGAGGGAGGGAGGAGGTACCAGGTACAGGTACTAGTGACCTTCAGCTACCGCGGTCGGAATGGTACGTACCCACAAGGCAAGGAACAGGTGCGCATTCAAACGCGCCCAGCGCAGCACAACGAGAGGCAAGATGATGAATGATGAGATGGATGACGGATGATGCACGGCGTCACGACCAACAGGTGAAATGCCAGCGTGGTAAGTAAGAGCCAGCTGTGCCGGGGATTTTCCGCTGCTTATCTCTCAATCACGCAGTTGCACAGTCAGTGGCAGTTCACGAGCATTTTGCACGTCCAGCCATTGTCGTCGTCCATGCCTCAAAATGTAATCGATTCGGCTGGTATGTCTACGGAGTACCTAGGGCTAAGTACCTGGGCTAGGTAGGTGTGCGCAGTAGGTACATTACTAGGTGGTGTTTGGTGGTATTGTCTCCGCCGCGGACAAATATCGTCGCACCGTGCATCCTCGAACTCGAACTCGAACTCGTTTGCGCGCGCTGTCTTATGGCATCATATACGGAATACTCCGTCCTGTATGGTGTGTTTGTTCAGTCAGACCTGCTGCGGCATAGGCACTTGTGCGTCCGCTAGTTGCGGTAGCTCGCAGGTGCACTTTTGGTCGAGCCATGGCATGAATTATGACCGCACCCACCATTTTTAAACTTTCCCCTTTGAAGACCTAGATATCTGTTCTGAGCCTGGTCTAGCCTCGCCAGGTTGGACACGATGGCAGTGCTATGTGCTATACCGCCTTTATGCGCGCCGCCCTACTGCCGAGACCATGACTCTTTCCTTGCGTTGCATACTCTCCTCCATTTGCCATTTCTTGGCGGCTGTCCAGGCCGGCAGGCAGGTAGGCAGGCAGGCAGGCAGGCAGGCAGGCAGGCAGGCAGGCATCACTTGACGACTTTGGCAAAATTCCTTCTCGCTCATTGAACGGTTTTCTCATACTTAAAACAAAGCAACCCCTTGCGCCGGTTAAGCTTTTTGGATCTTCCTGTGGCCAAATCTTGCTGTGAGAGAAGTCCGAATAGAAAGAGAGACAATTGTCCTCGGCCCATGGAATTGCACCGTGCAGCTAGATCGGGTGTGCGGAAACCCCCTGCCTGGGCACTTTCGTCATTGGCTTTTTGACCTTTTTTGACATAATTAGTCTACCAGACTAAAAAGGCCAGACTGCGCGCCAGGTAGCCTGCAAAAGTGCCCACATAAAACATGGTGCCTGCGCCTGTTTTGGGGCAAGTCGGCCATACTACTTCGGTAATGCTGTCGCGTATTGCATGAATCGCAGGCTGCTCGGCCAATCTGCCACTGACGCGATGGCTCAAGTCTGGAAGGACATCAGTCTAATGCGCAAACGCAGATTCATGACCCTCGGTTGTTTTGGGATTTTTGTTTCCTGCGCGGGGCGTTGCCTCTACAGTCACGACATGACTCAGCGTCTTCACCTGCCGCTTCAGGTTGCTATTGTGAAGCATTCCATTTAGATACGAGAAAATCTTGGACCCCTGCATGCTGTTATGCTTGATTCGAGGGCGGAATTGCGACGCCGCCGGTCACATTTCGCTGTTGTGTGCGATGAACCGCAATGTGTTGGTAGGCAATAGTAGTCCATTGCTGGACGTTGGTATAGCTGGATCTGGTTTAGCAACAGAATTAAAAAAAAATTCCAACCAAGTACGAGATTTATCCGCAGAATTGGCGATCCTATACGGAGTAGAGTACATTACTGAGGTTTCTGCCGGATAAAAGGACCAGACGACAGGACTAGTGCCTTAGCTCTGTTGGTAACGCTGGTTGATACAATCCAGTCGTGTTGGACGAGCATAATCCAGGTAGTAGTGCATGCATACTAGTCCAATTATCCAGAACACTTATGCGCCTAATCTCGTTGTCAATATCATAGGCTTCTCATACTGCAATCAGATCTTGAGACAGGGAGTGCTGCCCAAGGAGCCTAAAGCCGTGCAAGATCTCTCTGCGCGGCGCATAATGGAAATCTACCTGCTGGCCAAGACCGCATCTTTACTATACCATGGAGTCGCATGGTCACTTCCGAGCAAGTTACTGCTATTTCAATCTAAATGATGCACGTTCCAGCCAGGTCCATGTTTCCCGCCTAGTTCAGCCTGAAGTACATACGGAGTAGTGTCAGGTTGTACAGTGGTGTACTACACACAAACGCCTGGCCCAGGTACCAGGACGGACATAGCCCGATTATGTTACCGACCAAGTAAATCCCAACGTTCAAATAGGACTAAGTCACAAGTTTTGATGTATCAAGGACCCAAGGCAATAAATCACCGAGAGTGGCGTCATAGGCTACAGAAACAGTAATGTAGGCATGTCTTGATAGTGTCTCGATGCATATCTTACTCCTACATACATAACTAGGTAATGGGTAATTAAGAACTCCCCTTCCCTAGGTAGGTGTGATTACTAGTTTGCCATGTGAGGATGAACGCTATCACGACAAGCGCAACCGCAACCGCAAACTGTGAATATTGCTCCATACAGAACATTATGCAGTGCTCCACGACAGACCCTCTTAGTATGTCTACGACGGAGACGCCCCCTCGTCAACTTGTCCAGGCCTCCACCTCTGCGCGTCGGGAAGGCAAGCCGATGCCATGACTTCCGAATGGATAAGCTGACGTTGTATCCAGATGAGCTCCATTGCCGCGGGCAGTGGATAACGCGTCGTGTTACGGCAACCACGTCTTTGAAAGCTCCTCAAAGCGTTGCTTCAAGAAGCTGGAAAATGTCTTATTATGATCCATTGCAAATCTCATAAATGAGTAACTTATGAAATCAATACATCACGCACAGGCGATTATCGGACGAGGTGTGAAGACATGGCCCAAAACAAGTGATGTGGGTGCATGAACGCGGACAGTGTTGACAGCTAGTTCGCACCTGAAACGAAAATATAATTGCCTTGGCCAAAGGCACGAGCAAAAACGGAGTCTAGAAACAGTAATTGGCCATGAATCGAGTTAGGACTGTAAAAATATGCATTGCATTGTGTTTGTTTTGCAAAGACCGCAGCATCAGCTGATCAACTTCCCCTCACCTGTTGTAGCTCACCGCATCGTGAACAGTCTCGGCTTCGGCGTCAGTACGAAAAGCATCAAGGATGTGCCAAATTCTGCTTGTCCTCGTGGCGGGCAAATTGCCGCCTAAGGCTTGGCAACGACCAGGTATTGAAGACTCGTAACCGAAAATGGCACGGTGACTGACGGTGACGGCGGTGTCGCGGTCGGCGGCTATAGCGCAATTGTCTATAGAACATCAGACTGTCTAGCACGATTGAGGACTCAGAAATGCGGCACGCAATTAGGCGCTTGGAGGGGGCAGAGCTAGGACATGGAATGAAACTTGGCAGTGACGGGGATTGAAGATGATGTGCAGTAGGAAAAAAAAAATCCAAGCTTTACGAGTCAAGAGGTGCACATTCCAGGTGGGTTCGTGGGCAGCTGGTGGCAGGAGTGTGGCAAGGAGTGTGGCAAGGAGTGTGGCAAGGAGTGTGGCAAGGAGTGTGGCAAGGAGTAGCAGTGTGGAGCGGTATGGGCGGCAGGCAACAGGGCGCAGCTCTACTGCACTGTACTACCAGCCAGGCAACTCCGTAGGGAGGGCATACAAGTCCGGGGCGTACACGTAGGTACAGTTCGTGTGCTCGTGTTAACTAAGACCTGCGGTTGGTATGCCTATTGCCCTTGAGTGCGCCTGGATGCGGAAGACATAACTCGAGAGGACGCAACAAGCAAAACGCATTCTGTCTTAGGGGGCGGAGTACGGAGTATGTGTGAACGTATGGCCGTGCGGCTATAGTACGCGTTGCTGGGCCGGTTCGCACGGTGTGGGGGTATCGGGGGTGTGTCGAGTACGCAATTTCGCTATGCTGAATGCGTAACCCTGGACTGACACTTACCCTTAGTTTTGACTTTTTGGCGGCTTTTCGGCAGCGTTGCAATCGCGCTCTTCTCTCCGTCAACCATCAGCTGTCGGCGAATCCCGCCTGCCAATGGTTTTTTTTGCCAGACGGAACACCAGATATCATACCTACGTTTGGGCTCGTTACCCTATCAGGAGTACGGAGTAGACATGGCCATACAGTCCGTCGTCGCGTACATCAAAAGGTTGGCCAAGGGCAGAATGTGCTCTCGTGGGCACGGTGTTCGTTGACGCACGACATCGCAGCTGCCTTCATCTGTAATGCTATGTCCGCCGCGGAGCTCCATCAAACGTCCATCCAATCGCTCCGTCAACCGTCCTTTCTCCATAAACTGCCTGTCCACAAGCCAGATCTGGGTGGAACCATACAACTTCGGACCTGTCTCAAAGACCCAGGGCACTGGCCCCCATAACCATAACCCCCTCCAACAAACCTTTGTCGCAGCGGGCAAATGGAGACACCGAATGCTTCTGGATGCTCCATAGAAGCTTTTATGGCCCCCCAATCTAGGTGGAGTTTTCCCGCGCGACAATCATGACAACCTAGTTGGTGGCATTAACTCCATTAGCTCTGAGCAAGATTCATGAAATCCCAGCACCAGCACCGTGGGTTGCGCTGGCCATAAAAAAAGTAAAGCTCGCCCAAGCTAAAATACCATCTGCGTCTGCATCTGGCTATGCAACCGGCGCTATGAAATAGCTTATCTGCCCCGGTGTGGTTCGGTCCAAGGCGAGTGGCGGCTTTTCACGCTCATTATCATCAACAACGTTGATCAGAGGGCATGCATACTCTGTACATGCATACCTCTGCACATATTGAGTAATGTCCACTGCGGGCATACGATGCCCTCCTTGCCTCTTGTCGGCCGCAAGATATTCAGCGCGTTGTGCATTGTGATGCAGAATGATTCCCCAATCGGCTCACGATAATTATCCGGCTTGGCATGACCAACCAACCTCTCACCACCTTCTACCTACCTACTCCGTAGCAGATATCATTTTTAGAGTTGGCCTATGCACACTCTCTGTTGGTTGCTCTTCGCCTGGTTCAGCCAAGGGGAGTGCGGTGATATGTTGAAACATGGCAGAAACATTCAGTTGCGCGGAATGCAGTTCGTAAAAACACTCATCTCGCATAATAATACCCTTTATATTTGAGTGCCTTGGGTACCTACTAATCACGCGTCAATCCCGATTCTGGCGACAATGACCAGCTTGTTATTAATTGTAAGACAGCATAAAATTGTCATGGAGAGGTCTATGTCTATGACTTTGTTTGTCCTGTCTTATCAGAGCTTACAAGGGTATGACTGTCACCGGAAACCAAGTAGGTTGGCGCGCGATTGTAGGTAAGGTTAGGTACCTGAGGTATTCAATGCACAGATGCCACTTTTTCCCGATACACGGACGCTTGAGAGGATGCCAGATGACAAGTTTCTGCTCACCAATCCTCCCTGCTCTCTCTTTTGAGGAAGAAGCTGCAACTCATCTGAACGCGCAATGTTTTATGCGGCATCACAGAGTCACCCTGGTTTAATTAGTTTTCCTGTGCCGCCATTGATTTTTTTTTTAACTTAATTATTTTGCCTCTGATTGCTCAAGGTGAAAATACACACAGAGGGAGAGCAATGAAGCAACATAAGGCAAGCCGGCGTCACGAGGGAAAGCGAGTCAAGCATGATTCAATGTGGAAATTGTTCAACTTCGATCGTCGCAGGAAACAGCGCGTGCATGACTTGCCGTGCCTGGAACCATGTCCACCTGTCCAGCTGCGACACGTCGCCAGCCAACCCCTACCCTTTGTACTGGCATCTGTTGCAGTCAGAGTTGTATGTATGTACTCACTCGGTCGACACATGCGCCTCTGTCGTCAAAATGGTGATCGAATCATCCCTTTAACAAATGTTACGGGAGCATGCTGGTCATGGGTCCACTTTTTGATCTATTGTTAGTTTGAGCGCATAAGAAACGGGGCCGAATATTAATAATCCGTTTGTGAATAGTCAGTCAGTCAGTCGTACGCAGTACGCAGGTAGTACATTTAATTATTACCAGAATTCCTATTACCCCAACAAACTGCTCAGTAGCAACCACGGAAGCTGCAACAAGGTTTCCAAGACCCTGCCTGGGGACCACCACCAGAGTTTCTAAATTGAGATGTACCAAATTTTTAGTTGGCGCTAGATAAACCTCTCTGCATACGGAGTGCAATGGAAGAGATTTATCTGCCTTTTTTTTCTTGGTACGTCACTTTTACGAGCGTCATTGTAGCTAAGTTTAATGCGGGTCGTGGTGCCATGTCTCACCGAAAGAGTCAGTTGCTTGCCTGGCCGGCCACGTTCATAGCGTGGTGCCGGCTCTGCTGGAAAGGGTATGCCGAATCAAGCAAGATTGAGTGAGCACGCAGCATGCAGCGCACACTTTTCAGTAACCACAGGCTGGCTCGCCGTTCTCGCCTTCCTAGATGGCACGGATGTCTGTATCATGTATGGCGTCCTTCTGGTCCCTTCGAGAATGTAAGCTTTTCTCTTGTGGGTATTCATCCCGTCCCCTCGATGGATATTCTGCAGGGCCGGGTCGCGGCTAACTATTTTGGTTCTCCTCATTTTGAGGACTTGTAATCTTCCAGAACGCCGACCACCCACGTCTACAGTGGGGGCTCAAAGTGTCTGGTGCGATGTCGATGCACGGAGTATGTACCCCGTACCCATCACTTTGATTCCTCTCTTGAATTTTCCCTTTTTTCTTCTTTCTTTTTTTCATTTTTTCATTTTTAATTTTTTTCAGAAAAGGAATAAAAAAAAAAAAAAAAACCATCAAAGGTAGTCGTTAGTGCGAATACCTATTCCGAATAGGCGCCTCAGATTGATTTCTTGATAATGATGATGGAGGACATATCGAACTTGACACGTTCTTTCGAGCCATTGGTTCGGTGCTGCAGCGCTCGAGCCCGCTCTGGCCTGCCAATCCTCCGGCATGAGCCTGTGTGTGTGTGACGTTGGGACGAAGAACCACATCTTGTCCATACCACAGCCGGCAGTCGAAATGTGCCTGGCAAGCCTGGCCACGAAGCGGGCCTCGAGAAGAGCCTCATGTGGAGTTGTGATTTCATTGTGCCTCGTCCCACAAATTTTGATAAAAAGCTTCAACGTCCGCTGATTCTCATCAGTCAGCCCAGACTGGTTGATTTGCGTCCTGCCTGACGATTACACTGCCAGCCACGAAACTCTGTCGCCGCGAACCGAACGGGCTCATCTGGCTACTGTTTTTTTTGGTCCAGACTCTTCTCGTTTCAGCCAGCAACACCGTTCATTCCCCTTGACTCGATCCTTGGTTTGACACAATAACTTTTTGTCTCTGAAGACGGTTGCTCCTGACGAGAGGCTGGGTGTACTCATTCCCCGCCTACTGTGATATAAGACGCCTTAATATTTGCACGCAGGACATGTTTCATTTTCCTTTTAATTTGGCGCACAAGACGCCAGCTGCGTTTCGCTGGACTGGTCGCAGCCGTACAGGGGTATTCGATGCTCAGTACTCGGTACGAAAGGACAATATGCCACAGCCATACATACCTACCTACCCTCTTGAGGCCGCTTCTCATCGAAACCTGCAGGTACTCTCTACTTTGCGCAAGATGGCGACAATATTTCCTTTTACTAGCGCACGACTCAGGTGTGTTATTTCTGCGCGTGCAACTGAACAATTGACCCAAGCCAAGGGTGGAAATAGTTCGATGGCGCACATGGCCGACACCGGACGAAGTCTGACACACAAGTCGCTTGTCATATTTCTGTTTTTGTGATGCGAGTTTGCCCTTGCCATGGTGCCCAGCTGCATATTGTCTAGGTTCTGCAATATTTGCATTAACCGAGAGACTATCCGGCCACCTGGTGTGCACTACCTTACCTTCCGTGACCAACTGGATTGCTCGAAACAACCGAACTGAGCCGAACCAGTAATATCGGCCAGTATTCCCATCTGAGTGAGATGGTGGCGTTGGCACCAGAGTGTTTTGTACATTGCCTACTTGTCTGTGGAGTCCAGTGACCCGTGACCTAGTATAGCCTATAGGTAGGGTTTACAACAATTGCGCACGACTCTTGTGCAAATTGTATGATTTCTATGCAATCTGCGAGGGCAGGAGGAAATGGCGGCACCAAGCAACCCAAGGTCGACAACACCTGCCTGGCTTGGAGGTTCCAGGCAAGGTGAGATTTGTGCTAGCGCCAACTGAGCCTGTCATGACTGGACGCACGGAGAATGTACAGTATACCAGGGCACCCTAGGGAGGGTACTTTTTGACGCGCTCCCTCCACTAGGAAGCGTACAATACGTCACTCGAGCGAGGCCCCCTGTATAGCGCAATCCTGGGCACCAGCCAGGGCACTTGGCCGACTTAGCGCGAACTTTAGCAAACACACCTTGGCACCTGGGCACACCTGTTGGCGCTCGTCAGGTTGCATGAGAGGACATTGCAGTTACAGGGTTGGATGGTCGAATTCATAAGCTGACTGATCACCCACCAACCTGGGCAAGACGTGTGTCTCTGTCTCTTGCGTTGTCCAGCACTGGATCGACATTGAGAGCAATGGCAACTCGCGATTGTGGTCGAGGGCCCGGGTGGCAGTGCAGTGCAGAGCCAAAGTGAAGCCAAAGTCGATGTCGAATGGCCGGCCAATCTGTTGCGCCATCTCATCTGTGCCATCTCAGTAAGCCATCGCCTACGAGCTGGAACAGCGGAACAGCACCCATGTTTCACAAGCTGCTACGGGAGTAGGATCATGTCAATTTGCACAAGCAGAGAACGCACAAACCATCAATCAAATCAACCCTCGGTTTCGAGAAACCTGGTTTTGCAATATCCCAGACAGTTCCACATGAGCACGTAACGTAACGTTGTAGGGAGGTTCGCTTATTGTTATTGACCTGCCAAATTTGTGAAAAATAAATAAATAAACAAATAAATAGTAAATAAACATGCAGTTTCACGACGACAAACTTGGTTGTTCAGAGTTGGCTGTTCATTCCACCGCTTGGTGCCCCGCGTGAGGGCATCTCCACGTGGATTCTATCTGGCAAGTTCCGCAGGGCTGTTATACGTGGGTCACTGAACCCAGCACGACTAGACGAAGGCGAGGGGAATAGAATACCTAGGTAGGCATCAGATGACTGTAATGTGTGTATTGCCGGGGATGTGTCCGTCCAGTCCGTCCCAGTCGCCTAGGTAGGTTTTCTTTGCAATTGTACACTTCTCCGTATGAAACACCAACAACCACCTAAACTGGCTGGCTACCTATGTAACACCTGTCTGACGGAGAGGACCTGCACCACGATTAGAACGTAGCAGGCGGTGACGCTGACAATGCTCCTCGCCCACTGCCCTGTGTCTTTAGTCGAAACATGGTAGTGGTGGATTAATCGGTCCGCCCCGGGGATACGATGCCCTGGAATCCAGGAAACGAGAAAGAAAAAAAACTCAAAATGGCCCGGCGCTACTTTGCGTGGGCAACACCGACTTCACTTCCGAGTTTGGCCTGGAACTGCCGCCAGGGCGAATCCGAAAGACGGAGGGCAACAGGCTGCGACATGCTTCATGGCGGCGTGTCAGGGCGTACGTCAGAAGTGTGTCCTGTTCGCATCATGACAGATCAGACACGCGTCAAAAGGCATCATGGAGCATTCGCGAGCGATCGATCAAATGTCACAGACTGCGCAGCCCTCTCCCGAAGCAAGCAGCTTTTTTCTCTTGTCATTAGCTGGAGGTGAGTGACTCCGAGCGCATCCAGCAGCGAATCATGGGCTCTTTCGTGACACTATACAACCTGGTGATAGATTGGAGTTTGGATGATGAGAAAGATGGTGGCTAGTGTCAGCAATGGGCTGGACACTGTGCTGAGCACGGAGCGAGCGGACAATGGTGAATCTTTTCCTGGTGCTGGCACCGCCGTCGTTAATGTCGCATTCCAGCCAGCCGATGGATTGATTGGCTGCTCGCAAGGCCGGTTTCGTCACTCGCACGGTACGCATGACAGAGGCAAGCCGAGCCATGACACCAATTGCCACACCAGGGCGGCAGGGCCGGCAACGATTTATGTTCAGCTGAATTGAGCAAAAATAAAAACTGATGGTCGGAAGACCAAAGGACAAACTAGACCAGGGCACCACCCCAGAGGCCAAGGCGTGAGAGCCTATAGTGGCATGTTTCTTGTACATGTGCGGTACTGGTACTGGTACGACGCGACGTCGGAACCGGACGCATCGAGTGCTTCCCTGCACGACGAACGTATTCCGTACATGGGACCATGGATACGACAAAAGCGTGCGCTTTGAAACCAGTTGGTTCGAACAACAGGCAACAGTGAGGGCTGGCATGGCATCGCAGTAACTAACTACTGTACCTAGCTAGGTACGAACGCCGAGATGCGGCGTCAAATCCCTTCCCTCCCTCTCCCTTGGCTGCCACTCGCTCAGCTCTTCCCATCGACGCTATGCCAGAATCGAAAACCGCCCGAGATTGTTATTGTGACGACTACACATTTCGCATGGAGCGGCCGCATCGCGCCCACGACGCCTTGACAATAGCATTGGGCCATTGCATCTCCCATGCCCGCCCCCCCTGGTTTCTTTCGCCTTGAATTCTACTTTCTTGTTGTCCTGTTCAGTCCACGCCCTCCGTCTGCCCTGTATGGTTCAGTCCTAAGAGAAAAAGCCAATCCAACCACACGGACGCTGCTCCGTATTATGTATGGATACGTCTGCCAAGCCATCGTTTCTGGTGCGCATTGATCGCAAGCAACTTGGATCACTTATTCTTATTATCCCCGGCATTGCGTTTGCCAGGTACGCGTGTTCAACGCGCCCTCCCGGTGACAATGCTGTTATCCCAGCTGTGCTTAAGTAGGGACGAAAGAAAAGGAAGCCTTGCAGAGGCGTTATCTGCTTGTTCCAGTCAGTGATGGCGTGCTGTTCAAGAAGGATTTTACACTGGCTACGTTTGCGCCGTGGGAGCTTGCCTTGACGATTTTCCACGACCGTGCCTTTCTTGCGTCATTGTGGCCTCGTTTGGATTTCCCACTGCGGCCCCGTTGGTCGGGCCCGGTTGACGGCGGATGTAGGATAATAATCGGGTGGCTTCTTGTCCCGGATGCTGGCTTGGTGGGGTATATCGTAGAAACCCGTGGGATTGGGATGGGGCTTCCTGTTTCTTGTGCCTGGGAGGAAAAGAGGGGGGAAATGGGGGCATTTGATCCTTGAGTCTGGCATTCTTGCTGTATCAGTACGGTATGCTTTCACTCGAGGAATGATCTTGATACGACAATCGACTGATCTGAAGATAATATCTGGGAGAGTACTCCGTTGTATTGAGTGAAAAGCCCGCCCTTTCGTTGTGCGAGTTGATATCACGAGACTGCGCCGTCTTTGATTTGAACATGCAGCAAGAAGGGCTGATGCTTCATTTCGGGATGGTACTGACTTGTGTCCTCGCGCCTCGTTCATTTTTTGTGACACAGCTAGATTCCTACGCGTAATAATGTCCATCAACCACATGTTTCTTGTACTGAGTTCGCGGGACGACGAGACGTTGAGTGGCCTGCTGGGCGAATGCTCGTCGGTTGTCCATCCTACATTCATGTCACCACGCGGTGATATGATTCTCGCACCAGCTCCACCGGATCCTCGGGACATACCCGTCATCATGGAGTGTGTTTCTTGACCAAGGGCTATGCATTGAATATCGCCTGCAACGGGTTGAATGGACCGAGTCTCGTTCTCGCGGCGCTGTCGACGTTATACCAACATAGCTCTTGTAGACTGGGCCGTAGACGTCTTGGCTCCTCAGTCCTCCTTCTTGCTCATATCCCCGAGGTGACGCTGTATCGTGCTGACCAGATGACTTCTTCCGTGAAAAAGCCGTTTCAGCCAGTGCTGATCTGCTTCCTCGGATCTCTTCTCAGCGAGCTCGGCGACGAGCATCACTTTCCGTGTCTCGCAAGCTCGCACATGGCCCATTGAATCTTACACTCGGGATTTATCACGCCGAGTGCACCCTGGCGTTGCCTCCTGGCCCTGATATATCTGTGGAAGTATATCTTCCGGAGTGCGACTACATCGCTACTTGAGGGCCGTGCATTTTCCCGTGTCCACGTTCGCTGATTGCTTATCAAGGTGTGTAATTCTTTTTGGGGGTGGGTTCGACCAGGGATGAAATTGGGCTGTGAATTATATGTTTGATTGTATCGCTCCTGGGGTGTGCTTTATACCAGATGTGGCGTGATGTGTAGCATCGTGGGTGAACGTAGATGATGGCCACGAGCATCCATGTACGACGATGACCGACTTTCCTCACCAATTCATAACAATTGCTAATTCCCTGCTGTGCTTCATTTGAGCCGTCGGATAATGGTGATGAGGCGTGTTGTCAGGCATTTTTGTGGTCCAGGCTATGCTCTATGCTCAACGACTACTCCCTGTGTCGTGGGCCTTTCACTCTTTGATACAACTTATCTGCCGGTGGTTACTCTTTGACATCATATCTGGCTTCCTAGCTTGGACTTTCTTGATCGAGCTTGTGAATCTGTTTGTCGTTGTTTTGTTGCCCGCCATGATGTGATACTTTGCTTTTCCACCACATGCCAATGCTTCTCTGAATTTATCCGACATGTTGGTACAGTCGTTCCGCCTGGAAGACATGTACATGTCCAGCAGCATCCTGCATCTGCTTTCACTATACCTCCTGGTCGATCGATGAAAGGATTTGTATAGCGCGGCGGGGCGTGGTGAAGAGGAAGATGGGAAATATTCGAACCGAGACAAGTCAATACCAATCAATACCAGCAGCAAATGAAGCGGAGCTAGTAGCATGACGTTTCGTCATGGCTCAACATCAAGTTGTACACCAGAACATTCTCCAACGGTGACACTCGAATGGCTCATCTAGGCGGGATCCATTCGCCCGACACTGTCAGAATATATCAATATTACTTTTCACTATCACAAGTTGTGGTGTCGGGGGTGCTTTTACTGATTCGTCTCGACCTACAGGGTAGGCAGCGTGGTTGACTAAGCAGCAATACCATTTCTATACATTTTGCGACCAAGGTCCATCCAATCAAAGGGCTTCATTGGCGACTTGCACCCTAAATTTTGTACAGGAGCCGGTTGGGATTGCCATCTGTAAAAACCACATTGTCGACAGCACAGCCGGCGTTCCTGATCAGAACAATGGCGACGTCAAATGCACTGAGGCCACCAATGGGCTGCTTATCAAGGGTTGGATCGCAGCTCTCCAGCTCAGCGCTCCCACGCACCTCTCTTCAGGCCACATTCTCCACCACAGCGCAACAATGCAAGCGTAAGACAAAGGACAGCAACAAGAAGCGAGGCGTCAGTAGCTTGTATGGATCGGGACCTCGAGAACACCTCTCCATGTCAGATATACCACTCCCTAAACCACGCGACTTCAAACCCAAACTCCCGGTAGACGAGTCACATGGGCTCTGGGGATTTTTCCCCGAGCCCGGAAAGGCAATCTGGACACCCAAGGAAACCGAAGAGCACGGCCGGGCGTGGGAAGTCGAAGAGCTGCGAAAGAAGTCCTGGGAGGATCTCCATTCGTTATGGTGGGTGTGCTGCAAGGAGAGGAATATGCTGGCCACGTCCAAGGCCGAATTGGCAAGGGGCAAGCTTGGATTTGGCGAAGCGGAATTCGAGGCGCGGGATGAAGAGGTATGCACATTTACGGAGCGTTTAGACTTTGCACGAAAAAAATTGCGACTGACATATAAAACCGGCAGGTTGTGAAAACGATGAGAGCCATCAAACACGCTCTGACCGAGCGGTACTATACTTGGCAAGACGCGGTCGACGTGGCCATGTCAGACCCCGAGATCGACATGCGCGCCGAGGATGGACAAGTTTACAAGCCCGGGGCGTTTGAACAGGATCCGGATACTCAGCAGAATTGGGCTGAATCGAGCAAGGAGAACATCGCGGAAGCAGAGCCTGTGAAAGCAGACAAGGAAGTCAGCCCGAGGTGAACATTCAAGTCGAGAAACTTGATCTGTGTCGGGGACTAGGCATGCGCAGATGTTCCCGAGGACATGTGCGGGTCAACCAGACCAACTGGCAGCATAGAGTTGTCTGTGGTCGGGTGTATACTTAGAGTGATACGTGTAAACTAGGATATACCAACCAACCGGCCAACTGGGGATTCAATCTGATATGGCGTGTATTTTGGATATTGATTTTACAAGACCGACGATGCTGCCAGCTGAGAATTTCCTGGACCCAGGGAAACACGACTTTGCAGGCATGCCCAGAGTGGTCGTACGGCATGCAGGAAGAAACGAACTCATGGTAAAGAGATGGTTCCCCTGGCGCTCCATGCAAAGGCGGCTCGGAAAGTATAATGAAAGTTGGGACCTCATCTCGTTCTGACAGCGTCACGTTAATCAACGTCGAGCGCCAGCAAATGACAGGGTCCTGGACCTCCAGACAGCGGGTTGGGAAGGGGTCAAAGTGGATGGTCTCATCATCTAATTTTCCCAATTTCATCACCGCCTGAGGCCAGCAGCCATCAGGAGAAGGGCGGGTTCTGGGGGGTTTTTGGCGTCTTAAAGATCTCGTAGTTCCCCACACCTCACCGATGCTTTCCTCTTTTCCTTGTCCAAAACCCCGCCGCTTCAACCCCTCCACCTCCTCAGGAAGAACCAGCGCCTCCAGCTTTCCCTGTGCCGGACTCCTCCAACAGTTCCTCGACAAAACAAAGAATTTTTTTCTCTATCAAAAATCCATACATCTGATACCCCGCTGCCACCATGGATGAGATTGCGAAAGAGTACGACGTCATTGTGCTGGGCACTGGTAAGGAGAACTCTTGACGAGCCACTCGCCGAGGATTCGGCAGCGACTGCCCACCACTCAGTCAAGGAGCTGCTTTGCCTGCTTCGCCTGCTTCCCTTGACGGGCCGAGAAGAGCATCATGGCTAACTGCTACGGCTTGTTGTAGGCTTGACTGAATGCATTCTCTCTGGGTATGGGAACGATCTGCGCACTTGGGAATTCCTTTTGCTTCTTCTCAGCAACGTCAAGTTCACCTTCATGTTAGCTGACATTCGGTGCTTCTATCAGTGTCCTGAGTGTCAAGGGGAAGAAGGTCCTCCACATTGACCGCAATGACCACTATGGCGGGTAAGCCTTCCTCCTATCTTGTTGCCGCCGCCCGAGATTATCCCACAGCATAGGCCGGCCTCCGGTACACCTGCAATCAAGATTTGGCAAGCTGGATATGGAAAAAGAGATGCAAAATAGCTTTACTGACACGTATTTGTCGATAGCGAAGCTGCGTCTGTGAACCTCGAAGCGGTATATTCACTCCCACCCCCACTCGAACTTTCTCCGACCCAAATGCTCCATCTCTCTCACCTTGTTCGTTTTCTGATCAAGTGTACCCTGTGAATAGTTGTTCAAGAAGTACGGCAATTTCAAGTCTGGCGAAGAGCCATGGAAGAACTATGGCCGCCTCAATGATTGGAACATTGACCTCGTCCCTAAGTTCCTCATGTCCTCTGGAGAGCTTACCAACATTCTTGTCTCTACCGACGTCACCCGATATCTGGAGTTTAAACAAGTAGCCGGTAGCTTCGTCCAACAGGGTGACGCCTCAAAGGCCACTGTTGCAAAGGTTCCCTCCGACGCTGCCGAGGCTCTCAAGTCCCCTCTCATGGGCATCTTTGAGAAGCGACGCATGAAGGCCTTCATCGAATGGGTTGGCACCTTTGATCCCAAAGACCCTGCCACCCACAAGGGTATGGATGCAGAGATTGACTGTGCAGTTTCCTTTCCAAGACAAAAACACATGGCTAATTCGCCGGCGCAGGTCTTGACATGAACACTTGCACAATGAAGGATGTCTATGAGAAGTTTGGCCTTGAGGCGACGACCAAGGACTTTATCGGCCATGCGATGGCTCTGTACCTTACAGACGACTACATCACCACTCCCGGCCAAGCCCCCGAGGCTATACAGCGCATTCGACTGTACGGTAACTCTGTTGCGAGATATGGAAAGTCCCCTTACATCTACCCCTTGTACGGCCTTGGTGAACTTCCCCAGGGGTTCGCTCGCCTGTCCGCCATTTACGGAGGCACATACATGTTGAACACTACCGTCGATGAGCTGCAGTACGACGGCGGAAAAGCCTCTGGCATCAAGGCTACCATGAAGAACGGTGCTGAGGAGATGAAGTTTGAGACGAAAGCTAAGATGATTCTCGGTGACCCATTCTACTTCCCCGGCAAGACCAAGGTTACTGGCCACGTCCTGCGAGCTATCTGCATTCTGAAGCACCCCTTAGCCGGCACCAACGACAGCGACTCCGCTCAACTGATTATTCCCCAATCTCAAGTTGGACGCAAGAATGGTAAGGACCTTGCAGGCAGCAAAACACCCCTGTCACATCCTTGCCGCTGGCTGTTTACTTTCGACCTCATCATAACCCGTAATTGTTTCGTCGCATCATGTGCTAACATTCGTCATCACAGACATTTACGTTGCATGCGTATCCTCAGCCCACAATGTCTGTCCCCAGGGCTACTGGATCGCCATCGTGTCAACAATTGCCGAAACAGCAGCCAACCATCACCTGGAACTCCAGCCCGGTCTCGACCGCCTGGGCAAGATTGAAGAACAATTTATGGTACGTGCACACCTGCATTTTTAATGACTGTCCCAATTTCGCCAAAATAAGGTAATGCGGCCATAAGTCCACGTGGAAGGGCTAACATTTGGGGCTGATTTCCCAGGGCCCGCCGATCCCCATCCATGAACCCCTTGAGGACGGCAAGAAGGACAACCTCTTCATTTCCAAGAGCTATGATGCAACCAGCCACTTCGAGACAACGACCGACGACGTCAAGGACATTTACCGCCGCTGCACAGGCGAGGAGCTCAAGGTTGAGGGTTTGAGGGAAGGCATCACTGTTACTGAGGAGTAAAAGCTTTGAGACGAAATTTACCTCGCCTTGTCCTCTATAATTACCAAGTCGAAACAAAGTGAAAAAAAAAAAAAAAAAAAACCAAAGCAAGTGAAAGCCTAGAAGTGGACAGGCACAGAAATGTAAGGCACATGAGGAATGCAAACAAATCTTGTTTTAGAATGTCTAATGGGGGAGGATTTGCGTAGCCTGGGTAGCATTTCTGTTTTTGTCGTAATGCAGCAAATCGCATACAGTATCGTGCACAACTTGTTACCACACGTCAATGACAGATGCGAAGAAACCAAAAGCTCATGTCGTTTAAACTCTGCCCTATTTACATAACACAAGAACAAAGCATTCCCTTACAACGCTCCCGGGATGCCCGTTATCACCAGCAGGCAATGCTCCATGCTCGCTTCCCCTTTTCTACCCACTCCAACGCCTTTGAACTCCGCGAGAAGAGCATCTGATTTTGGGGAAAAAAGATTGAACTCTGATATACTCGACACGAAGAGGTAGCTTATCGTCGAGAGGTCTTGCCTATGCCACGCTTGCCAGCCACCTGGGGGGAGTGTTAGTTAGATCATGGGGGGGCCTAGGTACTTGCGTCGTCACGACTTACCAGGTGCTTTTGTAGAGAGACGGTGGTGTGTCTGTCCGCCTCGCCCTGTCGGGCCATTCTGTTCATTCTCTTCTGGTTGAGCTTGGCGATGCGCTCGGCCTTGCTCCTCGTCAGCTCGTCTTGCACGCCGTCTTCGCGGCGGTTGGTGGTCGGTGCTCTGCTCTTCGAGCGGGCGCGTAGGCGGTCGCGGGCACTTTGGTCGACGTCCATTCGGTCGGCGGCGTCTTCGGTGGCAAGGCGGCTTCTTGACATGGAGCGGCCGCGACGGGGCTCCTTGGGCTGAGCACGCTCGGCGAGGTTGGTGGTGTCGACGCCGAGCTGGTCTAGGGCATCCTCGAGTTGCGAGAATGTCTTTTTCATGGCCTTGCGGGGCATGATGGCCTGGTTCTTGAGTCTCTTCTTCATGCGGGCTTCGTTCCGGATGAGTTGCTGCTTTTCGCGGATGAGCTCCGCCTTTCTCAGCACTTCAGCCTCTGAGTCGTCGTCTATCTCCTCGTCTACGTCGTAGTATCCCTCCTGCTCGAGCTTCTCTTCTTCCTCTTCCAGAGCTGCGAGCTTGGCGTCGATGTCGGGATCGATGAAATCGTAGACGTTCTTGCCGTCGAAGATCTCGGGAATCTTGTCATATTTCCAGTCGGGGTTTTCGAGCATGTAGGAAGCTCGCATGTCGACATTGTAGACACCTGCACCACCATTCTCGACCTCGACATCCCTGGCTAGCTTGCGGCGCCCGGGATCCTCCTTGTCGTACTTCTTCATGGTCTTGATGCCCTCGGGGATGAATGTCTCGAGAGTCTGTCCACCCATGGGCATAGCCACATGAATACGGGACATGACATCCGCCAGACGTCCACCAATGGCGCCACTGTTGTTCGTGCCAGCCTTGAGCTTCTGGTTCACACGCTCGGCAATAAGGCGCTCGCAAGCAGCATTCTTCACCTCCTGGACACCCTCTTGCGTGTTGCAGGAGAGCTGAAGCATTTCAATATTGTCTGACTTCAGCAAGTTCTGCAACTCTGCTTGCATGTCCTCGCTCAAATCCTCTGGCCGAGCGACATCAATCTTGTTCACGACCAGAAACACCAACTTGTTCGAGAAGAGCGGCTTGATACTTTTGAAAAGCTGAATTTGCGCTTGAACTGTATAGCCGCACTGCTCAGACAAGTCCATGAAGTACAGGATGGCCGATCGAAGATGGGCAATGGCGGTGATGCTGTTCGAAAAATCGTCAATCTTCACAATCACGCGACTCGACTTTGGCGGCAACATTTCATAATCGAAACTTACCTTTGCATCTCAATGGTGTTCATTTCTTCTAGGGGATGATCCAGAATACCAGGCGTATCGATGGCCTGGAATCGCAAATACTTGTAGTCAAAGTGACCGACGAATAAGCTCTTAGTAGTGAATGCATAAGGTTGGACATCCACATCCGCCCGCGTAATACTGCGCAGGAAGCTAGATTTGCCAACGTTGGGGTATCCGCAAATCAGCAAAGTTCGAGTGTTGGGATCGATGGAGGGCAGACGTCCGAGATGCTGCCGGACCTGATCGAGATACAAGAGCGGGTCTTTCAGGCGCTTGACAATAGTGGCCATACGACCCAGGGCTGCCCTCTTGAGCTGCTTGCATTGGAAGAGAGACTGGCCATACTTGAGCAGACGGACGTAATCTCTGGAAATGGTCTCGATCAAGTGTTTAGCGGTTGATAGCTGACCGAGCGCAATCCGGAAATGGTCGGCATCGTACAGGGTGTTGAGTAAGTCCTTGTGGAAAGGATGGATATCCTGTAATCTAGGGAAGCTCTCGAGAATAGCACCGAATTTCTCCGAGAAGGTCTCTTGAGAAAACTTGACCTTACGGGTGTAGAAAGCTAGACAATTCATTCTAAGTAGATGACCAAATATTTCTGCGGAGAAGTGTCGCCAGCGAGCGCTCGACGTGTTCCATGAATAAAATCTCCATACCTCGAATTCTGCTAATCTTGAAGCCAGCGCGAATCTGAGTAGGTAACTTGCGCTGAGTTCGACTCAACACAATGTCCAGAAACTCTTGTTGAGTCGGGACTGGTGGTATGTCCTTCCACGTCGTCTTCATCTCGGGCAATCCGTGGTCGTGAGGAGAATGGGCGATAGAATATTTGATGGCGAATCTAGCTTGCGCTGCACCAAGGCGGTCAAGCAAATTTTTTTTTTTTTTTTTTTTCGTTCGCCATCCTAGAGTAGGTGCGTGGAGTCTTGGGGCAGAGGGATCTATCGATAAGATTGGACAGACTGGCGGAATTTCCGCCCAACTCCAGAACTCCACCAAACACTGTACTCTATCTTCAGGGTCGTGGAATAGCATCATCATTAGAGCAGGAACTTTAATCCATTGGTCTCTAGTATGCAATAGAACAGCCTCGCTGTGCTATTTTCTCCACGAGATATTACCAAAAGGCACAGTGGCTTGGAAGTCTGTAGCAAGAGGCCTGTGTCTTGTGTGCAACATTTCAACCTCATCACTTGTTCCACATCATCCTCCAACGCCAGGATTACGCAACAATAAGAAACACAATGTCTAGTCTTGCTCCCTACAAAAAAGACTTCCTGAAAGCTGCCACTGATGGAGGAGTCCTGAAGTTTGGCAGTTTCGAGCTCAAGTCAAGGAGAATTTCTCCTTATTTCTTCAACGCAGGCGAGTTCCACACTGCTCGCCTCGCTGGTGCTGTCGCAGCTGCCTTCGCCAAAACCATCATTGATGCTCAAGAAAAAGAAGGCCTTGAATTCGACGTTGTGTTCGGACCTGCTTATAAGGGTATCCCTTTGTGTTCTGCTATAGCCATCAAGCTTGGCGAGCTTTCCCCTCAGAATCTGGACACTATCTCGTACTCGTTTGACAGAAAAGAAACCAAAGATCATGGCGAGGGAGGGAACATTGTTGGTGCCAACTTGAAAGGAAAGAAGATTCTGATTGTCGACGATGTTATTACAGGTGGAACTGCAAAAAGAGAAGCCATCGACAAGATCAGGAAAGAAGGCGGCATCGTTGCAGGTATTGTTGTTGCCTTGGATCGCAAGGAGAAGCTGCCTGCAGCTAATGGCGACGATTCGAAACCTGGTATTAGCGCTATCGGCCAGCTAAGGAAAGAATATGGTATTCCCATCTTCGCTATTCTCACCTTGGACGATATAATCGAGGGTATGAAGAGCTTTGCTTCTGAGGACGACGTCAAGCGCACGGAAGAGTATCGCCAGAAGTACAAGGCAGCGGACTAGGTGGAAAGGAAACAATGCAGCTGTGGAGGTGGAGGCATTTAGTCGCGACAACCTTGACGCAGACTGGTGGTGTTACATACTGCGGGATGATAAATTCCTAACATATAATGAATTGACCGGTACGGGACCGCAATTCTTTGTACTTCTGACTTCCATAGAAGTGCTTTATCCAGCTGAAGACTTTATGAAGTACGTTTCACCGTAGAGACACGTCCAGTCGCTTGCGATTTTCGGTCTTGTTCAGTCAGATGCTCATCGATCCGTGTCATGTATGGTAAGTCAACAAGAACCAACAATCGACATTGCATCACGGCCCGTCTACTTCTAGGCTTTCTTGCCCCCCTGAACCTGACGTAGCCGAACTGGAAGTTGAGGCCCAGATAGGTCAATAGTCTGGATAGATACCGTGTGAGACTTCTGGCCTTAAGGTATGATCACTCCATTCGTTAGTAAACTTACCATGTTATGCCAGCCTGAGCCAACAATGGTTGTTTGGCTCTTTCCAGCAGACTTGAAACCGACATTGCTGAAAAAAGTCACAAGAGACTATACAACATCTGGATCAGCGTGATGTGTGAAATGACCCGAACCAATCTACCCACTTCTTTACAAATTAGGGAGATCCGGTCTGCCACACCAGATTGATTCATCAACTGAACGTAAGCCTTCATGGCCGACTTGCCAATGCCAACTCCTTGAACTTCCGGACACACTGAAAAGGAGTGCAGGCATATTGTTCTCCCTGATATCTGATGGCCCAAATGAGAGTCTACTGAAGATTGTTGTGCATCACGCCAATTCTTTGGAAGCTGGAGGTCGTCATCTGTCACCAAAGGGTGCTTGCCTAACGTGGCTAGGATATGAGCAAAAAGCACAGTTTTCGAACCATCTTTCCTGATAGTTTCAACGGGGCGAGCATGAGCTAAAGTTCGAATTTGCCAGTTGTTGTTCTCGCAGGAAGGGCAGGTGTTGAACAAGCCGAGGGATATGCCTCCACATTTTCTGATGAAATACTCGATCTGGGATCGTATTAGGGTGTAGTCATGAGGGGGGACAACAAGATGACGCCAGAAATGATACCTGTTCGATACTGCAGGACTGGGTTCGGTCCGGCAAAGCTGCATGCTCCAACGCCACACAAGCGTCTAGATCGGCCGGTATCAAAGGTGAGAGCATCGGGGCCCAATGGAATGGGATCAGCGCTCGACGCAATTCTTGGGGAGATTTCTGTTGCTGCATTCGGTTCTGTGTATTTGTTCTTCGAACTTGTACCAGCTCCTCGTCATCATCGTCAGAATCTCCGATGGCACATTCTTCCGGGACAAGGGGATATTGCGTGGAGTCAGTAGTTGATGGAGAGCAGATTCGAGACGGGCTCTCACTGGAGGCTGCCGAGTTCTGTTCCTTGACCGAAGATGCATATTCAGGGGCCATTTTACCATTCGTTAACAGGCCAGAGTTGGAGGGTATCTCGGAACACTGACAGGACCTTAACGTGAGCAAACAGAAGGAAGGAACAAACGAGGAGCTTCGAGGCTGAAAAGTGTACGGCTGCAGAGGCTGACACAGTATTTGAAGAAGGGTCTGAAGAGAAATGCAGCAGCAGACGAGTTATGCATGTGTAGCAGGATATAAATGGCGTTACAGTGCAAGTGCTTGGAGTCGAAAATTACTCTAAGCATGGAGATGCATGATCAGCAACCCGACAACAACAGCATCGATGGGACAGAAGCGATCTACGAAGTGAGCCTTTGAGCCCAGACAATTGCCGGCAAAGCATTGGTCAGGTGGTGTCATGCCTGTCGACAGGCTGAGCACGGAGAGAGAGTGTGTGCGCCTGTGTGTATGTGTATGTGTGTGTGCGCCTGGGTTTGTGCCGCCTGAGCAGGTGGTGGTGGTGTCCCCTTTGGCCCCTCACGCAACACATTCTCAAGTACCTAGGTACCTAGGTACCTGGTATGTACCCAAGGTATCTGATACGATCGTGGGGTTGACTGACGATAATCGACTTTACGGAGCCTGGAATTGAAAGCGGAGGCCACGAATAAGTGACGGCTTGCTTGCGGATTATCACACTTTTGTGACGAACTGCATCGATGCGCGGAGTACCGTAGGCACCAGGTAGGTAGGTACCTACCATCGCGCGCCAACAGGGTTCCTAGTGACAGACAGCTCGTGAGAGTAAAAGCTCTTATATAACAGTACAGTCATAATGACGGAACTCTACATCAGACTTACGAGCTGCTATGCAAGTTGACAACAGGCTGGTCAGAGTCACCAGGAACCGGGTTGGCGCGCGATGGTACTTATCTGGTAGGTAGGTACCTACCTAAGGTACCTAAGGTAATTATGAGGTAATTATACTTTGATGTGCACGCCAGCCCGGCTGTTGAACATGTTCTAGGTTTTGGTTGCCAGACTCGTGCAGCTGGATCCAGGTAGCTAGCAAATTTTAAAAAATGCCTGAGCCTTGCATACAGTATGTACATAGTGAGGTGCATAGGTCCTTTTATGAAACCTTAGGGCTGGAGCAGTCACGTCACCGTCTTGACATCGGCATTCCGTCGTCATTATTTCCTCTGGAGCGAAAGGCAATGTTTCAGCACGAGTCATGAAGTAGACAAAATTAAGGTGCTGTTCAATGTAATGTTGAACAGGTTGGACAGAGAGCAATATGCTGTTAGCTGGTTGATAGGGCAAGGTTTACAATATGCAGGCTTTGAGTGGAGGAGTTGTTTATATTTGCCTCCGCTTGCCTTGGACCAGCTGGGATTGTTTGGAATACTCCGTACAGATTACAGACCAGGTCAGACCATGCAGCATTTGCAAGCTCCAGCCAGTCCCAGACAGGTCATCTCTGCGTGTATCTACCTGGCGCGACACAACGCTGACAACGACGCGGACTTCGTATCTTTTCGCAGGGCGTCGACAAAGGCGGACAGTGGTTTTCGTAGGCGAGCACTATCATCCGTGCATCTGCCTCACTCCCAGAGCCATCCTCACATTGCGGAAGGAGCGGAAAGAAAGCTGGGAGGCGAACCGCAGCAAGCTTCGGGCATAATTGACGGTGTGCAATCCGAGATGCACTGCATCTGAATCGCTTACATTAGGTAGGTACGCAACAAATACGGTACGTTGTTGAGGGGACGGGACGCAACTGCTACCAGATAGGCCTGCCATCGAGACCGAGTTTCTCTTCCTACCTGCTTTATCCATGTCCTCAGTTGGCTTGCCTCTTTCATCGACGGCTGCATACTTGCATCATCACACCAACATGCAGACACGCAAGTCCAATTTTCTGTCTTCTGCCGCACGTACAGCCCTGCCAGGCCCAGAGGGGAACCATATCTGATATCTGCTGCCTCGATCGAAGGCGCGGCGCTGAGCTTCAAAGAAGCTCATCCTGCCTGGTGCCTTGTTGCCCGGTTGTCTCGCGATGCGCTGTATCACACATGAGTGTCAGGGTAGGGTAACTTGTGCGAACCAATGGACCCCACCGCATTTGTAGTTGAAGGAAAACAATCCCAATCCCAATCCCAATCCCAGGTTATCGGGCGTGGTGATGGAAGCAATCTACTTGCACTGGCGTTCAGGCGTTCAGGCGTTCAATTTCACCACCTGGTTGATGCGTCAGTGCGGTTGTGCCTTCCAAGTTTATCTTCCCTGGTTGTCAAGGTATTCTTTGCATTATTACCTAATACCCCATTACCCCCACACTGCGGGAGCTGTCTTAATAACCTTTCCGTGCTTTTAGGGGCTAGCTAAGCCACTCGTGCCACGCCCCTCCTGCTCAATATGGGTAGTCGCGCTTGCATATGCTCCGCAGGTCCTTCCTGCCCAGAGGTAAGAGGTAGTAATCGTGAGCACGTTTGCGCATATGCTTGTTCTCGACTCATTCTTCCCTTTTCTCCGGCTTTCTGAATTCTGCCTTGTTTTTGCGATCCAGGCATCACTGGCTTTGTGCTGTTTCCACTTACTCTTCCTTACGCGGATTGGCCTATGCCATTCATTCCCTTTCGTGTCCCATCAACAAGAGCATTTCCTCCCAGACCCTCGGTCGCCATGTAAGCTGTTGAGTCCCTCTGCGCCAGGGCGGGCAAGCCAAATACAACCCATTGACAACTCAGCTAACTGGGAGCCCTCAAAATACAGGCAAATCACCCTTAATGTATTCAATCCCCAAGTAGGGGACCAGGATACTCTGCTGAACCTGGAAATCTTCCCTGACATGACCCTCGAAACCCTCCGAGAATCGGTCCACGCAGATACCAACATACCTGCCACGTCTTTACACATTTACCACAACGGTCGACTTCTCACCGATGACACCAAGACGATGGAACAGTTAGAGATTCCAGACGGTGGCATGCTAGCTGTTCACGTAAGACATATCAGAGGCAGCACTGGTGTTGCAGGAACCTCTACAGCCGCCCCATCTACTGTGTCGCCCTCAGCGCAAGCGCAAGCGCAACAGCAACCACGACAGCAAGCTGGCAGCGATAGTGATGCCGAAATGGTTCGTCTGCAAGTCCTCGGCAGCCCAGCTTTGAGAGAGCAGATTCAACGGGTACACCCAGAACTCGCGGCCGCGGTTAATGACCCTTCACGATTCGCCCAGTTATTGCAGAGCGGCCAAGACCGCGATCAGAGAGAACGCGAGGAAAGATATCGGGAGATTGAAAGACTAAACCAAGATCCTTTTAATGTCGAGAACCAGAGAAAAATCGAAGACATGATTCGACAGGAAAGAGTCATGGAGAATCTTCAGAGTGCTATGGAACATACTCCCGAAGGTAAGCAAACAACCTCACAACCTCACGCCCACATCACACTCTGTTTCTTTGTGTGGCTTTGCAAACATGAAAATAACATAATAGTTTAGTTTTCGGGCGTGTACATTTACTGTATATCAATGTGGAAGTAAACGGTCATAAAGTGAAAGCTCTAGTCGATTCTGGAGCCCAAGCCACCATTATGTCCCCTGCGTATGCCGACGCCTGCGGTATCATGCGACTCATTGACACCAGATTTGCTGGAGTGGCTCGCGGTGTGGGCACCGCCAAGATTCTAGGCCGTGTACACTCCGCACAGATTAAAGTTGGAAATCTCTTCTTACCATGCAGCTTCACCGTCATGGAGGGCAAGACGACACATCTGCTTCTCGGGCTGGATATGTTGAAGCGATACCAAGCAACTATTAATCTATCCCGAGATCGACTCATTATTCAAGGGGAAGAAGTCCCGTTCTTAGGGGAAGCTGACATTCCCAAGGATGAAGAGCCAGCGGAACAAGAAGCTACAATTCCTGGCCCTGCGGGCACCACGATTGGACAGGAAACTGGCGTTGTGCTGCCTCCACGACAATCGTCCGCAGCTGAATCAACATCATTATCATCCCAAGCAGTGCCGGATCCTTCCTCAAGGCCAAATCCTTCAGCGTCCAATCCCGCAGGTTCTCCTAACCCTGCGGCATCTGGTTCCGCGTCAGCAACCAACGTTACTCCTGCTCACGTGGAAAGCCTAATCGCTATGGGGGCTACGCAGGAGCAAGCCATACAGGCTTTACAGGCGGCGGAGGATAATGTTGACGTTGCAGCAGGTTTGATATTCTTTTAGAGATCGTAATGCAATGACCACGCGCTTCACATGTCATAGCATATATCAGCAGTTTTGAAAAGATGGGAACCAGATTTAGTCTGGCTTTCTCTCTATCCTTAGAGGAGCAACATATGGTTGGTTTAGAGATCAGCGTTCCATGACGCAATCGAAGCACCTGAGTTATGAAATATAGCTTTTCAGATGCAATGCAATGAAGCGAAGTCACGCTACCTGCTGTGAATGATGTCTAGTGGGAATAAACCAGTCAAGGAGGAACCGTACAATGACAAAAATGTCCCCTTTTCCAAGAGCAATAAAAGGCTAGCGAATCTTATATACACACGGTTTCAGAATGGATGCCTCGTTCACATCTTTGTCCTCGTCCTCACCCTCTTCCCACTTTGACGTAAAATTCCTCTTCTTCTGCGCTTGGCCTTTTTTGTCTCCGTCTGCCTGAACGTTCTTTCCTTTCGTAGGCACAGCTCCCTTGATGAAGTGCATTTTTACAAACATCTTGTTTGAGAGATCCACAGCGTCTGCCCTCTCGCCTTGTAGAACGAAGCCCCTTTTCTGAAGGACCTCTATAAATGCCGAGACGTCTGTTTCCCGGCGCCGATCCTCCAACCCGTCTACTTCAACAGCGAGATCCTCTCCATGAAGGGCATCTGCCTGTGCTGCCTGCGCCGCCTGGGCTTTCTTACTGAGAGACGCGTTCTTCTTGCGATTCCCAACGCTGTGCTCTACGACGGTAGGTTTGCGAGCCGGGCCGAAGCGGGACTTTATCTCGGCAATCCACAACTCGCCTTTCCAGTGTAGGACGCGGTATGCCTCCTCGATGAAGTCTATCCAGTTTGTGCCCATGAGGGCGAGGCAGAAGATTGCGACGTTGACGGAGCCATCTTCCAGGGGGAGATTGGCGATGTCGGCCTTTGTGACGAGCGGGCTGGGGCTCTGCAGGTCGAAGCTCTTGATGCTGAGATGGAGCTTCGAGGCCTGGCTTTGCAGCGACTCCGCGAGACGGGCGTCGCCGCAGCCCAGATCGGCGATGGTGCAGGTGCCCATCGTGCGGGGGAGAGCCGTCTTTGAGAGCTGGGGAGGACCGGGCCTGCCCTTCGCGGGGGGGCGGGCCTTTGCGCGGATGCGGATGTCGGAGAGGAAGCTGTCGACGGGGTTCTCAGGCCACACTTTGACCTGGCGGCGGAAGCCCTCGTGGTACTCGTTGAACATGTCGGGGGCGTCTTGGAACAGCCCGAATGCTTCGGCGGATGGCTTGGTGTAGAGGGTCTCGTTGAGGTGTCTGAAGCGGGCGGACATGAGCTTCTCGCGCATCGACGCCTGCAGCGGCGTGAGCTTGGCTGGTGCAGGCGCGAGGGATGATTGGGCGCCCGCGGATTCGGATTCGGACTCGGGCTTGGATGCTTTTGGGGGAGAAGATGAGGATGAGGATGCATTGTTGGATCTGCTTTCGCTTGCGGCGGAAGCAGACGCATGTGTCTCTTCATCTAGGGACTTGCGGCCGCCCTCGGCGTGCCTCTCTTTCTTCTTGTCCTTCTTGCTCTGCTTCTTCGATGAAGTCTCGTTGCTCTTGCTCTTGCTCTTGCTGTCCTTGCCACCGGGTGTCGATATCGAGTCTGTACCGGATGCCAACTCCGAAGCCACTGAGGAGTCCTTCTTCATGCGCTTTGCCGATGCAGCGCCCCCCTTTGCCTTATTGCCGTCGCGATCCGCTTTGTCATTCGCAACCGCGCTCGCTCCCGCCTTGGTGACCCGCTTGCCTTCTATCACGCTCTCATACAAGTCGGCTACGTTGGCAGCCGTGACATCTTGCGACAGCCCAGAGCCGTGGTTCCGCTTGCGCTTCCTCGATCTCGAGGTCGATTGTCCTCCTCCGGCCGGCGAAGCTGTCTCGGGTTTCAAGGCGTCTGCCGACACGGACCAGCCTGGGACGGCGAACATGTTGGATTGGTCGTTCCTGCCCCGGGACACCCGAGACAAGGAAGAAGGAAGAAAACAAACACACTTCCAGCGAAGACCTTTGGCCTCTTCTCGATTCTGGACATACGCGTAGCTAGCAGAGCATAATGAAGGGGAAAACTCCTGAGCACCCCGCAAACTGCCCAGCTTTCTGATAATTTTCTTGCAGGAAATTTTAATATGGGGCCAGGATCTTATCGGCTAGGGTGGTTCGTGCACAGCGTTATCGCCTTTTTCCACGACAACCGCCCACCACGACTCGAATCTAGACTGACCCTCGACGCCTTTTTCACCGCGGATGAAATATGCCAATGTCGTAAGCTATCAATGTTCTGGACTGCTGAGAGCGGCCTCGCCATGTGGTCCAAAAGGCTGTCTCACCAGAGAGCAGGGTGAAAATGTCTCCGCAATAGGTCGTAGATCGACTTGAGATGTGCAAGTCCAAGAGCCTTGTACCGCATCTCAGTGCACAGGTTACACGAGAGTCCAGACATAATTGTGCTATACGGAGTACTAGACCCCATTTTGCAGATCGGCGAAGATGTAACTCCAGCACCTTCCGCTAAATGCCCTCTCGGCCAGCGGCATCGACGATCCAGACTTCTGGGAGCGCGACGTTCCACCAGCAGAATTGCTTTCAGGAGAGGCCCGGACTGAGCTTGAGCCTTCATGCCAGGGTCGCTCTACTTTCCCCCTTTACTGCTCTGGAGCTACTTCCGTTCTCATGTGTCGTTTAGTTCATTTATTCTCCTCCCTTGTCTCGCTAACTGAGACGCCAGCTAAGCGCCTGTTGTACGGCAGCTTAACCGGGTCGGATACTCGCATTAGACGTCCCATCAAAGCCTAATAAAAGCCGACATGGCACAAAGGCAAGGCACACACAAGATGTCGACAGGAACAAAACAGCTAGGGAGCAGGAGGCGTTCATCGGCACGAGTCGCACCCAGCATTTCGGACCACAGCCGTACCCGCTCTGTTGATGCTCGACAACCGGATGCAAGGGCGCTCACAGCAGAGATCGTGTAGGAGCGCACTAGCTCTTGCATCGATAATGGTGACACTGACCAGACTCTCGGGTGGTAGCACCGTCGACACCAGGTTCTCATGGTACCTGCGACTTCCATGTGTCACTCCGTTATGGCTCCCATGGACAGAAGTTATCTGCCGACTTTTGAAGCTTAGTCTCCGGGGAAAGAGATACAATGGACAGATAATGCACTCTATGGAGGGTAGTTCTAGAGTTGAGAAATTGTGGCGTTGCCAGTTTTGTGTGCTTGGATGTTGTGTAACAGCATGTAACAGCAACGGATGATCCTGAAGGAAGTTTGATATGATTGGATTCGCCAAGATGTGCAATGAGGTCAGGATGTTTATCTTGACTATGAAATCCTGAATAAAGCGCACAAACCACAGGATGTGCGGACAGGGCAGTCTCTAGGAGGCCTGGGAACCGAATGAAAGTCATGGCCATGCTCGCAAACAAGAAGTACAGGTACAAGTGAAGCGCTTGAAGGAAATCAAAGTTCGACGGTCTTGACAAGTAGGTGGCGACTATATCGGAGTTACAGGTCTGGAATGGAGGATTGAACCGTGTAAGCCGAATTAAGGAATAATGAGGCTCCAGAAACAACTTCCAGTAATGCCCAGTAATGCCGAGTAATCCCGTAGTAACAACAGACTACATGAACGCGCAATTTAAAAAAAGTCAAATCAGGACCTGGCGTAAGCTGTTTGTTGAATTCAGGTGCAATGTTTGCGAAGCATCCGTCATCTGAACAACATATTGTGTACGTGGCATATCCTCCTGGCATAGCTTGGAGCTATATAGCTAGTGATGGCCTAATTGCAATTGGCGTCAGTCAATCTGAAACCTTTTCAAAGATAGGTTGGCTTATAGAGGTACCATGTATGGATATCCGGGCCAGTGTGAGCGAGGCCGCCAATGACCGAATCATCGAGACCTCTGATGATGGTTCGCCCATTCGCCTCCCAGCGCTGTTGGAGCCTGTTCATGATGCGCATCGAGAACCATTGGGATCAGCTCTTCCAGCCTTGCTCCCGAAGCCACAACGCGTCCTGCATGTCGAAATCCTGGGGCAGCACAATATGTCTCTGATGTACTCCGTAGAGTGCTTGCAACCCGAATGCGATGACCCCAACTGTCGGTATCACGTCGTACAGGTGTATCTCGAAGTGGAGCCATCATTTAGATTGCACATCTGTTTGCCCATTCAGAGGTTTTGCAGCGTGGGTTCGCGGCTGAGCATAGACGACGATTACGTTCGAAACATCTGAGCATGCATTTGAGGCCGGGAGGGAGCACCTGCATTAGTTCTTGGCATGAGTATGCCTGGTGCCATGCAGCCCCCTTGTTTCTGGTGTCCCAGCACCGGGCCACCGGACCTCCTGGGCATGTCGTGGTACCTGGTGAGTGATGGCTGAGGGCATGTAATGTAATCCTGGGACGATGCATGACGCACGAGCACCGCGCGACATTCTTCTCATGGCACGCAAACCTTTGTCTTGCTCGCAACAGCCAGCTTGCAATTGGCGCTTAGGCCAAGTGCCAGGAGGACCGATGGGACCGACAAGGACCGACACGGCCGCTTGACAGGGCTCGCCTCCAACTGCAACCAGCCCCCACGTCCATGTCCGCAGTCCGCACCTGACTGGTCCGAGGTTCGAGCGCGCTAGTGCTAGGGACCAACCTAAGCGTTGGCGGGCCGCGATGGCACCAGACCGTACATACTATCAACCTTGATTAGTTGGGAAGGTGCCTGGCTACCCAAGGTACCTACCTACCTACCTACCTAGGTACCTAGGAGGTTAGGTACCTGGTAGGCAGGCAGGCATAAGTGCCTCTGGGGCAGTCCCTTGCCCCATGCACAAATCACACAAATGCTATTCATGGCTTTCACTGCTTCAATGTTTGCTTCATGTCCAAACCCATTGCGTACTTTCCAGCAAGCGATCTCATCAACTCGCCAATGCGTCATGCAGGCTTCAAACAGTCAGAGTCGGCGGCGATCGGAACAGCAAGCGGCACCAGATGTAGCAGCTTGAAGCCGAAGCGATCACGAATTTTTCCTTGCGAGGACGCCATGTACGCGACACGCAGGTACCCAGGGATGTAGGAGCACGTATCTTGTATCATGTACGGAGCATGGGGTGCCCTAGATATTTCTTTGCTGCCAATGCGACACTGGCCTACCGGCAGGCGTCATCAGGCAGTAAGATTGACTGCTTGCGATGCGATGCTTCACGATACTGGGAAATATTAGGTACTTGGTATATATGGCGCTTTAAGCTAGGTTGGGTACCTTAGGTATTGACCTTATAAGGATTAGCAGCTACAGGCTGACGAATCCCTGTATTTCCACCTCAAACCGCTGTAGCAAGGACCCAACCCTAGGCAGAGAGGCACTACGCAAGCGTCTGTAGATGTACGCCGAGCGGAGTGGCGCTGGTCATACATATGTATGCCGAGTAATTCTGCCCTGGAATAGCTACCTAGGTAGCTACAAGTACGAGGCATAGACAGGGACCAGCATTAGTGACGTTGCCGAACTTTTCTATTTTTCCCTCCCCCTCTTTTTTTTTTTTTTTTTTAATTATTTTTTTGGTGTGTGTGTGTGTGTGTGTGTCTTTTTTTTTTTCTAGCCTGAACGGGAATCAGTTCGTGCATTGTGGGGACTCCCTGTGCTTGCTCAACCCCACCAGGTGGCCCCGCGTTGCCCTTCATTTTATCAGGCTGTGCGGAGTACAGAGATCTTACAGACTGTTGTTCCTATTGCCGATCGATATTCAAGTCGAGCTGCAGGCCACAGGACTGTGCGAGGATATTGGTTGCACAATTTCTTTTTTCGCGAGTAGAGTTTATGTTTGTATGGGTAGGCACATGCCTGTTCTTCTCTGAAAAGAAGCCCCTAAGTCCTAATCCCGCTAATTAGCAAACCATACAACAGTCCAACGGTCTACAGAAATCCAGTTGTCTCGCACCACGCTAATTCTCATCAACGTCATAAAAGCAGGGATGGGAACATGGTCCGCAAGTCATGGTCCGCTAAGTCCAGCAATCAATTTGTAATGGCTCGGGTATCGTGTCGTCGAGACGTACTGTATCTTGTCCAGAGGTGATCATCTTCTTGCTTGAGTCAAAAGTTGGAGGAGTTGACATAAGTGAGCATTCTCGAGTTTTGTACATGGATTCCTGTTCTGCACCTTCGTGTTCAAGCCAGAACCAGAGAAAGTAAAGGTGCAGTACGGGATCGGATAATATGTCCAAGGGCGTGCTGCTTTTCCAGGCCTTGATTCCATCAGATCCCGACGATATGTCTGGTTGCTTGTTACGGGGAGGGGCCGCAAGGCCAAGTCTGCCCTGTCTTTTTCCTCTCTGAGTTCCAAGGACAGCAGGCTGCTGTAATTGAACTGGAGAATCCCTGCAAGAGCTTGTCTGAAAAGGGACGAGGAAAGATCTCTCGGTTCACATGCGTCTGCACCCGCTCAGCACAGGGCCTACCATGTTGCAAACCTGGACCCAGAACGAGCTGGCCTGACCAGTCCCCCCGCTAGACTGTCGAATCGTCGTCCTGTTCATTACGCAACGTTTGCCATTTGCAGTGCTAGCAGAAGGACGGATGTTGTTGATACTTCAAAGCAGTCGTTTCGCGCATGAACGAGTCTGTCGAGCTCGGCGCACAATAGTCAAGTCCAGCATGTCCAAGATGAGCACAATCTGCAGGAGGACGCCATCACACAATAATGCGTCACCTTCATTTTCTCGAACGAAGCTTTCCGGATCCGCTGAATAAAACATCATATCTGCATGCCATTCTTGGCCGGCAATCCAGCACCAGCACCAGCGTGCTGTGGCTGTGGCTGTAGCCGGAGCTATAGCAGGTATCCACCCTGCCCATATGTACCCGGGCACCCGGGCAACTGGGTACAGGTACAGCTGTCTGATTAGTAAGTAGTAGCGGCTGTTGCAGGCCGTAGGGGTAGGTACAGTACTTCGTACACCCACTCTATGCTGTTGGCTGCCGCTGCCGTTGGCCCCTGTTCGCCGGTCCGCGATTGTGATCTCTGCGTGCTGCTATGCACCCATTCTCGCGCCCATGTACATATTGTTGTATGCAAGCATGCAAGCATGCATGCTTGCCATTCTCCATTCTCCATTCTCCATCCTCCATTCTCCATCCTCCATCCCCCTCCATCCTCCATTACCGACAGTACGGAGTACCTGAACTATTTTCGTAGGTGCTCCTGACCTTTAGGGAGCCATGTTATCGCCCACGCAACCACAACCACATTATCCATTTGCCTCGCCCGCCTCCATTTGATGCTTGTGTGTCTGGTCCAGTCTGTCCCTACCTTCCTCGCCCTGTTTTGCCCTGTTCTGCCCTGTTTTGCCCGACAAAGCTCTATCATTATCATGTCCGTGTAGGTCTGTATGTCTATCCTGGTCAGAGGACTGACCAAGACCAGTACTTGCATACAGTATCGGTCCCGTCCATCGGCGCCTGGGGCCATGCATCATCCTCTTCCACCGCATTCTGTCTCGCTCTGCCTCTCTCATTTGCAGCTCTAGGATGCAATGCTTCCCGGAACCGCTCTGCTGCCTACCTTCCGGAGCCTTTAAAATATCACCGCCTGCTGAGCTAAAGCTTTGGAGATTTTGACATTGTTGTCGAGCCGTCCAACACCATCATCCAACACCACACCATCCACCACCACCACCCAACACCACCCAACACCATCCAGTAGTCCTGACTGATACGTTCACACAGCCGCTGCAGCCTCTTACTCGTCAGGTCGTGTCAGTCCCCGGCTTCCGCCTACGCGCGAGTTGCTCTTCACTTCACCATGCCATTGAAAACCGGACATTGTTACAGCACTACACTCTCGCTCAATGCGCAGGATTGCACTTCCTGCCGCCTGCCTTTGATTTCAACCGCGTCCCACCTTCCCATTAACCGCATTTGCGAAGACAGAAAGAGGGGACCTGCTACCTCGGCTGGCCAAGGACATCCGCTCGTCATTGTCTTCTTCCCAGCTTGACTGCCTCTGATATATTCGACACATTTCTATTGCCTCAGAAGTTCATCGCCTTCTGCGGTAAAGCTGTCTCTCCGTCTTTGAGAAACCTACCGCCTTCTGTCGATTTGCTTTGGCGTTACACAAACTGCGTTTCACGCTCTCGAGCGCTTCTCTCCCTCGAAGCTCAACTCCTAGGATCCTGAACCCTCTCTTATTACCCAATTTCTCGTTTCCTCTCATTGCTTTCTATTTGCTCACCTGACCAACGGGCTCACTTCTCACATGTTTTAACCTGCCAACATTGCTGTATTCCACAGGCCTGGTTGGTTTACCCAGTTGAAGCTGGGAAGGGTCTGTGGATCTTGTACATGGCAACGTTGAGCAACGTCAATCCGAGGCATTGCATTGGCGTGAGCAATAACCATTCATAAAGACAAAATCTCCTACGTTTGTGGGAACGCGCACCATGTAAGAGTGTACACGGTAGCCCATCCGGTATTCGAACAAGCCCTCTCGACTTCGGCGCCTCCTACCGCATAGTCTTTCGTCGCATCGACTGGTGACATTATGCAGCCCGACGGCAAACAGCCTCATCCAGGTTCTGCGGCTGTCTCGCAGCTCAATGAAAGAATCGATGATGACGGAAAGGGAAAGAAGCCTGCCGTTAAGAAGAGAACAAAGACCGGTTGTCTAAGTAAGAGGACACTGTGAAAGTGCTATGTATGCCCCCCATTTCTGAGGCTAACCGTTCGACCAACTTCAACAGCATGTCGGAAGCGGCGTATCAAATGTGATGAGACTAAGCCGAGATGTAAAAATTGCATCAAGTCCAAACGCCCATGTGAAGGGTACACACAACGAGTTGTCTTCAAGGACCCGGCAAACCTGGGAACGCACCACGGCCACTACGGACCAACGGTGTATCCGCCCGGATCTCGAGATCATGGCGGAATTATGGGACATCATCCGAGTCAGAACCCAGTTCAAGCTACATTGCAGCCCATTGCTCCTCGACCAACGCCGTTCAACGCATCCTACAGACAGCCTATTTCATTTGCCATTCAGCAGGCGCAGCCATTTCACGCATCACAGCCGGCTTTCTTGTCGAATGCTAGCTCGATGCCCATCCCAAACCCTCTCCTAGGACCAGATCTTTCTGTCCATCACTACTACTACACCAGGCCCTCCCATGAAACTCCTTTTTCTAGCAAACACAGATCATCCGTCGGCGATAGGTTTGACGATTGCATTGACTATGATCTGTTGCAGGAAGACTCGAATCAACGACATCGTGCGACGAGATTTGGCCAAACAGAGCTGGAAGATGATGTATCCATGGACGAATCCGATGATGAACAACCCGATCCAAAATCCCTAAGTGTACGAGGCTATGGAGATGCTTTGGCGCCATATCCTCGCAAGGGTGCCGAGGCCAGAACTTTCTCGGCGATTGCACAGAGCTATGCCCTTTCTGAGTACATGGACTACGCGCACACTTATGAATTGCGGCGTCATGATATGCAGACCATCTTCATGCACTTTATTAGTGTTACAGGACCCACCATGTCGTTGTATGAAAGAGATCCAGTATCCCTCGTGTCAGGAGCCAGGTTCGATGGCGATGCTACTCTAGATAACAACTTGTGGAGTCGTAAGTCTATTCCTTCTTCGACCATTTCATCTTGAGACGAGGAGGCGCGATTGTCACACTAACATCGTACAGACACAATTCCATTACTGTCATTCCATCATCCCGGGCTTTTCCATGCCATAATGGCAATCGGAAGTCTTCAAATCGCCACACTACAGAATACACCTGCTACTGCCGCCCTTCGACATTACCACCGCTCTATCCGCAGAAATGCAAAAAACGTTAGCACCTCTGAGCGCAATACAAAGCCAACCACCGTCGCAACAACTCTGTTGTTGGCTTATTTTGAAGTCTGGTCATCTGACCACACCAAATGGTGTAATCACCTTCTGGGCGGACGATTGTTGTTCAAACAAATTCCCCTCAGGCACATGTCACGAGTATGTCTTCCGGTCAAACGCATGAGGCATTTCCCAAGCCCCCTATCTGCTCCGAAGATGGTTGGGCCCAAGAGAGACCCGGCGGATCTCGACTATAGTCTTCTGAGCTCCATAACAGGTATGCGGGTTACCGCCGAGGATTACGGATTACAAGACGGTCAACTCTTGGAAGAAGAGTGTCTTTGGACTACTGACAAGGATATCGAGAATTATGATATTCTGCGGGACCTTTTCTGGTGGTATGCCAAAATGGACGTCTATCAAAGCATGCTTGGTGGAACGAAGCTATTGTAAGTAAAGGAGCCAGAAATCTAGGCAATTCTGGGACGCTTGGAGCTGACCAATCTACAGCATGGAGTACGAGGAATGGACGCAATGTCCTCCGAGAGCGCCGTTGTCCAGCATCAATGCCATGTAAGATGTCTTCTCATGGTTCTTTTCTCACTGCCCGTGCAATTCCTCGCTCCCTCAAACTGTCCTAGGTATTCACTTCACTGACATCGCGTCCCGCAGTTACGGAACATACGATCATTTGATACTTCTCCTGGGGCGGCTTGCAAGCTTTGCGTCCAAGGACTTATCGAGGAAGAGAAGGGTTTTTCGAGCAAAAGGAGGTGTATCATTTAGAGGAGAATCATCTCCATCTCAGTTCCCAGGAATAGTACCTACTCTTGGCAGGTTTCATGCTCCAATGGGGTTTTCGGCCTCTACGACATATTCGGATGAATCAGAGTCCCCGAGTGATACAGCCAGCCCTGAAAGCAACGAAACAGCTGAACAGGAGTGGGAAAGCATTCGTCAAGCTTTTGAAATTTTCGAAAGTCACTTGGACTCTCGATTCAAGCATCTAAATAGCGAGTATGCGGATCGAAAAGATACTCCATTCGGTACTGCGTTGCAGTATCGCACGTATTCGGTGGCAGGAATCTGGATGAACTATTACATGGCGCTTATTCACCTCTACCGAAGCCGGCCGAATATGCCACCGGCAGCCATGCAGGCCGCTGGAATGGCAGCACCATCAACTGCCGGTTACGCCATTCAAATCGGGCGCATTGCAGCGGGGCTGACGGACGACTTGTCCGACAAGAAGGATGTCAGCACCACTCTCGCGGCAGCCCTCATCGAGAGTTCCTTCTGCTTGTTCGTAGCAGCAGTTCAAGTGAGTGCAGTTCTACGATTCGTCACATGCGTTTTCTCTTACTGACGTCAGGTGCAGCTGCAAGATAACAACCAACGCTGCTGGGTCATTCAGCGCGTTTTTGACATTGCGCGACTGACCGGTTGGCAAACAGCAAAGAAAATCGCCATAGGGTGTGAGTCAGCATGGATCAAGGTCGCACAATTGGGCCATGGGCCTGAGTATCGAAGACCACGACACTTGGAAGATGTCTCTACGTCTGTGTGGATGAATCCTCGGAAACTCGATCAAAGACTACGCGACCTGGAAAAGACAGAGGAGAGGCGGCTGGTCTTACGAAAATCGGAACAGACCAGCTTGGCTCTGGGTTTGCTTGGCGTGGAGACTGACTTGGAGGTTCTGGACCTTCAAGAAGACTGCTGAGCTAACTTTTATCGGGTGTCATGGCCGCTCTCGCCGAGGTTGCAACGACAGGGTTTCCCGGTGATGGACCACGATGCACATTCTTTGCAAATAATCTTTTTGAGAATTTGCTGTTCAAATATTCATTAAGGTGGAGGCATATAAGACGGGCACTAGGCGTGAAATACTGGCTGGCGCTGGATTTGGAAGATACTCTCTGACGGGCTTATGTGTTGAGCCGATGTAATTGACAAGCACTGGCGAATGGAATACGGGAAAAAGAAAACCGGGACTGAGCGAATGACGGAATGGATGTAATTGTGTTTGACACCTCCTATGGCAAGACCTTACATTAATGATACATTTTTCATAAAATCGCACACTGTGATATACGCGCGTATAGTGAGTGAGTGGTCCGTGTGCTTCAGGATCATCTCTTTGAGTGAGCTTGTGGCCTGTCCTGTTTCCCCCCCCTGATAAAGACGCTCATTCATTTAGTTAGCGGGTAGCCTCTCTACTACTGCAGCCATCTCCTCATCAGTGTATATTCTGAAGCCCTTATCTCTTGTCACACTCGCCAATTGCACGTTCTTAGCATCCAGCTTCTCCTCCATGACCTGCTTGAGTGTCTTCAAGACCAAGGTCTCGGCGTCTGTAATCGTCAAGGACTAAATATGCACAAAGTAACGGCTGGTTAGCTGCTGCACTCTGTGTTCAAATACGGCATTAGTCTTGGGAAACGGATTCAGACTTGCCTTGTGATATTCATTTTGCAATTCTGCTTGAGCCCCCTCGGAACCAGAGCCAATAGCCTTCGCATCATAGCGATAAAAGGTTCCACTAGGTTCTGCGTGGAATAGTTGGGGACCTTGCTCGTCAAAGCCAGCAATCAGTAGGGCCACACCGAAAGGCCTGCTCATGACTGTCTCCTCTCCATCAGCTCCTTCGCCAAATCGCAATGCCAAATCACAGATAGCCTGCGTGCAGCTTTCCACGCCAAGAGGCTCGTTGTAGTTGAAGGCATGGCTCTGGCACTCGACTCGGGCGTGCTCGACCATGGAGCGAGCGTCAGCCTGCAGTCCAGACATGGCACAGCCGATATGGCGGTCGATCTCGACAATCTTCTCGACGGATGAGGTCTCTAAAAGGGTGGACGTGACTCGCTTTTCAACACCAAGGACAACACCTTCCGAGGTGGCTACTCCAATGGCCGTGGAGCCGAGCTTGATGGCCTCGAGGGAATACTCGACTTGGAAGAGACGACCTTCTGGGGAAAAGGTATTGATGCCTCGGTCTGGAGGGTCGGGATTAGTGTTGCTGCGAATGGGAGAGTGGTGAAGGGATAGTGATGAAGGTACCGTATTCTGATCTTGCCATGAACATGTTGGCGGTTTGTGGAGGAGGGTTATCAGCCTCGAATGCTTTCTGAGAGTGTGGAGAGAGATTGGTGCAATGCGTCAAGTCGTTGTATATGTGAGCTGGCCAGGTGTGGGGTATGTATGAGGACGAATATTTTTATTCCTGAAGCTCCAAGTAGCTTAGGACGTTGGACTGGACTGGACTTGGACTGGAGCAGCCTGGCTGATTAGCGGTTGCACAGCATGGGGAGCGCTAGGCAAGCATGGAGTGTACGCAGCGGTACGTGCTCGGATGCTTACGTAATGGTAGCCTGGCTTGCTTGGGGAGTCTTGGTGGGACAACAGTTTTCCCGGACATCCATCCAACCCGCCGCACGACGCGTGCCTGTCGCGGGTTCGAACTTTGGACGTGGGGTCCAAGCTGGTTCAGTGGGGTTGGCCGTGGCAGTGGCCGCAGCTGTAAGGGAACGAACGACCAAATAGTGAAGCTTCCGAAGAGCCACTTCTAACGTCGAGCAATAACGGCAGTACAGTACTTACTGTACGGACACTTCATGGTCTGGTCTGTGATGCTCTAACTTCATATGCATATATTTGCCATCCTTCCAAGCGCGACGCTTCCCATGTAGTCCACAAGCATGGCAAGCATGGCAAGCATGGCATCAAGTGCAGCAAGAGCGTCGAACCGCCACAATAACTATGCAGAAGAGAGAGCTCGCTCGTCCACAGATGCTGCAGCCAATGCCGAGCTCCAGTACTCAGGCGTGCCGCATAAGAGGACCGCGTCTGGGGACCCACGGCCGGCCAATCGATCCATGTCTACGGAGGAAAGACGGCATGAACAACGACGGGTTACAGAGCGAACATTCGAGGCGCACGTCGACAGAATCTTAAAGAGGACATCCAGTCCAGAAAAACACCATCGACGAAGTGGGACGGGCGAGAGGCGGGATGCGGACATCAGTCGGCAGAAGTCAGCTGAGTTCCGGCCCAGGGACTCTGTATCCGAAGCTGCGCAAGGTATTTTAGAACCTTGGCCAACCATCTTGCCGCCCTTCACACTCAGAAGTAATGCCCAGGCAAAGAAAAGGAAAGACAAGACTGACCGCTTTGTAGCGCCATGGAATCCCGAAGCGACCTTGCTGCCACACACGTCGGCACCACTAGCTGCTCGAATTTCGAGACCTCCAATAGCGTCGACAGTACCACAGGCACCTCAGCCAAAGGCTCTGGGCGAGCTGACATTGGAAGTGCAAGAAGCAGCGATTGTGGAGGATTTGCTCTTCGTCTTCATGGGATATGAGGGTCAGTATATCCGGTTTGCCAAGGGCTATGACCCAGCAGAGGAGCGAGACCGCCTCACTGGGCCGACATTTAGGATACTGCCTGGGCTGGACCCAAGCTTGGCCGATTTGACTCAGTCCATGCTCAAGATGGCGACATATTACTCTGCCCTCGAGGTATTCGTCGACGTCCAAAGTCGAGCCGAATTCGGCGCCGTGAACCATGCGCTGTGTGCCTCGATCCGCAAGTTTTTACAAGATTATCTCATCATGATTGCGCAGCTGGAAACGCAATTCCTCACGAGCGACTCCTTCACGGTTCATGTGCTCAATATCCACACCATATCGACGAGCCAGATGATGCATCAGCTTTACCTTCTTGCCCACGAGCTGCTGAAAAAGAATGGCATTCTGGACGATGAAAGTGATGAGGAGGAGGATGTTGAGATTGAGAACCCAGACGACATCATCGAGCGTCTGAGAGAGGGTGGAGACCTGATACCCGGGAGCATGGCCAGCAAGAAAATCTGCAAAGGTGGTGTTGTTCTGGGATTAGTTACGAGGCGGCTTGAAAAGATGTCTGGAGATCCCGCAACGAGGGCGCTGCTGACGTCCTTGTTGCGAGATGCGAGCCGTCCGTACATGGTGATGCTGAACGAGTGGCTACATCATGGCAGCATCAGGGATCCACACTCCGAGTTCGTCATTGAGGAAAGAAAGAGCATTGGCCGGGAGCAGCTGAAGCAGGACTACACAGACGATTATTGGGATCGCAGATACACGATCCGGGAAAAGGATGTGCCCCCGCAACTCGAAGGTGTGAAGGAGAAAGTGCTCCTGGCCGGCAAGTATCTCAATGTCGTTCGCGAATGCGGAGGAGTCGACGTGAGCAAGGCCGTCTCTGACGTCCCGACTACGTTCGACGACCCCCGGTTCCTCGAGAACGTTAATTACGCCTACGCCCACGCCAATGCGTCATTGATGCAGCTGCTCCTCACGACACACGCCTTGCCCGCTCGCCTCCGGTCCCTGAAGCACTACTTCTTCCTCGACCCGTCCGATTACTTCTCCTACTTCCTCGAACTCGGCGCGTCCGAACTACGGAAACCGATCAAAAACGTCAACACGAACAAGCTGCAGTCCTTGCTGGACCTGGTGCTGCGCCAGCCCGGCAGCATCGTCTCGATGGACCCCTTCAAAGAAGACGTCAAGGTGGAAATGAACAAGGTCACTCTCATCAAATCACTGCAAAGGGTCGTCAACATCACGGGCATCGAGCAAGGGGAGGCCCTTCAGCCCCTGTCCAACCAGCCCGTTGAGAATGACAAGAACGCCACGGGCTTCACCTCGCTCGAGCTAGACTACTCCGTTCCCTTCCCGGTCTCCCTCGTCATCAGCAGACGGACGGTGTGGCGGTACCAGGCCCTGTTCCGGTACCTGCTGTCGCTGCGCTTCCTGGAATCCCAGCTGTCCACGACGTGGCAGACGCAGACCCGGGGCATACCCTGGGCACACAAGGGGCCGAACCGCGCGCTGGAGATCTGGAAGCGCCGCGCCTGGACGCTGCGCGCCAGGATGCTGGTCTTCGTGCAGCAGCTGCTGTACTTTTGCACCTCCGAGGTCATCGAGCCCAACTGGGCCAAGTTCATGTCCCGGCTGAGCACCACCAGGGACGGAGACGCCCGCGTGCCGTCCGGGCGGCCGACGCGGACGGTAGACGAGCTCATGCAGGACCACGTCGACTTCCTAGATACGTGCTTGAAAGAGTGTATGCTGACCAACAGCAAGCTTCTAAGGGTAATTGATTGCCCCCGCGTTACTACTAAACCCCCCTCCCTGTCCATGACATGTCGCAACAACATCATGCCTAACTCGAGACAGATACACTCTAAACTCATGCAGACGTGCACCATATTCGCCCACTACACAAACTGGCTCAGCCACGAGCTCGAGAAGTCTGACCCGGACCTCTCGGGCACCAACAGGCCCGGCACCATGACCGCCGACCAGTGGGGGCGCTTCCAGGCCACCAGGGCCGCGGGCCAGAGGTCCTCCGCGTCTCGGGACGACAATTTTGCGGCCGGGGGCGCAGATGCCCGCGTGAACAATCTGTCCGACATCATAAAGAAGTGGGAGAACAACTTTGGCAGGCACTTGCAGATTCTGCTGGATGCGCTCAATCACTACGCTGCTACCGAGACGGTCGTCCTGCTCAGTCTCTGCGCGAGACTGAGCACTGCGAATCAGGGGACTGAGTTTGCGGGACGGGGCCAAGAAGAGGATGCGTAGACTCGAATAGAACTTAGTCCGAGCACAAGGAGATGGTAGACATGGATCATGTTAACTAGAGCGAGCTAGTGCCCTTGCGCTAATTTAACCAGCGCGTATCAGTTTCCCCCGTCCTCGCGAGAGGTCTTGCGTGTACCATTACCAGAACTTGGAAAATCAAAATGCCACCACGGAATGCCATCATCAGCCCATTTTAATAAATTCATTGCTCACCCCCTTATATTGTCATCCCGCGTATCCTAACGCCTTTATAAGAATAGAAAAAGCACAGTCGCTGGTAGCAGCCTGGAGAAATTCTCCTTCATTTCCGTCATTTCATCGTAAGACTTGAGGGGGGAAAAAGAAAAGACTCGGCAAGTGCCACCTATTGTAATGTATGGAGATGTGTTCAAATGCAAAGAGACTGGGGGAAAATATCTACTTGAAAAGACTTCGTAAATCCATCAATTTCTGCCTCGCAGCTTCTGCCTTGTCCAGAGCTTTGCTCTGGCCATCCATGCTTAGACTTGCTAGCTTCATCTTTTTCTCCTGCAGCTGGAGCATCTTCTCTTCAAAGCTGTCCCGCATGATGTATCGGACTGTGCGAACCGGTCGCTTTTGCCCAAGACGGTGCACCCGGTCGATGGCCTGGGCTTCGGCGGCGGGGTTGTACTGCGGTTCCATGACGTAGACATTGTTGCCAGCCGTGAGGTTCAGGCCAAGACCGCCGGCCATGATGGATACAAGGATGACTTCGACCGAGTCGTCTTCACGGAATTTCTCCATGGCCATGGTGCGGGCAGTGCGGGTCATGCTGCCGTCTAGTCGGACAAAGGCGATGTTGGCTGCATTGAGGGCCAGCTCGATGAGGTCCAGGTGGGAGGTCCAGCCTGAGAATACCACTGACTTGAATGGTGGTTCTGAGAAATTGGCCTGGCTGGCAGCTTTGCTCCGGAGGAGGTCCTCGATGAGAGCCTTCGTCTTGGTGTGTGGACCGTCGTATTTGTCTAGTCGTTTGAGAGTGCCCTTTGCTGCCATGCTCTTGGCAGGTCCGTCGTGCTCGGCATCTACATCGTCATGGCGGAGAGCCATAAACTCGAAGCGGACAATGGAGCCGCAGACGAGGCATGGTCCGGTAGAGTGTCCAGGCTCGAGCAGCTGCCGGGCTCGTTCGCGATAGCTTTGGTAGCAATTCCGACATACCAAGTGGAAACATGGCGTCATGTAGCCAAGAGCGTCATCTTGCTGTTGCTGCTCGGATTCAATGTTCTGACCGTCACCGGTATTGAGCTTTTTGCTGCATTCAATACAGGCATCATTATTGGTATCTTGCATGAGAGCAAGCATTTCATGCGCTTTTTGATGTGACAGAGTTGGTCTGTCGTCATCGTCATCGTCAATACTGATGGCTAGTTCGGCAGACATGCCTTGTAGAGCAGCCAGATCCTCATCGTTGAGCAGGTCTTTGCCGTGAGCGCAGAGCAGTCGAAGCCTGAGAATGGCTTTCAGAATATGAATATACGTGCTGCCACCCAATGCCTTTCCAACATTGACCCCAGCCAAGATCTTAACCCGGTCTTGGGCATTCCTTGCAAACATATCGTAGATGGAACGCTCTTCGCGACTGAAATCCAAACGGATTACGACATCCTCCCGCTTAGGCAAATCGATTTTGTCCTTCAACCGGCGCAGTGTAACAGTATCAACGAGAACTCGGAGCCTTGGCACGATTTCGGGATCGCATGCCTTGAAGGGCTCCACAATGTGTCGGTTGAACTTGGCTCGGTCGTCGAATGGATGGAGTCGTAGGAAGCTGAGCAACGCGGCCAAGTCATCCAAGCGGTTTTGAACAGGGGTCCCTGTAACTGCCCATCGTCGTTCAGCCTGCAGACGGCATATGGCCTTAAACTGAAGCGTCGACTGCTCACGAATCATATGTGCCTCGTCGAGAACGACTCTAAACCATCCAATTTCTTCCAACGGATAAATACCGTCTTTACCTTTGCGGCGCGATCCAAGCTCGTTGGAGACGGATCCATAAGTAGTGATGATGATATCAAATTCTGCTAATTTGCCAACATCCTTGATACGGTTCGCGCCGTGGTATATGTAGCAAGACATAGCATCGGCAGCCACGTGCTGTTTCATTTGCTCTTCCCAGTTTGTGATGGTACTAAGTGGACAGACAATCAACGTTGTCTTCACATGTCGAGTGACTGGCACGGGCTCAAGACTGGCTTGTGACATGGAATGACCATTCCTCGATGATTTTGTGTCACCTTCGGGTCGTGGTATGATCGGCGTCTGCTCCCAGACCTGAGCATCAGTCAGAGTGCTTGATATTAGGGACAGCACGCTCAGGGTCTTGCCGAGGCCCATCATATCAGCAAGAATGCCGCCGCGGGTTTCCGGAGGTGGTGCTCTCTGTTCCTGTCCCGTGATGACATTGGAATAGATTTTCTCGCCCCTCACGTTCACCTTGGTCTGCCAAAATGAAACCATGCCTTTCTCCGCGGACTGTTCCTGCAGTGGCCGCTCACGGGTCGCCATGAAGTACAGACCCTGCTTCTGATGCTTAAGCAGAGGCGTCAGGATTCGTGCGTCGGGGTCCATTAAAGGAAGATCATCGTTTCGCTTGAGAGAATCGAAAACACCCATGACCTCAGAACGGATTTCTTCGACGGTTCGATTGGCCGTGCTCGAATATGTCCCTTGTGCATTGGTCGGATATACTTTGCGTGGCGCGGGTCGCCACTCGGAGACGTGAGGGTTGCACACTTTGATGCCCTTCTGCACCATGTGAGGAGCTATGAGCTTCAGGTTGTACTTGCTCAACAAGCTACCAACGGCTCTAGCATAACGCTGAGGCCCATACATGACAATGTCTAGCTCGTAAGCCCGAGATATTGCCTGTCCTGGCTCCTCGCCGGGCTTTTTCGGATGCGGCGGGATACGGCAGTCCGTTCTCAAACGTATGTTTGTGTCGAGAAGAGGGGTAAGAGCTGCGGCACTGGAAGGATCTACGAGTCCTATTATCTCACGGGTATGGTCGCAGGCTTGGATTTTCAGGGACCGCTCCCCAGTCTGACGCTTGAGCACTATTTTTATGCCTGGGTAATAACCTGGCCCCCATAGACTCCGCATGCCAGGTTTGGGTGCTGGCACCCTGCTGCAGTTTAGACTTGTCTTGACCATGCCATAGCATACTTCCTCATCTTTTGGGTCGTCCACGATCATAAGTTCGTCATCAGTCCCTGGAATTGAATTAGCAGATATAATGACAGAGGGGGGACAAGAGATATTCAGGAGTACGGGCTTTCTGCTGGGGCTCAACCGTACCGTCAGTCAAGTCTACAGTGGGAGCAGCTATGAGCGCAGTCTGGCCATTAGCCTTCTGCGTCCTGTCTCTCACATATTCACCCAGCATGCCGCTACTACTTCGAACGCGTATATTACTGGCTTTAGCAGCAAAATCCTGAGCGTCCTCCGTTTTGCGGCGTTTGGGATGGGGAACGTTGGAGTGATGTTGCACGTTGTTCATACGTTCAATCAAGAGACCCATGCCATTCGATGCCGCCACTTCACCGTTGGGTAGAGTTGGAGTGGACGAACCGCTCATATGGCCGTTAGAAGAAGAAGTGTCACTGGCACTTGCGAACTGAAAAACGATGTGATCGTTCATGGCAGGAGATGCTCGCCGATGACCATTTGACATCTGGCTATGCATGGACTGAGGGCGGCCAGAGGGCAAGTTCCGCAATTCAGTGGCACTGAACCCTCGACGAGTGGGTTGAAGCAATGCAGCTGGATTCCAACCCGGCATTGGACCAGGAGGATGTGACAATCGGCCTTGAGCACCTGCAACATGAGACCTGGGACCTGGTGATTGTGGTGGCGTGAAGTGGCCTTCAGCTTCGGGAGAGGGCCGTGAGCCTCTCAAAGGGACCGTAGTTTCACTTGAGGGCAACGACGAATGGTGAGGTGTAGCGTTGGAAGACATTGTGAAAACTAGCAACACCTGAGATGCCGCAATGAGGGTTTTAACGGGAATTTTCCCCTTCCCTTCCCTTCCCTTCCTTTTTTTCTCTCTTCTTGCTCTTTCCTTTCAGATGCCTCACTCCGCGAGGAGGACGAGAAAAGGGCTACCACGCCAATCTGATAAATGTGGCCACCCTCATCACAAGCTTTCAATGGTGAGAAACCGGGTCAAGACGGGCTGAGGCTTAAAGGGGAAGGGCTAGATTTTTGCGGGTGCGATAGCTAGTCTCTAGCGTATCACAAGATTCGTATCGAGGTTGGATAGCGGCGGAGAATTTCGCAATAGAAGGGTCCGGGTTCGTCAAAACAGCGGCACATGCAGGATGATGACGAGACGAATGTCAAAGGAAGAAAAGGCAGAGAGGCCTGCAAGCACGGGCCGGATATAGTGCGTTTCTGTAGACGAGATAGATATAAAGGTGGCAGTGAGTAGGCCAATCCCCGGCAGTAGCAGAGTCGATGACGCGGCGCACACAGGAGCGTGAATAACGGCCAGGCAGTTCGTTGCGAGGCGGCGTGGATAAGAACGAGTGCGCAGTGAAGCAAGGATTTCAAAGGGAGGAGGTTAGAAACGAAGCAGATGCAGGGAGGGAAGACAGGGGAATAAAAGAAATGTCGAGGTAAGCAGGCAGATATTTTTCTTTTGCCATCGCCAAACTCCGGAAAAAAAAAGTGAGCCAAGCCAAAGTGAGAAGCCAGGCGCTTCTCATCGGGAAGTCCCAGGCACATGCACATTGGTGCGTCCCGCAAGCAGACGGCGGAGCGATGATACAAACTGAGGATGGAGCTACGGAGGAGGCATGAAGCCATGCAAGAAGCTGTGGTGCCTACGGCATGTACCTACCTAATGCAGACATGGCAAGTAAGTACCTACCTACCCACCTTCCTGAGACAGGATGTAGATCCTTGTCTATATTCCTACGCTATATTATGTAGGTAGACGAGCACACACAACTGCATATAAATATGCACACATAGTACATGTAACGAAAACATCAACAGAGACGATCAATCACATGGTCGAACTCATCTCCACTGTCACATTGTCACGCAGTAGCTGTTGAGCGGCTACCACAGCTTCAAGCCACAACGCTAGATAGACATGTCTGCTCCGGTCTAGCCTCTCCAGTCAAGTCCAACCAAACTCCATTCTCCGTTTGCCATCTCCGATTTCCAATGTGCAAATCTCCAGGGCTGCCTAGGTCACCTGGCCGGCAAGTCCTCTGTTGAGGCCTGTGCGCTCCACTGTGAGAGGCTCTTGATTGGCCACCGCCACCCTCCAGTTCATCTCGTGCCCGACCCAAATCATCCGCACGTGAGCATTCTGGGATTTCATTTTCACCCTCATAAGTCCATCTACAAACACAAGCTGATAAATCGTGTGGGTATATACAGTACTTTCAATGTGCACCTATACTACGCCGTCGCAATTGTTTCTACAACTGATTCATCGGACCTTTTTTTTTGGGTCTTGATGTCGTTCCGAGGTGCAGCACCTGGGTTGGATCACGTGATGCTATACCCCTCTTTGCTTAGATTGGCCATGATCATCCTTTTCCCATCTTCTGCATCGCCATGTGTGTCCCATGACACACCTCATTCGTAAGCATACATACTAGGCGAACTGTGCTCTTTCTTGTACTTTTCTCTTCTTTTTTTTGCCGCCGTGGTATTAACCAGGGGTGAATTTTCCGGGGGTTTCCCGCGAGGAATACATGAAGATTATAACCCTAGTTTTTCTTAAATGGATGGATACGCGGATTCATCTATTCTCTAAGGAGATCTAAAGCTTATTTACTTGGGTATCTATGCGAGAAAAGGTAGAATTGTATTCGTCAACGTAACTGATTAGTAATCCGCATGTGTTTGTCTCGAGAAAAGTCCTATTTTTAAAGTTACGGCGATAATGTAATTGATTGTGCGAGACCGTTGTTGCTGCAGCTGCTAATCAAAATTAGTATTACTGCTGCCAAGTTTGTTTCTCGTTCAAGAAACCTAGAGTTGTGATGAACTTGAACAGACTTCGTACGGTTTCTGGAATAAAGACAGGCCCCCTAGGCAGAGAGTGACAGCATAACATATGTAAGCTAGTACATCGGCGGCCTTACGCAAGAAGCTCGCTGTATTACTTCGTCCACTATATAAGCTTAATCCAAAAAATAATTAAAAGCGCCTTAAAACATGTCTTGTACGCATTCGAGGTCTTTTCGCGGAGGCGCTCTTGTTGCAATATGCGGAATATGTGCGCCAACAATTTGGCCATGGCAGGGTTTTGCAAAGCCTGCACTCTGTACCCCGCCAAGCATGAGGGCATGAGGGCATCTGGTTTCTGAGCTCCCCACCGCCAGCAAACGACGACTGCCTTGTACAAGGTGGACATTCAATCCTACGTCAAGGCAACGAAAGGAGTTGCCCACGCACCAGCGGAACTCTCCTTTGACAAGGTCTCCGAAGAGTGTCCGGATTATCATGGAAATCACCAGCTTTGTGGTCCAGGGTCGGGACCAGGCTCTCTTGTACGGAGACTACTCGACATATCAAGGCCAACTTGCGAAAAGACTATTGAGCTCTCGCAAGAAGTTAGGCATTGCGACCAGGAACCGAGGAAAATTCCAAAAAAGAGACCAGATCACGTCGGAGGATGTCTCTGCGAACAATGAGTAAGCACATGGTTGCCATTGCATGTCCTCACAGTCTATGCACAGAATAAGTAGAATCCTCTAACATGAAATCGCCAAGGAACGTTCACCTCCTGCTCCTGACGAGCGAACGAGCTTGGGCACAGGCAATGAGCATCAAGGCATCACATACAGCGGCGCAGAAAGATATCACTGGACGAGCCCGATCCCACATTATCTCACGACTCAACAAGGCCACCCTGATTGCCCAAACACTGGTTGATGCCCTCTCGTCACCAGCTTCTGGCGCATCGTCAAAGGATGTCCTCGAAGCAAAGTCTTATGCTGCGCTCATGCGTGGTGCCATGTTTTTCGAGAAACACAACTGGGAGTTGTGTCTCCAAAGCTACGCAATTTCCCGCGTCATATACAAAGCTCTCTCTGCTGCTGGCAATGGCGATCTATTCAAGGACCTGCTATCCGATACTATCGATCCGTCCATACGCTATGCCGCCTACCGGTTGAAAACCCCCCGCACCGTGCCAGTCCCGACGATTGCCAAGTCGTCGTTCCCTCGGTCGGATACCTCTCTTGAGCAAGAAATCAAGCGTCTCGACCCAAGCATTCTCGCCGAAGGAGACGACGCTTCGAAGCTAGGCGGCAGCACGGAGGATGCGCCCAGAACCATCACCTGGCGTGGTCGCCAGGTGAAGATTGAGGATGCGCAGATATCACTAGCATGGGCGTCTGTCGAAGCTGCGAAAACGAGACTCGCTAGCAATGTGTCCCAGGCACAAGACAAACAGCCGAACGAGCTGGCGGCCCAATATGACGAGATTCTTATGGCAACGCAAGACGCGGTCGATGCTACGAAGCAGGCAATTGATGAACTCAGGGCAGAGGGTGTGGCACAGAGCGACAGTCGCATGCAAAGCTTGCAAATCACTCGCACCGCCGTGAACTACGAGATGATCAGCTGGAGAATCGGGCGCAATCGAGTCCTGACCGGCCAGCATGACGGCGGACCAGAGGAATACGAAGTTTCAAGAAGGAGAAAAGCTAAAGCGGTCAAGAATGGCGACGCTGGAAGCGAAGAGAAAAAGACACGAGAGCTTCCCTCTAGCAAAAAGCTTGCCAAACTCAAGGAGAAGGTGGCGCTCTACGACGGCACGCTGCAGAACTTGCAATCCATCAAGGAGTTGCCTGGTGTCGCTGCCGATGAAGGGCTTGCCACGAAGCTCAACGATTACGAGAAGTACTTCGCAGCCCTCAAGTGAGTTTCTTCCGTTTCCTTCACTATGTTTCTCCAACAGTCAATCAATGGGGACACTCTCGGTACTAACTCCCGTATCAATTAGATGCCTCTCCATTGCGCGATCGCACGCCATTGCAGGCAGCGCCGTCAACACACTTGCCCTCATCAACCACGCCAGCTTGCTCACACAAGAAGCGTCTTCCAACATCCCCCAGCAGCAAGACAGCATCGGTCAACAGCACCCATTGAGCGTCGATGTCCACCCCAAGGCCGTCTCCTTCCTCAGCAGCCTGGTCAACGGCGAACTGCAGCGCTACTGCGCCATCGTCCACATCCACAACCTACGTGAGGCAGAGCGCAAAGAGGAAAAAGAAGGCCCAGAGCCGACGCTCCTCGAATCCCTCGGCACGTACCCGCGCCGAGTCAACCTGCGCAACATCGTGCAGTTCCCTCCCAAGCTGGCTCTCATACCCGTCAAGCCCATCTTCCTAGACGTGGCTTGGAACTACATCGATTACCCCGGCAAGACATCCCCGTCATTACCAGGCCCAACAGCAGCTGCCAAGGCTGAGCAAGAGCAGCCCAAGAAGAAGGGCTGGTTTGGATTCGGACGCTAGACCGACAACGTTATAAGAAGCAGCTAGATGAAACTCTTTTTTTTTTTTTTCAAATCCGTATAATTTGATATTTTTTCAAAGGTCCGTAGGGGAATACAATGTCACCAGCAATTCCACGCCGCGTCCCACGCCGACAGCCCATCCTGCTGCAAATCTTTAAAGCGCGAACTCAAGTCCACCATTCCCATCCCTCACAGGCAGTCGGAATCCAGCTAGTCTCATCCTCCACTCCATTCATCAATTCTCCATTCCGGCCACTCCAAAAGGAATGTCACCCACCACCCGAGTCCTAAAACATTTGCAAAAAGGGCCCTTTTCCCACCGAAATCCCCAAGAATCGTAATAATGTCTCTGCTTTCCACCGTCCAACAGCCCAGTATCCTGCGTCACCATTCACCATTCACCACTCCTTAACTCACTCTCATTATACATACATACGGAGAAATGCTCGCGAATCCGCACGCCATCCCACTCACGCCCTCCTCAATCCTATACGCCTTCCTCCTGTGCCTCTTCCTGATCGTCTTCCTCCCGATAGTCTACTTCACGCTCGATTGCCCATCTCCCTACTCGCTTATATCCGGACGAGAACACCATGTCGAGGACCAGCACGAACCCCCGCGTTATGGGTCCGACACGCCGGCTTGGATGCGGCGCGAGATGACGAGTAGGAACGGGACAAGCTTCGTGGGGTTTAGCAATATTACTTCCCCCGGCGGTAGCTTATACGTGTCGAATGTAAGATTGGGCGGCGGTAGCTGGACGAATGGGTCTTCGTGGAATGCGTTTCGTGACGATACGGAACCCCTTTTGGAGTTGGATGCTCTTGCCCGAGATGGACACTATCATTTTCAGCATGTCGACTTTGTGCCTGTTCACGGCACGAATACTCTTAATACAACTTGGGGCTGGATGGTGTGAAGAATGGGACCTGAAGAAGACGATACCAGCTCGAAAATTTCGAGTGGGGTAAGGGTTGATATTTCAAATGTCCGACTTGCGTTTGTAGCCATGCCAAGTCGACATCAACATTTATTCGCAAAGCGATTGCAATGTGGGCGGCGGATCTTGTGTAGCATCGCAAGAAATCCGGAGAAGGGATGTGTTATTTATCATCTAGTTAACAGGACATTGTACATATAGCCAATCCAAACACTGGAGCCCCCGGCAATGCCATGATTCTTTCTTCTCGTTAAATAAACAGAGAACTTCTCTCGAAGAGATTTTTGAATGCACCAACGCCTTGAAATTCCGCCAACCATGGTATTAATGACATGGGCAAAACATTTTGTGAAAAGCATAGCTCCTTGTGACGGGATATGAGTACAAGGAAAATTACAAGAGAAGCACAGGACATCTCTACGCGGCACCTCTCGATACACAAATATTGCCACAGATCCAACTGCGTTATGGTAGAGTAGCCGTTCAAGGCTTGTTCTCATCCTTCTTCTCACCCTCAGCCTGCTGCTCGCCTGAGCTGTTCTCGTTGCGAGCTTTGTGCAATTTGTCGAACACGTTCAAGCTGGCCATCCGAAGTTCGTCGGTCTTCTCCTTAATCTCAGCAGCGGTGACAGTGCCTTCGCCAGCCTGGCTCTTGGCAATGAACTCGCGAAGGGTGGTGATCTTCTCCTTGATAGCATCGGTCTCAGTCTTGTCGAGCTTATCAGCGTGTTCGTTCAGGGAGCGCTCAGTGTCGTTCAGAGCGGCGTCAGCGTGGTTGGCAGCCTCAATAGCACTCTTGCGCTCCTTATCAGCCTCGGCATACTTCTCGGAGTCCTGAACCATCTGCTGAATCTCGTCCTCAGACAGACCAGAGCCAGAAGCAATGGTGATGGACTGATCCTTGTTGGTGGACTTGTCCTTGGCGTGAACGTGGACAATAGAATCAGCGTCAATATCGAATGTGACTTCAATTTGAGGTATAGAGCGGTGAGCAGGTGGGATACCAACAAGCTGGAAGTTGCCCAACAGCTTATTATCCTTGACAAGCTCACGCTCACCCTGGTAGACTTTGATATCGACGGCAGTCTGGAAGTCGGCGGCAGTGGAGAAAACTTGAGATTTCTTCGTGGGAATAGTGGTGTTGCGGTTAATCAGGCGGGTAAAAACTCCTCCCAGAGTTTCAATTCCGAGAGACAGAGGGGTGACGTCAAGCAGTAAAAGATCCTTGACTTCACCAGAGAGAACAGCACCCTGAATCGCAGCACCAATAGCGACAGCCTCATCGGGATTGACAGACTTGGCGGGCTCACGTCCGAAGATACTCTTGACAGACTCGGCAACCTTGGGCATGCGAGTCATACCACCGACGAGAATGACTTCCTGGATTTCCTTAGCCTGGAGACCAGCGTCCTTGAGGGCCTTGCGGACGGGCTCGATGGTACGGTTGATGAGGGGATCAACCATCTTCTCGAGCTGGGAACGAGACAGCTTCATGTTGATGTGCTTAGGCCCAGAGGCATCAGCAGTGATGAAGGGCAAGTTGATGTCAGTTTGCAGGGAAGACGACAGCTCAATCTTGGCCTTCTCAGCAGCTTCACGGATACGCTGAATAGCCATGCGATCACCAGACAGGTCGATGCCAGAAGTTTTCTTGAAATCAGCAACTATGTGTCGGACCAAGTGGATGTCGAAGTCTTCACCGCCAAGATGCGTGTCACCATTGGTCGACTTGACTTCGAATACGCCATTCTGAATCTCCAGAATAGAGATATCGAAAGTACCACCACCAAGATCGTAGACAGCGACGACACTGTCATCTTGCTTATCTAGACCGTACGCAAGGGCAGCAGCGGTAGGCTCGTTGACAACACGAAGTACGTTCAGGCCGGCAATCTGGCCAGCATCCTTGGTACTCTGACGCTGGGCATCATTGAAATAGGCAGGCACAGTGACCACTGCGTTCTTGACAGGCTTGGACAGATAAGACTCAGCGGTCTCCTTCATCTTGTTGAGGACGAAGCCACCAATCTGAGAGGGAGAGTAGTTTTGACCGCGCGCAGAAACCCAAGCATCGCCGTTGGTGTGTTGGATGATCCTGTAGGGAACCTCCTTGATGTCACGCTGTACCTCAGCGTCGTTGAACTTGCGACCTATTAATCGCTTGGTGGCGAACAAGGTGTTCTCTGGATTGACGACGGCCTGTCGCTTAGCAGCAACACCGACGAGTCGCTCGCCATCTTCGGTGAAAGCAACAACTGAGGGAGTGGTACGAGCACCTTCCGAGTTCTCTATGATACGAGGAACCTTGCCTTCCATGATGGCAACGGCAGAGTTTGTGGTGCCCAAATCGATACCGATGACGGCGCCCTGAACCTTTCCGCCATCGGCCGCAGATGATTCATGGCGAGCAAATATGGTGGCCAATGGCGATCTTGCAGAAACAGCTGAGCGGGCAGTTATAGAGCCAGCTCGGGGAAGCTATTGTAAATAGGACAGTTCAGCTAGGTGCTCGACAAGAAAAACGCGACAATGCCGGGGATTCCAGGGAAAATTGTGAAAAACTTACAGCTCGGGATAAACGCGAAGCCAGCATCTTGGACTGTGATGACGGGAGGGTATATTACAATAAGAAGGACAGATGGCAATGGCGCGCTCAAAGGAGAAGGGGGTATGGAGAGAGAAAGGGATGAGATTATTGGGAAGGGGAGGAAAGCGAATTTTTTGGCCCCGAAAAATTAGATAATGCCGGACCATAGAAGCCGAAGGAAGGAGGCAAGCGAGGAGGAGGTCCCACTACGGGCGTTCTGTGGGCCGGATCAAATGTTGGCCCGTCAGGCGCCTTGGAGCTTCCACGAGATTCCTCAAGGAATCCGGAGCGTCAGGAGCTCCCCAAGCTCAAAGCTCTAACTAAGTTAATTGCACCAACCGAGTCACTCGAATTTGCGCCGAGATGCTGCGCTGAGCAACCCCCTCCCATCTATGTTAACCGCTGTCGCATGTCTGCGTGCTTGAGGGTCTTTGGCTGCTTGTAGCCAATGACGGAATTGGACATGAAAATGCGTCTAATAAGTCTGAAGAGATCCACCTGCCCACCTGTCCACCTGGGACAGAGCCTGGAGAGTGGTACGTATGTACCAGGTTGGATTCATAGGGGTGGTTGAAAGTATTCCCCAAACCCATGTGCAAATGGTCCCACATGCACTGCTGGGTTTGGTTACTCCGTACATACGAACATACGAGTGGTCTCTGCATGTATCCGTGATTGCCGACTATCTTTGCAGCAAGCTTAATTATCCAGAAACCGTCTTGAAGGCTGGCAGATAACTGCCTAGGTACACAACTGGAAGTACCACCTGGGTAGGCTGTTCTGCCACTGAGCTGCTTCTTGATAACAAATATGCAATATGTGGAATGACATTTTTGGAAACATGCTCGACAAACACCGGCTCGGGTAACACGGATGCCCATAGCGCTCCAGTAAGCCGCCCGCCGCTACAGTGTGTACATGCCAATTTTCCCAGAATAGGTAGGTGGTTATCACGAATAGCAAGGTCCGGCGAGGAACATCGATGGCCATGAGTCCATGACACGTTTGGCGTGTCTCCGGTCGCCGAAGCAAAGGAGAGAATTGTCCTGACCGCCGCGCTTGATCAAAGATGGGATTTTATGGATTCTCTGTGCTTCTCGGCGCAAATCTGCAGGATAGGAAGGTACCTACCGGTAGATGAGCCCAGGATTCTCATGTCACATCCATGAACCAAATATCTGCCCCAGATGACACGGCACCTTTCCGGGCACAGCTGTGATTGTGGTTAATTACCACGGCGGTTGTGCGCTACTTCAAGGTGTTGGGAGATTCCATCGTGCCGGGAATAGGAGGACGTGAAAGCTCGCCGTATATAGCTCCCAGGAACAGAAGGAGGCCGGATTCCCATGCCTTCATGCCTTCATGCCTTCATGCCTTGATGTCTTTATGTCTTTATGTCTTTATGTCTTTATGTCCTTATGTCTTCATGTCTTCATGTCTTCATGTCTTCATGTCTTCATGTCTCAATGTCTCAATGTCTCGCTCGATACGCCGCGATAGGCAAGAGCCAAGACTCTCCGCGCGCCATCTGCTTGCCTAACGAGAAGTCGAGGCTATAAAGGCTGTCTGGTTCCTTGTCGGTGCGCGGGGCGCATTGTTTCGAGCAACTGGCGCCTTCTGGGAACAAATCCCAATCTTTTCAACAGGTCTAGTGTCGTATCAAAAGATTATTGCAGTGCTCGTTGTGCTTGTTCTGGCCATCCGAGGCCCTTCGACGTCAATGCTCCGGCCGCCACTGCGGTTGTACCACAGTAGATCGCCCAACCACCAGGTACATATTAGGTAGGTACCCAGCCGTACCTAGCCGTATCTTCGCAGGCAGCTAGGTGGGTAGGGGTAGTGGGCTGCCAGCCGACCGACATGGCCGGACTGGACTGGACATCAACTTGCAAGACTGCAACCCACATCATCCAAAATTGTTCATCGCGTAATGACCGGGCTGTAACCATCACCATCGCCGCTCAACCATTCACATCTTTGCACTGCCTCGTAGACCTGCTGTCTTTGGCAGTAAATCTCTTATACATTCGCCTCTGTCAGCACCAATATTCTTCTTGCATCGTCCACAAACCTGCCTTCGACGGTCTCGCATGCGGCATACCGGCGCTCTCACATCGGCTCGCTCGCGCCACTCGGTTGACGACACTTCTTGTTCGTCAAGCCGGGCTTCAGCGGGCCTTCGACATTGCAAACAGACACCTGACTAGGACTTGTCCAGTTCTCGGAGTAGCCCTCGATATCTTGCATCCACCTTGCATCCACCTCGCATCCACCACCGAAGTTTGATCCCTCGTGCTGGGCGCGTCCTTGTTCGCTTCGTCTGGAACCTAGACGCTGGCCGTAATCATGGCCAGCAATGACGATGGCTTGTGAGTACACTCCTCCTGTATCATTGATAAACTCGACACTCCGATACCCCAGCCGACCTCATGAGGGCCCCGTTAAATCATCCTGCACAACTGACAACATGTCTGTCCCACAGATGCTATCCAACCGAAAGCATCGTATCTAGTAAAGGACGCAAACACTATCGAATTCCAGTTCGATCGCAGTACGTATACTCCTTTCCAAACTAGGCTCTTTTTCTCCTTTCCCCACATTCATAGTAACACGGAGATGGTGGCAACGATTTTCTAATCGCTTCGTAATGCAGACATTGGCAACTGCGGTCTCTAATTAGTGCAGAGAAGCGCAATATTGTTTACTTTCCAGGCGGGACTGGCAGCAACCACGTACAGAGGCTCAACACCTTTACGAACGAATGCGAGACGATCAAGCTTCTTACCTTTGCGCCGAGGTGTTTAGTCGCCGCCAACGGGTGGCTTTGCTGTGGAAGTGAGACTGGTGAATTTGTCGCCATCAAACTGGAGGACGCCATCGAGAGCAACAGACAACCTATCCTAGGACTGCATCTTGACGCCGAAACACGGCATCACCTAAGCCTCGAGGGAGCTAGTCGTGACGATCCTCTCCTGGCTCTTCTAGCTCATGCTCGGTGGTCGAACAAAAGCTTGATCCCAAAGAGCATGAAACTCGCAAAAGACCGCGTCAACTGTATTACACTCTGGTTTCCGTCATCCTCTGATCCGCACCCCGGCACATATATGGAGCCGGTAGCTGTGCTGGCTAACAACGACAAGACAGTCATCCTCGTGAGTCTAAAAGATTTTGACCAGAACGATAAAATTGACCCTCTTGATGTCGTAGAGTATCCCGATTTTGTCAACCGAGCCATCATCTCTCCAGACGGGCGGATCATGATTGGTATCCTTGATGATCCATATTTATATGTTCACAAAAGGGTTGTCGAGGAGCAGTCAGAATCAGAAGGCTCACAGCATACCAGGGGTTATCGATGGGAGCAGAAGCAGAGATTCTTGCTCAAGAGCCAGAGGAAGGATGATAATTCTGACTGTCGCGGCAGCTTCGCAGCATGTTTCTCGCCTTCTGGTGCATATTTGGCAGTGGGAACACAGTATGGTACAATATCTATATTCGACACGACGCTACTTCTGGATCCTTATGCGGAGCCTCTAATCACGACTTTCAAATCGTCTCGTCCTGAAATTGGCGCAGGAGCTATTCGTGATATGGCCTTCGGTCCTGGGCCGTTTGATATTCTTGCATGGACCGAGGACAGAGGTCACATAGGCTTCGCTGACATGAGGAGCAACTTCATAATACGTCAGATTGTTGATCTTAACGTGGAGGCCGACTTCCAGCACATTGATATCTTGGACAGAAACACCATCGACCCCCGACTGCTGGACAACAATGCAGAGCGAAGAGCAAATCGATCACCCCCTTCGGGCAGCACACGTCCTCGTCGGCCAGCCGAAGCTTTAGAGGCCCTGAACCAACCTCTAACAGCAAATGAAACGATAGTGCTTGAGGCTATTCAGAGCGAGCGACGTAGACGTGATCGGCCCGCTCAAAGAGATGCAGAAGGGCGATCCCGTGGCGGCCCGTCAGATGTGACATGGACTTATATCAGCAGCTTACGTCCTCATGTAGGTGAAGGGGAGTCACAGCAGCGCCCGCGACATCGTAGTAGTAGTACCGGACGGGCTATGGGTGACATCCTCGGCTCGTATCGCGAACAACGAGAGAGACAGCAGGAAAGGGCTCGCAACGCGCGGCAGCTTGTCCGTGAGGGAGTAGAGAGCCAGCAAACACAATCACCAAGACGCCCAGATCAACGTTGGATGGATAGAATTGGGGAGACAGTGGCAGCAATGCGAGACCAGAGAGATCGACAGGATTCGTCGTATTTGAATGTGCTGGAGATCCTTCAAGCGCGAGAACGCCCCTCGAACGAATCCGATAATGAGGATTCATCACTTCTTGTGCCACTGGTCAATCAAGTCGTGAATCGCTGGGAGGAAAGCGCCCTTCGGGGGACTTTGACAACCGACCATGGGGTGGGGGTGCCGCCGTCCCCTGACAACACGGCTGGACTAGCCTGGACTGAGGACGGCCGTACGCTGTAAGTCGACAAGTACTTGACAGCAATCTGATAAGAGACCAACAACTGACTTCTGCACTATCTAGGTTTGTCGGAGCCCAAAACGGCATATATGAACTGCACATCAACGTTCAAGGCAGGAAGTTCTGCCCCGGCATCACCATGAGTTAAATCAGGAGTGCCAACTTGGACGATGAAGTGGCGCAGATCTGGGGAGCGAATGACTCTGTCAACATGATGAAAATCCTCCACAAGTAAGAAGACGCGGTTAACTGTCCTTCTAGTAGTATGCCAAGGGAACTCAAAAAGGCGTTGTCATTATGATCATTTTGGAGCGAGTTGATGACTTCAAGCGTTAAAAGGCGTTATGGCTTTGCTTTGGATGACATATTGGTGTTTACATGCTTTACTACGACTTGTCTGCCTTTATCAGGTTGCTGCGAGGCATAAATGGACGATTCCACTACGGGAGTTGTTTTTGCTTTACATGGATTTCGACAGCAGTCAAGGTCAGGATCATTATGTCTGCAAGAGAGGTCTTCCCCAACGGGAGCACGCGAGAGTTGATTAGCTTTATGGTCATTGCTCGCAAACTCGGATTGGGGTTTTACTTGTTGGTTCATTGTTTTTTTTCTCTCTCTCTTTCTTTTTCTCTTAATATGCCTTGTTCCAGGAAGACGACACCTCAGACGGATGTGGGATACGGGAATTACTCCGCCGTTTTGCCCGCTGATTGGATATGTATCTGGGCATCTGTTTGTTTGTCCAAGCGCGGATTTGTTTGGTATGATATCCCCCTATTTCAGCGTCTGAGGAAAGCAGAGACTTCCTTCAAACAATATACTCTATTCCGCCTCGACGACGCGCGTTGTAACCAAACCTGCGCATGAGGTGTCTCGTGCCTGCAAGACAACATGCTTTCACGCAACTCTAGTATCATGACGACTGCATGGATATCCCGACCAGCACAGAAAGGCAATCGTGTTCATGACTGTCCATAGAGGAGGTGCCGCACCCGCTCACCGATTGCCAAGCTGCTCGTCAGACCCGGGCTCTCTATCCCCAGGCAATTGACCCATCCTCGATACCCCTCCTCCAACCTGACTACAAAGTCGTTGAAGTTGGCCCCCATCTGTCCGGCCCCCTTGTAAGTCAACTTGGGCCGTATGCCCGCGTAGTCCGGCGCAAGACAGGACTCGTCCACGCCAGGCAGAAACAGCTTTATCTCCCGCGCGGCCTGCCTCAGCCGCGCGTGGCTCACAGACAAGTCCGCCGGGCCATCCACCCACTCGACGTCCGGGCCGAAGCGCACACGGCCGCCCAGGTCGAGCGTGAGATGCGTGCCCAGGCCGCCCGCGCCAGGGTCGGGAGCAGGATACACCAGGCGCGAGATGGCGGGCCGCGAGGACGAGTACGAGAAGTAGTTCCCCTTGGCGTAGTAGAGCGTCTTGCGCCGCGCCCCAGGCACAATCATGTTGTGCACGTCGACGGCCCCCAGGCCAGCCGCGTTGACGATGGTCTCGGACGTGATGGTCTCGGCCCCCCCATCGTCGCCGCAGCGCACGTCGACCTCCCAGCCCGAGGGGACGGGGCGGACGCCGACGACGGGCGCCCTCAGCGCGACGGTGCCGCCCTGCTCGACGAGCAGGCCCTCCAGCGCGGCCATGACGCCGTGCGCGTCGACGATGCCCGTCGTCGGGCTCTCCAGCGCGCCCCTCGCCGCCCGCACGCCCTCGCCCTCCCGCCGGACGCGCGCCTCGGACACCCAGCCGACGGGAACACCGATGTCGCGCGCGTGCTCGTACAGCCGCTCCAGCTCTGCCCGCTGGGCGTCCGTCTGCGCGACGATCCATTTGCCCGTGCGCCTGAAGGCCACGCCGCGCGCCTCGCAGAAGTCGTAGAGCAGCCGCTTGCCGCGCAGGCAGAGGTCCGTCTTGAGCGTCCCCTTGCCGTAGTAGATGCCTGCGTGGATGACCTCGCTGTTGCGCGAGGACGTTTCCGTCCCGAGCGCGCGGTGCCGCTCCAGGAGGAGGGTCGTGGCCTCGGGCTGGAGGGAGAGCTGCTGCGCTATGGAGAGGCCGACTATGCCGCCGCCGATGATCTAATTCGGGGTCAGCTTGGTATTTTTCAAGTTCTTTCTCATTTCCCCCCCTTCTTTTTAGGTGATGGACATTCTGAGGCAGTTAAGAGACGTTTGGGCATGAATTGTAGGTTTCTTACGGTGTGAGTAAAGTCGGCGTGGGCGGCAGATGAGGCGCTGAAGTGTCGACGTGGGACCGCGCTGATCTTTCCCACGGGAAGGAATCTTGACGCTCTTCCGGGAACCATTTTGGGCTGGCTTCCGGATGGACTTCTTCCGGCATGGACGCTCGCTCATAGATGGTGTAAGTTGCTGCTCTGCTCTGCTCCGCTGCCCCGAGGTGTGTGTGAGAGGTGCAGCTTGGGGCCAATGACGTGGGGCGTCTAATGAATTGGCTTTCGGAGCTAGGTCGCGGTGATTCCGCGAGGCAATCAATGATACGGCAGCTCTGTTCGCACTCGTGGCAAATATATTACACGAGGCTCGCTTGGATCGGATGACATACAGATACATCAAACCCCTTTGATCCTTGCTGTGCACATTCATGGAAACCAATGCCAATCCATTATAAACAATAACAGCCAGTGACCGCCGTACGCCTATGCATATGTCCCCATCGTCAGACTTGTATTCATCTGTCCCTCTCCGCTCCCAAGAGCCCCCGAGCCCGAAATATTATGTATACACGCATTGTCCGAACGCACCCCCTGTACCCTATACCACGAGTGGACTACGGGTTTTTGGCTTCAGCCTCGCTGCCTCTCTCCTCCCCGGCTACCGTCGACGCCCGAGTCAAGTGCGATGGTATGGACGGCTCAGTGCCGGTTCCCGAGCCCGGCACTAGCTCCACAAGTTGTTTTTCTTATAGGCAAGAATTGTTAGCCAAGTCCAACCATAGCATGGGATGCCGGATGAATAGCCGGTGAGCATTTACCCAGGTCTCGAATGCGATGGCGCAGCATCTGATTCTCCCGTGTGAGCATCTGAGTTTCCGCCTGGTAGAAGGCACTTTCGTCACGGCCACCCAGAACCCAGTCGCCGCTTTCCTGGCTTATCGAGCTTGCTCGTAGCCGAGGAGACGCGCCGCGGCTTGGGGTTCGGGACCGCCGATGCATCTCTGCCCGCGCCATTTCCATGGATCCTCGGGGGAAAACCGGTGATCGAGAGAACAATCCGGCAGTATGGACGCCGGCGGTTTGCGGCATTCCTGCGCCCTGGGTCGGCCGGGGTGCTGGGTCGGCGACTGCACTTTCATCGGCGACGGCATCACCGTTGTGGCCTGGTCTCAATGCTTGAAGCCTTTGAAGCTCCAGCTGCTGCTGTCTAATCATCTGTAGTAGTCGGTTCTGGGTGCTTATTAGTACTACACGGCGGCTCCCTTTGCAGGGTCAAGCTAGGCCCGGTACTGACCACATGACCTTCTTGTTCGGCTTCGAGCTCCTGGTGCAGTTCTCCCAAGCTGGGAGCCCGATGATGATGATGATGATGATGATGATGATGATGATGCGGATCAGCCGTCAGAGGTGAACCTGAAAGCGGCTGTGGACTAGATGTGATGCATGCTGGGCGGTCGTGTGCCATCTCCCCGGGTCCAGGGACTGACGGGTCGTTCAGCTGAAGGTTCATTAGGACTGTCGGTCGCCGTCGGCTCGTAACCGGCGTGGCTATGTTTCGAGGTAATGAACTGCTAGACGATCCTGATGAAAAGAATTAGCTCTTGGGCTGTGCTGGCTGACAAGGAGGTGTGGTGCGCACGACGCGTGGGCTCCCGTTGAAGGCCAGCGTTCATGGTAGCAGCAGCTTGAAGTGACACGGAAGCGGAACGTGGTGAACCAGTTGGGGAATCGGCCCTCGACAGTGAGGGTCCGTCGCAGTTGGTTGCCATGATGCTCCAGATGCAAGATACGCTGCAAGATACGCTGCAAGACTCGCAAGCTGGGTGTGGCAGTGGTGTGGCAGTAAGGGTGATGCAGGTCAGATCTGATGATGATTCGATGTCGGTGATGTCGGTGATGTCGGTGATGTCGGTGAGATACGACTCCACGTGGTTTGCCGTCGTGGGTAAGCAGGATGTGGAGGGGTAATTAGGTCTGGCGTCCGACGAGCGAAATGATGTGGGCGATTTGTAAAACAATCAATCTGGCCAAGAAACAAGACACATACTCAAACCCGAGACCGGGTCGATTCTGACAGGCGGGCTGTTGTTGCATTAGACTCCTTCGATTTGCTTCTAAATCACATTTGTATAACGCCATCCTCAGGTCCTCACGACCGGTCCACCCACATCAGGTAGGTACCTACTACCTACGCCCGCTGTAGGTACCCACCTAGGTAGGTAGGCACGGAGTAGTATGTACATACAGCCTGTGGAGCCACTTTGTCATCGTCGCAGGCCGTGAGAGTGAAACGTGAAATATGGAATGTGAAATATGGCAAAATCTTACCATCTCCTTGGGAACCTTCGCAGCATCATTATGCACGTCATCGTGAGCACCCGTGAGAGGTCCTTGGCAGGGTTTGTAGGCCCGGTGCCGTGCATTTGGAACGAAATCTTGACGGTTCAGATCCGTTTCAACCTGATGCTCCAAGAAGTGATGTGGCACCATCCGTACTTGTTCAACTCCAACCGCCGTCAGTTTGCCTACGGGTATCAAAACTTGCCTGATGCTGGGATGGCATAGCTTTGATTTACAGTTGCCGCGTTGGGCACCATTGATGAGACCAGTTGCTTCTCACGGGCTCCAAATGCAGGCACGGAAGAGCACTTCTCGTCAGCAGTCATCAACAAAAGAGAGAAACATGGCAGTTTACGTGCGTACCTAGGTACCTAGCCTAGCCTGCCTACCTGGTTCGAAGGCCTGCGCACCTTTGCTCCGAGTCGCTTGCCAACCCAGTTTTTGGTGAGAGGTCTGGAATAATGACGACTTAAAGGGGCTTGTGACGGGGAAGATGGATTTACTACGGAGTACACCTCAAAGGAGCTTTGCAAGAGCCTTGGCAGGGCATACTGCTTGAGAATCCATGTTAATACAAGCTCCTTATGAATAATTGGTCCTCATTATGGAGTAATTCGTACCAACAGCTCGTGCCAAATGCGAGATGGCGCGCCATCCGGCTCGGCTTATATCGTGGTCGCGCGTGGCACTACTGCAGGAACCAGGGGCGATAGGTTTACTTTGATTGGCTACAGCCACTGTGCTATTAGAAAAAGAAAGAAAGAAAAAAAACTTTTTCTTTGTGCATTGTCGATCTGTTGTTTAGTTCCCCTGCAATAGCACTTCCACCGGGCGCTTGACGAGGAGCACTTGGTGCCCTTGTCTTTGAGCGACAACTGGCACGAACAAGTTACAGCATGAAGAAAAAAAACCGATTTTTTGCTCAGGCACGGCCCGTACATGACTGCTGCGCTCGCGTGGCAGAAAGCCTAAACGCGGCAGCCTTGCGAGTCTCGTCTGCCATTCGATCTGGCGCGACCAGGAAAGCTTGCATTGAGCCAGATGAGTCTAACTTATAATAGGTTCAGCAACAACACCGCATTACACAGACCATGTCCGCTGGCAGGACAAGAAACAATCAGCTGATCCTGATCACGATGTGCGAGGCTACGGAAAGCCTGCTTTAACAGTAACTCGCGTCATGCTGCTATTGGTAATTTTACTGACGTTCATGCGCCCGGCTGGAGTTGTACCCGCGTCATCTCATCGGGGACCAAAAAAAAAAAGAGTAACTAGCATAAGACCTCAAAGCAGAGACCCCCGATTTTGTATTTGATGACTATGATGAGATGGCCGAGCGTGCCCCCCTCCCCCTTTTTGTTTTTTTAAATTTCCCTCACTTATTCACTCGTGCTAAAGGACTGTAGTTAGCGCTTGGCTGGTCGAAGAGGGTCATCTGCGTGAATGGGATGAGGAGCAATGCGCAATGCTCGTCTTTATTGGGAACCTGCAGGTCTCAATCCTCACGCACCTTCCATGGTTGCTAATAATAGTGTCTATTTGTAAGCGTGGAAATTATTAGGCCGATTTCATCACGGGCCCCTAATTTGACCGCCTCGTGACGGGCTGGGGGCGGCGCTCCGACAGAGAGGAAATAAAGACAGACAGACAGACAGACCGACAGGCAGGCAAGAGAGGAAAGACAGAGGGAAAGCCTGGAGGCCCGTACGTAGGTACCTTGCTTCGAACGCGTGGCCCGCCGAACGACTAAATCATGATAATTATCTGACCATTTCCGATCCTAGGAAACATGTCTCCTCACCCCTCTCCCCCTCTCCCCCTCTCCCTTGCTCGTTTTGTGCCAAGGAGCCCTGCCCTGGTCCAGGACGCCGGGGCAGCATGCAGGGGCAGCATGCATGTCTGTGGTCTGTGGCATAAGCACAGTAAATGAGTAATGCCGGTTTGGTGTTTTGTTTGTAAATAACAGAACGGGTTAAGACATGCAACGGTTAACGGGCGCCCGAGCCATTAGCCATCCCTCTGGAGCCGATAGGAAAAACACGGGCGCCTCAAGTAGAAACAATCAACAGCTACCTGCCATCGTGAGCCATCCCCGGATTCTGGTGACAGTGGCCAGGTTTGTTACCAATGGCAAGGCAGCTCAAATCAATACACGATGGGGTCCCGCGACAGAGAGTGTGTGTACGGACTACGGACTACGGACTACGGACTACGCGTATCAAGGCCCATCACAGTCCCCGTGAGTCCCCGTGAGTCCCCAGATCACACATTTTTGTGCAACCCCTGGTCCAGGCCGGCTCTGGTCCGTGCTTTTCTCGCGCCGGGACCGCCTTTCAGAGAGAGAAATAAGTACCTAGGTACCTACCTACCTGGTACCTCTTCCTAGGGAGGAGGTACTTACACGCCTAGTATTTCTAGTATTTAGCTTGCGCTAGGTCCCTACCTTAGGTACCTACGTACATTTGGTCTCAGCGAGCATTATTCGAGCATTATTAATAACATGACGCAACGTTAACATCGCAACCCGCCATCCTTTTCGGCGTTGAAGGCGCCGCCTTTTCGCCTTTGCCGAGCCGCACCACCGCAAAACGCCACGAGTCCCGCTAATAATGGAGCCAACTTTTGGACTCCAATTCTGCGGTCCACCTAGGGAGAACGGAATACGGAGTAGGAGTAGTTGCCGACGTATTATTATTATGATTTATTTATTTATTTGTTTGTTTATTTTTTACATCGTGAGGCTGATATCAAGTGGTACGAAGCGCAGTACCAAGCATGGATGTACCTGCAATGGAAAGGTACGTGCCCCGGCCTTGCGTCTGCAGGTACCGCATTCCGCAGCGTGCGATGTGACTTGCGGCAGGTACGAACCGGCACATGGGCATTTCTATTCCAATCCTCGCGCCTTTTCGCATCTGCTCATCAGTTTTCTCTCACCGTCTCATCTTGTTGCGTCTTTTGTCGTATTCCATGTCAGTCATTACATCTGGCATATTGCAAGACACCACCACCAAGGTCTCGCTCCCCAATTTATTTTTGTCTTGGATGCTTTTTGAGCACCTTACCTTCCCTTGCCACCCACCCCTCGCATTGCAGAAACAGGAAGCCTCTTGCGCTACCATTGAAGCATTTTCAAGTCGGGCGATTGTCGAGCTAATCCTTTGATCGGTGCATACAGCGCGAACATATCAGGAAGAATCTGGCGCCGAACAATTAGCTCCGTCCTTTTTGAATAGCTCAAGTTTCTCTACTTTCGCCCTTTCTTTTTCTTCTCCTTTGGAGAGAGCTTTTGTAGCAACCTGGAAATAGGCGTTTTGACCTCAACGCTACCAACTCTACAGTACGGGCTATCGTGTCCCTGCCATATTGTCTCAGCCAAGCAAAGGCAAAAGGAATAGTACCGACCACGTAATAACAAGGGTAACCATTCGGTTCCTGCCCATGGATCAGTGACGGCCCTTTCCTTCTGTTCCATTCAAAGATCCAACCGCGGGGAAAAAAAAAAAAAACTTGAATTGTTTCAAGCTTCAATTTAGCTGCGGCACTGGCACGGCCAAATAATCCGCCACCTGACCATGACCAACGGGCTCTTGCTCGATGACAGCCAGGGTTTCCCGAACAGTAACCTCGAGGGTCCTCGCCACACGCGAATTGATTATGCAACGGAATTGGAAGATCGCATGCCTATACGGCAAGAGAGGCTAGACAAGCTTGAGAAACCTGGTCGTCGCGAATCTAGGTTGGGTGTAATGAGGAACATTTTCGGGAGGTCCAAATCAAGTAAGGATATACAAGCATCATCCATGACTCCCTTGAGCGGGACCAAGTCGGCCGGTCCTCGAATTTCCATGACGGCAAACGATCAAATACCGTCTGGAACTCGATATGATTATTCACTGTCCGCCCATTTCTCCTGGAAATCCTTTTCACCCATGGTCGAAGATGAGGAAAGAGGAGACGCGGAGCAGCAGCGTCATCACAGCCAAGTGATTCCAACGAGGAAAAAAGCAGCCAAGGACCCGGCGCTAAGCTGGTCCTTGCCGCCGTTGTTCAAGGCTTTCCCTCAGGCCGTTTGTCATGCTACTTTGCCAGCAACATCCCTAGCTGCAGAAGCCATTTTGCGCATCAATGACAAAAAAGCCAGCGTTCAGGCGAACACAGAAGACGACGCCACCACGGCTGGGGCAGGCCATGATCACGCGGAGGGACACAGGGAGAAGTTCAAGAAGAATAGTCGAAATCAAGCTGTGTCAACTGCCGACTTTGAATGGACTACTAAGATCTATATTCTGGTAACATCGGGATACTTACTTCAGTATTCAGGAGAAGGTAGCTTTGATCGCTTGCCGGAAAAAGTTCTTCGCCTGGGTTCGTCATCTGCCGCATTTGCCACCGATGCCATCCCGGGCCGTCATTGGGTCGTGCAAGTATCGTCTGTGGCAGACACGGATGGTGCCTTGGCAGCTGAATCTCGTTCCATCTTCTCCAAACTGTCGCTCCGCATGACAGAGCGACGGGCTGCAACCAACCTCTTGATGGTTTTGGAAAGCGCAGAGGATATGGAAGGCTGGATCACGGCTTTGAGGAGCCAGATAGAGACGTTTGGAGGAAGGAGAAAATTATCGGAAACAGGCAAGGCCAACACGGAAGAGGCAAAGGCTCTACCAATAGAGAAAACCAACCAACGCACACTTGTTGTCCGAGACCCATCGAGGTTCATGACTCCACGAGGAAGAATTAGCCATCTAGGATCGGTTATGGAGGGAGAATGCGGGTATGATGAGGCATCAACTCGACCGACGGGCCCCGAGACGACACGCAACCATTCCTTGGATGATTTGTCCACTACGAATAGCATGGTCTCTCAAGATGAGCGTCAATTAGACAGTCTTCGAGAGAACCCGAATCGACTTTCTTTCCTTTCGTCTGGACAGCGGACGTTCATCACATCGACAGGGTCATCACCAGATGGTTCCCCAACAAGAGAGAAATTTGGTGACCTAGGGCACGGAGTCCATGATATCACTCGAGCAGAAGCAGGAACAAGAACCAATACGTTCGAGACAGCAAGCCAAGAAATATCCATGCAGGCTACAAGCCCTTTTCTGGAAGACGGCGACTTTTCCCCCGGCAACAATGGACCAATGCCGCAACCTGTCACAGTCATTCACGGCGATAAAAAGATGTCACCCGTGGGCATAGTGCCCTTCCCCAATTTCAGTGTCCCGCATAGGTCGACTCGTCGTTTTTCACCAGTCAGCAAAGCGGGAAGCGGCGCGGAAGTACCACCTAATCGGACTCGAGATGGCGAAAACTCACCAAAAAGAATAAGTCGCATATCGCCCACGGCAATGCAGTCTGCTCGTTGCCTTTCCGCCCTGGGTGAGGAATCTACGACGAGACCGATAGCGACCCAGCGACTGCCGGTGTGTACCAGGCCATCAACACTGGCCGCAGACCATGACAGACGAAGATGGTGGCTTCTTACGCGGGGGCGGGCCGCCTATCGTGATACTACGAATGATGGGTCTCAAGATTCGATGGCAGGAACAGTGGACACGCACCGCAGTCCTCGGAGGCACGTCAGCACCAGTGCACTTGGACGGGAAGCATCCTCACCGTCTACCGAGGCAAAGACGGCTGCACTGGCGATACGACGGCCACATATTGCATCCATGCTGGTGACCAATACACCAGGGGAACAGGAACCATGGGGTCACAAGATGTCATTTTTAGATGTCGGTCATGGAGAGAGTCAACAGATGCAGCGGCAAGAGTCAAGTGGCAATTGGAAGCGAGTGAGCACCGTGTCTCTGCTATCAGATGGCTCGTACGTCTCGTACGACATACATGGCTCAGTAACATCGAGCAACAATTCGGTCGACTCGTCTGCGACAGTGACGTCGTCAGCAAAACCTGAATCTGGGCATTATCTTGGTGTCGAGCAGTCGCCACGATGGCCCAGCATGAATCGTCGCAGCATGCCTCAAATGGACGTAAGCGGGCCGCCGCCGGCACCTCCACCCACGCGGGCTTTACCCCCGGTTCCACGGAAAGTGCAAGCCAGGCGCTAAGCTATGTATGACTGATGACATTATTCTTTGGCCGGCGTTCTACTAGCCACAGACACTATTTTTGTAGATTTTCTGAGTTGGCTCGAGCCGGGTGGTGGGTGGCATTATGAAATTTTGGACATTTTTGTACATGAAGATGAATTTGAAGATGATTTAGCGTGAAGGGAGACCCAGAAGAAGAAACCAAATGAGGTGGGCTGCATTGAATGAATGAACCTTGAACCGTTTGGAATAAGAAGCCCAGCCTGGCAGCCTGGCATGAAAGGTGGTGGGCGACTACTCCGTACACGCTCTCTCTTCCGGCCAGCTCGTTCATGTCTCAGGTCAGGTCAGCTTCCTCTAAAACAAAACTCAGTTACGTCGACATCATTCATATCGACCCATCTCTCTTCACTTCACTCTGGATCGTGGGGGACGACGTTGGAGCGACGTTGGAGCGACGATTTGATCCTTGGTGGTGTACGGAAGGAAGGAAGGGATCGAAGCCGTGCCATGCGAAAGTGGATCTGGCGACGTAGGGACCTGGTATGAGATATATGAGTTGAATGGCTCGAGGGAAGCACGGATCTCAATGCGCTACCTATCTATCTATTTCCTGCCGCATCTCGATATCTGTCTGCCTCGGAGTCCTCCGTACGTGGCCGCTCTCCCTCTTTCTTCTGAAAGCCTACCCAGGTACTCGGTGTCACGCGGTATTAGGAGCACGTGGCAGTTAGCTCGGCGATACTTGAAAGTCCACGTTGTACTCCGCTCCATTCCGCTCCATGAAACTACCTACGTCCGTCCGTCCACATCTGAGGCCCTGCCTGCGATCCCCCCCCCCTATGAGGCCAAGATGGGGAGCAAGACCCGGAATCTGACCCTTGTTTGCCCTTTTCGAAAATAAAATAAAATAAAACCCTTTTCAACACTGGCCCCACCAGGAAATACCGTGATGCAGGTCCAAACGCGATGACGAAGGCTGCCGCAAGCTGGAATGGAAGGCATGGGCATCGATCATAGATGTGCCGCACACGAGCCCCTCTCCAATCGGATGATGGAAGGCGAAACTTGTCACAGTTGCTTAGGAATTGAGCGAATGAGAGGGCCTTTACTGCTGGATTCTTGATAAATAATAGTCCGCTGCTGCCTCCTTCCCTAAACCCCATCTCCACCCCTCCTGCCCCCTTCTGAACGTTGTCCTTCCGGAGAGCCAGAAAGAACGAACCCAACTGGTTACTTGTCTGTGATGTTTGGAAAGAGGAAACATACGCATGTGAACTACCTCCTCTGACTTCGATAGCTTGCAGTACCGGCTTTATGCCGCAGACCTTTTTCAGGATCCATGGTACCGCTGCGTGTGTTCCTAACGGCGCTATGTGCCGGTGCTGCGCTCGCGGGTGGGTGCGATCTTTTGACGCCAAAGTCGAATCTGCAGGCTGCGCCGGGCGTCCAGTTCAAATTGCTGGCGAACGACTTGAGCCATCCGCGAGACATGGTCTTCGACCCCGAGGGGAACTTGTTGGTCGTTGAGGCCTACTTGAAGGGCATCAGGCGTGTCGTGCTGGATGAGGGCGAGGGGCTCGACACGTGTATCAAGTCGAGTACCCAGCTTGTTGCGGACCCAAGTGTAAGTAGGCGCTTTAATACGATCTCTCTCTCTGTCTCTCTCTCTCTCTCTCTCTGTCTTCCTCTCTCCGAGGCTTGAGCGGGTGGCAGCTGAGCCATGGCATCGAGATCTCTGCCGATGGCAAGACACTCTTTGCATCTTCCACCGGCGATGTCTACGCGTATGACTATGATGCCAAGCAGGGCACGGTTGGAGATGCCAAGAAAATCGTTACTGGCATGTCGTTGGGCCTCCATGCATCGCGGACACTCTTGATTCCGAGGCATAACCCTAACCTCTTACTTGTATCTCGAGGCTCGAGTCTCGATATCGGCATTGAAACCTTGGGAATTGAGTCGGGGAGGAGCCAGATTCGCATCTTCAGGATCGATGAGCTTCTCCGTGGCAGCAGTCCCATCCAGTACAAGGATGGACAGGTGCTCGGATGGGGTCTTAGAAACAGCGTCGGCGTGGCTGAGCATCCCACGACGGGCGACATTGTAAGGACTCGGCTGCATCTCCCAAACCCCATGTCCGGCAGAAACTGACTTGGCGAAAGTGGTCTGTCGAGAATTCAATCAACGACATGCACCGTAAAGGCGTTGATATCCACAACACGAATCCCGGCGACGAGCTCAACTTCCACGGGCTGCCCAACGATACGCATAGCACGGTCTTTGGCAAAAACTACGGCTATCCCGCCTGCGCGTCCATCTCCGATGCCTCCGTCGTTGAGGGATATCCGGGCGGGGCCAAGATTGGACTTCAAATGGTCGGAGATCAGGCGCCTTCCAACTATACCGACGAGTGGTGCAGAGACGAGACGATTGCACCACGCCTCACCTTCTCCGCTCATGTCGCACCGCTTGATATCAAGTTCAACCTGAATGGTGATTATGCCTTTACCACCTTCCAGGGAAGTTTGTAAGTTTTCAAAGCTCTCTCACATTGGACGTCCTAGGCACTTTGTCCTCCACAGTACATGTGCTGATAGACTGAAAGGGCACGCAACCCTCCGATTGGATACCGCCTCAGCCGCGTAGCATTTTCTGGGGGATTTCCCACAGCTGGCAGCCAGAGCGACAACGCCGAGCAGCAGCTCTTGTGGAACCCCGACAACTCTATCTGCCCAGAGAAGTGCTTCCGGCCCGTAGGTCTTGTGTTTGATCGCGCAGGGAAGAGATTGTTTATGTCGGGCGACCATACAGGCGAGTTGTACCTTGTGACGGGCTGTAAGTTGGACAAGCGAGGTGCATGTGGATGCGGCAGGCAAGTGTGACGGGAGTTCTATGTTGGCTTCCCCACAAGCCGGCCTTGTAGAAATTGTGCTTGATGATATGCTTAGCAGCTTCAACGTCAATTGAATCAGCCAAGACTGCTTGGTTTGAAACATGTTTCCGACGGATGAGTCACGATACCGTAGGTAAAGAATATTAGACAGTGTGAAAAGAACGTCATTGAATCCACATTCAGACCAATTAAAGTTGCGCAAACCCCCCCCCCCCCCCCCCCCAGGCTACGAAATACGACGTTGTAAAAAACACGTTTTTAAGAAAAAACCACATAAAGAGCAAAAACGAACCAAGTCGAAACTTGGCTTGGGAAAAAGAAACGTAGAGTCTATCGCCCTATTGCGGCCAGTGTGGCTCGAACACACGGCCTTCAGATGGATTGGCGGAAGTGGACTTCAGTCTGACGCTCTCCCAGCTGAGCTATGGCCGCAGATGGCTGGTTGCGGAGCCAACCTGTTTAAGAAGGAAGGTGCTTGCTTTGACGCGGACTGGCCCGGATTCTGCCTTGACTTTGTCTGATCCTAGCTACGGCACCACCTGTCTTCGTGTCTGGACTCAAGCATCTTCGACCTGGGGCGTGGAATTGTGCAAGACGCATGCACCTATCTTGCTAGCAACCTGCTTTCTTTCTAGGACCCATGGCCTGGCCAGGTACAACGTGCACAGGACAGATTAGACTAGACTCCTGGATTGTTACCCCGTTCAACTCCCTCACGTTATGCAGATTCCCCATTCCCAGGACCCAACGTCATTGCTGTTTCCCCCCCGCGCCCGGTTGCCCGCCGAAAAAAAAAGTGTCAAAGGGGCTGGGCTGCTGGCCTTCTCCGTACTCGCCGTGCATGCCATCCCAGTTCACGCCGAAGCCAAGGTCGATCGCCTGGTGTCCATCGAGGCCGCCGCTCGGGCTGGCTCCCAGATCTTGCCAGAATTCCACAGCTTGGGTGCTATCTCCGTAGTCCATTGGCCGCTGGATACCGGATTGATGGCCGAGTGCGGCCGCTGAGCCGCCCTCAGGCGCACCGGGGCGTGCCACCACAAAGGGAGACGGGACGAGCCATGGGTCGATCGACGGCCCGTCGTCCTGCCTTATTATTCTGTCGCCGGGGCTAGGTCCGCTGAGGGCTGATGGTCCCCGGCCCCTCAAAGGGTCCGTGTCATGCGCCTTTCCTCTCACGAGAGATCCAGCTGGTCCCGTCGGCATCTCGCCTGTTTCTGAAAGCCCGGGTGATAGGCCGTCTGACGGGGAGAGGTCGAACTGGAACGACTGCTCTGACTGGCGGCGGCGGCGGCGGCGGCGGAATGGGCCTCTCGTCCGTGATGAGCCATCCGGAGTCGTGCACGTCGTGGTTTCCCTTCTTTGTCGCCGGGGCTGCTGTTGAGGTCGTACGCCAAATCCACCGCTAGAGCTGACCATTTTTATGGTTGCCTTTGCTGTTCGGTCAAATGCGTCCCGGCAGGTCTCGGCCGGCGGGCACTTCTCAATCATGTCTGAAAAGACCGAATTTGCTGCCAAAACCGTGAAATCGACTTCCTCCATCGTCTATGGCGCGCGGTTAGACATGAGCTTGGGGCAAGGAGGCGTGGCGTGGGACTCCCCGATTTGGACCTCACCAAACGACTTCTCACCAAGGACGAGTGCCAGATTGCGTACAAGTACGAGATGCCAGCCATGAAAAGGTGATGGGTGGACAAGTAAGTATAGCTTACAAGCCTATTGAGATGTAGTTGTCGATAGATTCGTAGGATCTTCTGTCCAGCCTCTGCTACCTTGAGATATATCCGATCCTCATCTTGGCCGAGTTCTGCCGTAAAAGCCGACGGAGTGCTGACCTCATCCGAAGGGTTGTATTCTCCTTGAAAGATGGACGGCACACTGAGACTCTGCCTGTATAGGAGAATGATGGCCTGCCAATAGTTCAGCTCCAAAAATTCTATGGAGAATGCGACTCCTGTGTCTTTCCGAGTTGGAGCGGTTGACCTCCACTGATATAGTCTTCTGTCAGTATCCATTCGCCATGAGCGGAATGAATCAAAGTGGTCGAGGAATGGGGACGACAGGTATGAGCGCATCTCAGGATACATGTTGCTAGAGGCCCTGCTTGCGCGTGCAGTCTGGGCCTGGTTATACTGGAGAACTTGCAATATCTCGGACTGGAGGAGACGGAGGCGGAAATAGTGATGGGCAACATGCTTGTAACTCGGATGGTCCTCGCCGTCGGGTGGTTCTAGAAAGCCATTTCGAGTGATGAATTCGTCATCCAGGAGGGACGGTAGCTCAGTGGTTATAGCCTCGTCGCTAACGCCAAACGGCCTTCCAACGCACGTGCTGACCAGCCGGTCGAATGTGTAAGTGCACCACCAGAGGCGGCGTCGAAGATCGCGGATCCAGAGTCGTCGGCCGCTATCTTGGACGTTCCCTTCTCCCATCTCTGGCGCTTGTGCAGCATCGGGATCTGCGCTGGGTCCTGGAGGAATGGCTTCATTGTCTACATCATCTTCTTGGTGGAGTCCTAGATCTACAGCCAACCTTACCGCCACTCCAGTGATATACCTGCAGGGGGCAAAGGAAACAGTGTCAGGCCGTCTGTGTTGGAAGAGATGGAAAACATGGGGATGACATGAGAATTACCATAGTCCAGGCGGAACGGGGCGCAAGAGCGCGAAATTAGCAAGCAACAACACCGCCCGGAGGGCTTCCAAACGACCATCACTCGTGCTTAGGCACTCGTCTGAATATGCAATGGCGCTGGCATGGTATTCTTCAGGTTGGTACGTAGTCTTTGGCTGACTCGGTGACATTTTGGGATTACCTAAAGCTGGGGTCTTGACTGGCTCATCGAGAATGACTCCTGATCCTATGGCAAAAACCATGTTGATCATGTAGAGTTCTGGAGCCGTAAGTGGTTTACCGGCATTCTTGTAGGCTTTGTCGAACGTCTGCATGAATTCGACCCGATGAAGGACGGGAATTTGTGGATTGGCATGCTCGAAGTAGAGCGTGGCAAGACGCAAGCCCTCTTCTTTTCCTGGGAATGGTGCTGGCTGAATTGTCGGTCTCGTACAAAGGCCAAAGAATGAGTCTCTCATTGAAGCACTGGTGCTCGGGTTGCCACTTGTCGAAGCCTGAGGGTTCCCGATTTCTCCAGAGACGGAATGTTGCACTGTGGCGAAAACTACTCTTGCAACGGATACGCCGGATGCAGGGGTCAACGATGCCGTTTTTGAAACCGGACTACGAGGGGCCCTTTTCACCTTCGGAGCCTCCAAAGCTTGGCATTGTTTCGCATCGACGTGATCGCCCGGCCCAGACCGGCCGCTGTATGTGCTGTGTGTGGTTGAACGGGTGCTTGAGGCATCGGCTGATGGGCGAGAGCATAGTTCGAGGTTCTCAGCCGGCGGGAATGGTATGTCATTGCTGGCAAGTGACTTCTCGAGCTGCTCTACACGAGCCTCCAAGTAGAAGACATAGCTAGTAAATAGTGCGTCAATGTCGATCCGTTCTATACCGGAGGCCGGAGGGGTTAAGGGAATAAGACGATGGAAAGTCACTTGTTCCGAGACATGAGGGGGAGCTCTGATTGCGACCAAAAAAAAAAAAAAAGCTTACGCACCTTCGCGGGATTTCTCTCTTCGTGATGGGGTCATAGCCCACGCAAGCAACGCCGACCTTGGCGCAACTGGCACAACTGGGAAGTCTCTGGTCGCAACGGTTTTTGCGCAGCCTGCAGCGATTGCAAGCGCTCACATTGCGAAAGTTGCTGCTTTGACCAGGCTTGCTGGAGGCATTGGCTCCTGATGATTGGTCTACGTCGGCGGCAGGCTGGTCGCCAGGGCTCGGATGACCAGATCCGCCATCGTAAGAAGACAGTCGTTGCCTCTTGTGACCATTCAACGGCATTGCTGCAAACCCGAGTCGGATGTCATGGTCCTTCAGCCGCGATGCCAAAATCCGGGCGATGAGAGTCGACAAGATATGGTCCAGTCGCCAAGTGTTTAACATGCAGCCGTGGCCGGGGGGGTGAGCTATGTGGCCAAAGCTGTGTGGGTGGAGTGCAGATG
>KQ061731.1:126503-208960 GCA_001008035.1 Atkinsonella texensis | reverse complement strand
CGTGACCAGATCCGGCACGTAACAATAGACCACCTATCGCGAATATAAATAATAACAACAATGTGGCATCGTTAGATCCTTCCTTCTAGCTAGTCATGATCAATATATTTACTTTGTTACCTATTTTGTTACCTTTCGCACTAGTGCAGTACCCCCTTGGTCATCCCAACAATTATGTCCTGTGCTAAACTCCCTGTTAATCTACGCTTCTGACAGGCACAACCTTGATTGAAACGTCCGCGCAACGTAGGCTTAGTTGCTGCTGTATGTTTAGATGCTCTCGAGACCGCTGATTAGTCACGTCAGTTACACAAGTCGACTCTAGACGCGGATCTGCTGTTGGCACCTCCTTCATATCAATTCCATTCGAGACTTGTCATCAGGACCTGGTCGATGGCTTTGCTCGGGGGCTACCTGGTCGAAGATTATGTTGACTCCAACTGGCAAGGATTGAAGTCCAACTAGAGCATAAGGCAGGCAGCAAGCAATCTGCATGCTGCTGTTATGGTACAGACGACGGGCTACATGGCTCATAACATTGCTGGGCCCCAAGCTGCTCGGGGGCGATGCAAGCACAGAGTCCGCAGCGCTTTGCGGTATCCTAGAGCGCTTTCGACTCTCATTTGTTCGGCTAGAGCCCCCTGCGAGTTTATAATACCATGTGACAAGTGCTGAACAGGGGCCGGAAGGAGACGAATCTCACCGTGTCGTGCGCTCTTCCTCGACCGAGCCGCTGTTCCATTGGCTATGCTAAGTCGAGGTTTAGCGCCAGGAGGTGCGCACGTACTCTGATCTGTATTTTGGTGTAGATTGATCTGCTGGACGTTGGGTCGAAGCAGGCCGAATTGCAGGCCGTTAAAACATGTGTTTCAACTCGGTTGACGTTGGGTTGGCGAGTTGGGTGTATCACTTTGAGTGCGGTAAGACGAAGTTAGGCCATGAATCAGCTTGCTGGCCGGCCAATCGAATGAAATGAGGAAAACAGAAACAGTACTTACGTCTGCGCAAAGATATCCCACTATGATGACCGTACCGCGGTACATGGAGCTGTAGATTGATCCGCGATGATTGGGGGCTCCACGGCCCTTGTTGTGTAAAACTGCGTACAATCTACATTAGGCAGGCACCTAGGTAGGTACGGAGTAACCTTTGGTGGGATTTGTGCGAAAGTGGGGCCTGCGACCTAGTTGTCGCCTTACTGCATGCATCCTAAGGCATGTGTTTCATGCATCACCATCACCGGCTTCGGAGAACCTCAACCAAAATACCCCCTCTCCCGCGCTATTCCTTGACCCCGTTTATTGTCCTTCTGTTCTCTCTCCCGCTTTGTGGCTCTCCTGTGGCTGTGAGATAGTGATTAATCCTGGTATTAGCATTGCCTTGACACATGACCACCCGGTCGATTCTTTGCCAATATTTCGTAATCCTTTGCCTCTCGCTCTGCTTTTATAAGGTTGCTGGCACCAATCGAACGCTATCTTCTACGTGCTCTTAATTAAGGCTCCGAGGTGGTATTAACAGGGATTGCTCCGTATACACCGATAAAAGAAAAAAAAAGCGCCCTCTGGGGGACTTTCCTCTACAGTACTATTTTGCGCCATAATGGAAGTAGTAGCAGTTGTCTAAACTTTCGAGGCTATAAATATCGGGACCCCATAAACCTGGCATGGGGGCGAGACCTCGAGAGACCTTTGCTCGCCCAAGGAATCGCGGGATTCATGTATGTTTGCACTTCTCGGGAACTGCGATAAATCCGCTACTTCTACTCGGTATTAGTGGATTAGTGCCCCTTGTCGGCACCGGGTTGGATGGAGCCAGCTCGGCATCAAAGGATACGAGGAAGGCAAGCCCCTTCTCATCTCCACGCAGGAACCGCCAGCCATGGAAACAGCCGTAATTTCCAATTCGTTCACCCGAAGGCAAGTCATTTCTTGACAGCTAGCGAGAGCCATGCATACATACGGTCGACGAATCAAAGCGCACCTTCAACCCTCATCCCTCAACACAACGCTCGCCTGACCGCCCTGAGAAAGTGCGATTGAATTTGTCGACCCCCTTGACAGTGTACGTTGTCCTACCGCAGATCATGTATGGATTCGATAGAATGCACTCTTGAACTATATTAGCATATAGGCTAATATCAAGATGAGCAGTGACTTGAGCCCCTGGACCTCGGCCGAGACTATCGAGGCATGACACTGGAGACGACGCATCATAGATATTACCAGGTGACAGACGTTGCTGGACGAGCACTAAACGAGTCTTGGAATACTGAGTACTCTGCATCAATAACTGAATAGAAAGACGAAACTAATCCGAGATCCCGCTTCTGATGTACGGAGTATGCTTCGCGCATTGTGTCTTGAAACAAATTCTTTTGCGTCAGCCCTTGTCCTTGTCAGCTACTATCTGCCTGCCCACAAGCACGGTCTCAATACGAGATCCCATCTCATCCGCTTTGCGCTCAACGTGTTGACACTGTAGCTTGCATGGAACCAGGCAATTACGGTTGACGTGCGATCTTCCACGTCTACTCCAGCATAATGGATTGACTGAGGGGTATCAACGACAACCAGAGCACTTGACCATCATTCTTGCATATCCCTATCATCAGCCCGCCGTGTGTTGACGACGGGGTTAGACTTGCCGGCTGGGGATAACGATGCTCATACTCTTATGCTGCAGAAGCAAGAAGACTCGTTATGTAATCTGTCACCCGCGTGAGGAGGTAATGTTTTTGAACCCCTGGTTTGCTGGCCGACAGGGTATTCCGTTCCTTCTGGTAGAGTGATAGACGTTGATAGCTGGATGGGGCAAACGTGCATATCTGCATCTGCATTTTCTGCACACCTCGAGGAGCGACCAACGTTGGACCGATCGTGTTATCAATTCGCCCATTGACCTCTTTATTTGCACCAGAGCGCCTTACCGGTGGCCCAAACCAGGACCTACATGGATATTTGGTCCAATCGTCTTCCATCAGCAAGAAGGGTCGAATGGAGGAGGCCCGGTTGAAATCAGCAACTCGCCAACGAGCTCCATCTGGGTCAATCAACCTTAATTACTACCTACCTTACGGAGTAGGCGCTAAGAGCCACGGAAACCCACCTAATAGTCCGTGCCATTTGAAGACTTGTCGGGAATGAGACGTATTAATCAAGCTATGGCATTAGGCTTTGAGTGTCTCGTCGCGCATGAACTGTAGCAGAGTCCGTCAAAGGGCCGATCGTGAACGAATCGGTTTCCTGGTAGCTAGGTCATTACGAGCAGCACAACTGCAATCATTGACCAAACACCGTCGGCCTGGTGACATCTTGTGTGATGGGAGAGGAATTATCTGTTCCGTACTCCGGCTGATACCTCCCGGTCGTGCATCCTTGTAATCCGAACCTGCGAGTGTTCTACAATGCAACCTCATGCCCAAGACAAAAAGTATTACCTCTGTAGCGGCTTTGGACCATGTAGGCAAGACCCCGGTTGAGTCCCTTTTCTGGGCTTGTGTCTAGCCGATGGCGTAGTGGACATAGCTCAGCGGGAGCTGATGATTAGAGAAGCTCACCAAGGATGTGCTCCCGTAGAGTATATATACATCGTAGCCGCGCGCTCGAATCCTCCTGGCATGTCGAGAAGGCGCTGAAACCTCTGATTTCAAACCTTGTGGTTTTCAGTTGGCCTGGAACTTCTCTACCTGCAGCATCTGGCTTGCGCTTGAAATCGCCATGGTGCGCACTTCTATTGTTGCGTCGCTGTTGGCGGCAGCGGCCTCAACACTGGCGATCAACGGCAACGCAATAAAAGCCCCTCCCACCGTTCATGGTGTTTATATGTTTGAGCTTGCCAATAAAGGGGTAAAGTAATCCGCTCTATTGGCTCATTCGGTTGCCAATTACCAATTTACCACCGCCTGCTCACATATTTCTTAGGATGTGGCCAAGTTCGTGCAATCAGTTGGCAGTTTGGGCGAGGTTCGAATTAAGGTCGCTTCCGAGCTGTTCACGGCTGTTTCAGTTCAATTGCATAACGCCGAAAAGCACGAGGAGCATGCCAAAAAATTGGCAAGATTGCCTGAGGTCAAGGACGTGAGCCCAGTCAAGCTCTATCCAAGGCCAGCCTACAGCCTTGCGTGGACTGCGCAAGAGGGAAACACGCCGCCAAAGGGCGTTCTCTCATCCAGAGATGATGAGGCAAATGATAGTTTCTCTCCTCACGTCATGACACAAGTTGACAAGCTGAGAAAAAAGGGCTTTACCGGCAATGGCGTCAAAGTTGCTATCATCGACACCGGTGTAAGTATTTTCTGCTTACACTACAAAGCGGCACGCCATCTAGGCTCGCGGGGAGAGAAAAAACATACTGATTCGCATTGATCACTCAGGTCGATTACATGCACGAAGCTCTCGGTGGCTGCTTCGGTGGAAGCTGCCTCGTTGGTTTTGGTTATGACTTTGTTGGCGATAACTATAATGGTACCAACACTCCTGAGCCCGATCCTGACCCAATGGACAATTGTGGCGGCCACGGAACCCACGTCGCGGGTATCATTGCCGCTCAGAAAAACCAATACGGATTCACGGGAGTTGCTCCCGGTGTGACACTGGGTGCTTATCGCGTCGTAAGCTGCAAAGGTGGCGCCCCTAACGATATCATCATCGCTGCGTTCCATAAGGCTTACCAGGACGGCGCCAATATCATCACGAGTTCTATGGGTTTAGAAAATGGTTGGCCAGACGAAATGACGTCCCGGGCCGTTTCTCTCATTGTTGAGAAGGGTGTTCTGATCACTGTATCTGCTGGCAACAGTGGTGCCGCTGGTCTCTTCCAGACTCATGGCCCTGCTTCGGGTTATGGTGTTGCTAGCATTTCTTCCTTCGACACCGAAATGACACCTAGCTTATACTACTACGCCAAATATCAGATCGACAATGGCTCCGATACTAAATTCGGCTACACTCCCTCAAAGCCCGCCAATTGGGATGGTGTCACCCTTCCTGTCTGGGCTCGAAGCCTTGATCCCACTGTTCTTAATGACGGCTGCGACCCTTACCCTGCCAACACTCCCGACCTGAGCAAGTACATCGTCTTAATCCGCCGGGGAACCTGCAAATTCGTGGAAAAGATTGCTATTGCCATGGACAAGGGTGCCAAGAATATCATCTTCTATAATAACGTCCCCGGCACTGTTACCATAGGGCTTGATGACATTGACAAAAGTAAACTCAATGCTGTCGCGATGATCGATAATTATACTGGTGAAACCTTTGTTGGAGCTCTTAAAGCTGGCAAGCATCTTATCTTGAAGATGACCAAGCCCCCCGGGGATGCTCGGCCCACACCCGAATTTGCCAACAACAATATCACTGGTGGTGCTGTCAGCACCTTTACCAGCTGGGGTCCGACCTGGGATATGTATGGCAAGCCTCAATTCGGCGGTGTTGGTGGCAACGTTCTTTCTACCTTCCCCCGTGCTCTCGGTTCCTACGCCGTTCTGTCCGGAACATCAATGTCCTGCCCCCAAGTCGCCGCTATCTCTGCCCTGATCCATGAGGTTCGAGGTACCTACGACCCTCAGCTGATACAGAACTTGCTGTCCAGCAGCGCAAAGCCCCAGCGTTTCAATGACGGCAAGAAGTTCTACAATTATCTTGCCCCTGTCCCACAACAAGGCGCTGGTCTCGTCCAGGCCTACGATGCTGCATTTGCTACCACTATCCTTTCGCCAACTAGCCTGTCCTTCAACGACACCGACCACTTTGCCAAGAAGCTGGACTTCAAGTTGAAGAATACTAGCAAGCGGCAGGTGAAGTACAATATCACTCACGTCCCTGCCGTTACCATGTACGCCTTGGGTCGGGACTCAAACTATATACAGCCATTCCCCAGTGAAACTTTTGAGGCTGGCGCTACTCTCAAGTTTAGTAAAACCAGCATCACTCTCAATAGTGACGAGTCCCAGACCATTACGGTTTCTGCAACTCCCCCAGAGGGTGTGTACGCCAAGCGCCTTGCAGTATGGTCTGGCTACATCGCCGTCAATGGTACCGATGGGACTACCCTGTCACTGCCATACCAAGGCCTAACTGGCTCTCTGCGCGGGGCGACTGTCCTAGCATCTAACGATTCCTTGGTATCATCAGCCGAGTTGGACGGCAAGCCCGCACCTGACCACTCGACTTTTATTCTCCCTGCACCTGGCACCGCCACCGCCGCCGATAATGACACTCTACCTTGGATCCTTGTCAATCTCGCTCTTGGTACCCACGAGCTACGCATCGACGTTGTTCCCAATGATACTGAAAAGGCTACCGGTGAAGTCTTTGGTGTCAAAACTATTGGCCAGGCATACGATTCCCCCATGTTTACGGTCCGTCGTGGTACAGGTTTCGTCACCCAATGGAGCGGTCGTCTGGACTCCGGCAACTATGCTCCTCCTGGCGAGTACAAGTTCTTGGTACGTGCTCTGCGTATCTTTGGCGACGCGAAGAAGAAAGAGGACTGGGACGCGGTCTTGACGTCCTCAGTATCCATCAAGTACCGGTAAAAGCGGGTTTGACACGAAAGAACACGTTCATTTTCGATGACGAAGGGTGATGAAAATGTAGTGAATATAATTGTGTGTACGTACAAATTCATATTATGGGAGTAAGTGCCAGTCATGGGTTATTCTCTTTCCGCACCCCGGGCCGGACATTCGAGCAGTGTTGAAGAGAGGATAATGTCGCAAGGTCAATATCATTGTGGTGCTGCAAATCAGATTCGGCGGGAGCGGTTACGCACACCGTGTTCACCTGCAGGTTCCAAGCCGTCACATCAGTAATACTGCGCATCGTTCCGGGTGACATGAATTCGATCACTTGCAACTCGTGCGGGTACATGAGATGGATGCAGAGGGGGACGCACCTACGTTTAGTGCGGCGGATGTAGATGCCATTCATCGTGCGCCAACCTGGATTCTGGAGAACACTTTCGGTCCATCAATCGTAGAATAGCACAAGAGTTATCACGGCACTCTTGCCGAAGCTGGATCACAATTTGAATGTGTCTTGTGATTGCTTATGGGGCCATTCCTCTCACTAAGAACCCATCTGCAGCGTTGTCGTACTACTACTGTCGACAGTTGATACACGGAAGTCTACATTAGGTACCTAGGTAGGTACTAAGTGTCATAGAAACGTCGCTGTTCCGAGAGTTTCTAAAGACCAACTACAATGCATCTCCGACGTTGTTGTTAGATCGATGCGGAGCCTGCCATGCGCCCAAGGCGATTGGCAGCCTTTTGTGCCTGCCCAATGCGTTATCATCGAGCCGCTCGCCGCTCGCTGGCAGCCAATGAAATGCTCAGGGTCCAGGCAGCAGCATTCTGCTCACTGGCTCCTTCCCCGCCAAAAAAACGAGGGGGATGGCCTCCACACCGGCCTCCACTGAGATTCCATCAAAGAGCCTAGCCGTTTATCTCGAGCATCGTGCCTATTTTGCTTCGTCTCCATTACAGGCAGCCAGATAACACTTCCAGGTGGGGGGATTTCCCAGTTCATCTTAAGGAACGTGACCCTTAAGCATCAGGCACCCTTTAAGTGCTCCTTTCTCGCCAACCTCGTCGCCCTCCAATTCCCATCTTGGGTGAGCGCCGAGATCGACTTCACTCGTGTTGGAACCCATTTTCAACGTTGGAGTCAAGCTATCGCGTTAGACGCTTGGCGCTCACCACACGGTCTGCCCACTGCAGCAGTTCCGCCGGCATCGCTTTTTGAGGCACATTTCCGATAAATTCAGGTCCAGGCCACGAGGTTAGAGCGAGGAGGCATCAAATTGCCTCCCTTATGGTATATCTTTTAATCAACTCAAGTCATTCTACATACGGAGTACATCGTCGTTATTCAACCATTTATTCCCTTTCTTGGCAATGTCGTCTTTCCTCCCTAACAGCGGGTTTCAATTGCCCTTTCAACGTCGACTCAGTCGCCTTTACAATGACACCAAAAAATCCAGCGATTTTGTCAAGGAGCCTGTTCAGAATGCTGAGGATCCGGAAATGAAAGCCTTGCATCGTAAGCTGCGGATTCAGAAGGACCGTCTCGTCAGCTGGGGCTTGGAATGGTCGGACCCTAATCAATCAGTTGAGATCGATGAATCCCTCTCCAAAGCTGGCTTGAGCGAGGTTGTTGGCAGCATCATGTCCACCATCAAGGACATCTTGGCTGAGGCGGAGCCATTATGGCAGAGCTCGATGCGTCCTGTGACGAGCAGACCCTCGCCAGATCAAAAAATCCCGCTCGTACAGTGGGACAAAGGTCGATTTGAGGACCTTGTTCGAGACCTTACTGCCTCCATTGATACGCTGTATGACTTGTCCCGTACCCGGGCATTATCAGGTTATTTACCGCGCCGCATGTCAAAGACGACTTACAAGTCCTCTGGAACTGAGGATTTCAGACCATTCGAGTCAAGTCGTATGCAAACACCACAACAGATTAGCCCGCAGACACTCACCCATCTTCGACCGAAACAGCAAGACGATGGCAATGTGCCGCCCAGAGAAGTTGTCTTCATGAGCAAGATCGCGTACTCTGAGCTGACCCAGGGCACCACAACCAAAGAACCTTGGGCACCTCTGTTGCTCGAGTATGCTGCATTTGACTCCATCTACTCCATCACCGGAATAATGCCACCAATGGCTCGATTCGAGAAATTGTCATCAGGCCTCCAACAAGATTCCCAGCGTGCACCAGGAACCTGGACCGGGCTTCCTCGTCTACTTGGTTATTTCGAAGATCTCGACAACTCCCGAATAGGCCTGGTCTATAGATTTCCTCCATCTTTTAATGCCGTGTCGTTTGAAAGACTGACCAAAAACCCTCTATATAACCTACCCACTCTGAGTGACCTGCTTACACGTCAAGCAGAGCCTCCTCTGGAAGCAAAATTCCGACTGGCCTACAATTTGACCAACACTATTTTTGACATGCATGGGAGAGGGTTAACCCATGGAAACCTAGTCGATAAGAATGTGTCTTTCTGTGACATCACGATGAGCGGATCAGACAAGGACGATACCGTCGTCGATATACGACGTCCGCTGGTGTCTTCTTTCGACTTGTTTCAGGCTGATGGTTGTACACCCCCAGCAACCCCATGGCGCCACCGTCTAGATAATCGAGATCCACAATCTTCCACTAGTAAATCTGCGGATGAGCGTGTTCTGGAACTCTATTCATTAGCAATGGTCTTGCTCTCGATAGGTTTGTGGACGAAGCTGGAAGACTTACTTCCTGACTCTGCCTCAACCATTATCCCTACATCCGCTTTGAACCAATTAACGACAAAGTGTGGCACGCTGTATATGAAGGCTGTACAAGCGTGCTGGTATGCAGTAGATGATGAAGTGAATGGCAAAAACCAGGGGGATAGCCTGCTGTCGACAGTTCAAATGAAGACCAGCAGGTTTTTGGAGACATGTTGTATCTTGGACGGTGTTAGCGGTCTTGAGCAGCGTCTAGCTCAGGAGTTGTACGAAACACCACAGTCTTCAGAGCATTCAGAGATGACGAAAGATGCGAAGAGCTCTCTGGCTTTCCCGACAGACAAAAAGTCACATATGGCGCAAAGTGATGCTTCCTCACTGTCCCTTACACGAAACGCCGAGGAAGCTTCAACTCAAGGTGCGGGGCAATGGTGTCTTGATATAGTTTCGTCGTGGCCATCTGCTAACAAGCCATAGTAGCAAAAGAACTGGGTACACAGAACGTGGTTCACCCATCGAATGATCTCGAGGTGCAAGGCAAACCTAAGACGAGACTTTACCCTCATGTGCCCATGCCGCCTGATGTTGTTGACAAATGGAACAGTATCCTGATGCCACAGGTCAACCAAGCTCTGCGCCATTTCTATAGAAAGCATCCAGAATCGGTTGAAATTTCCCTCGAATCCGTTGGGCCGGATCCCCACTCCACGAAACCTACAGTTGTTGTTGTTTGCACGTCCGTTGGGAAAGTTCGAGCGATTCTTAAGAAGCGACTGGGTGAATTTTTTGACGAAATAACGGGATTTGCTCTCAAAGTGTGCCGTGGAAATGTTCTTCGATCCCGTCGCTGTTCGAAATCCATCCTTCGATCTGCGGCTCGCTCAACCGCATCTGAAGTGCAAAATGGTGCTGATGGAGACCACGATGTGATTGAGGCCGTCAATCCTGCATATCAGGAGTGCCCTGGAAATGGCGCAAGCATTGGTGCCTGGATCGGCGACCGTCATCTTCCACCCGTTAGCTTCGGGGGTCTTGTGTTGATCGACGACAAGCCATATGGCATAACAGTTCACCATATGCTAGATGACCCAGATCGAGACACTGCGCAGATGGAAACCATTCACAGTAGTGCTGTTCCTGGTCGCGACTGGTACTCTGACTTCGTGAAGAGTAGCGGAGAGGACGATGGTGATTATGCATATGATTTGTCCGACACAGATTCGGAGGTCTACTCCGCGACGGACATTACTAGTGACTACGGGGATGAGGGAGATGAAGAAGAGGACGAATTTGCTCCTGGTGACATTCCCGGCATCGAGCCTGGTTGTAGCGAAGGATACATCGTCACCCAGCCAGCTCTGGATGATGTGGAGGAAGGGTTCTACCCTTGTGCTGAGACAGAAGATGAAGATCACCTGGATACCTTCAGACTGGGAGAGATGTATGCATCCAGCGGCATCCGCCGAAGGCAAGCCAATGGCCTAACGCACGAAATCGATTGGGCATTGTTTGAATTTGCTGACGGCCGGCTTCCAGAGGAGAACTCGATCCCTTGCTGTGAAGTTGGAGGGACGGATCATTTAGTTCAGGCTAGAACGAGTGACGATGTCAATAACCTGCGGCCAACAACGGTAGCACCATCGTCAACTCTTCCAGGGCTAGAGGTTCAGTGCATTGCACGTACGAGCGGCCTGCAAACGGGCCAGATTCTGCCGACTCTGACCAGTGTCAAGATTTACGGACGTTGTTCACCTAGTCACACATACCAAGTTGCCAGTACACCGTCCCGTGGCGGTGATAAGACAAGTAGTAGTCTTCCAATGGGTATTCCTGGAGATAGCGGAGCGTGGGTCGTGGATCGCCGTCACGGTCAGCTTTGTGGGCACGTGCTTGCTTGGAGCCAGCTCAAGCGTGTTGCCTACATTTGCCCGATGGATGTGCTTTTGCTGGATGTGGCCCAGACGCTCGGGGCGTCTGAAGTTCGCCTCCCTGGAGGGGAGCCTGTGGTGACGCTAGGAGATCCCAGTGAGGCGCAATTTGTCAAGAAGCCAACGAGGTCAGGACTAGATCTTGAAGAAGACATGGCGAGTTTGGTCAGTGACGAGGAGGACGAAGCGCCGGAGCTTGCCGACATATCCAAGAGTCCGAGGACTGCTGGTATCCAGACATCACCAACTGGATGCGACCTCAGCATTAGCAAGCAAAAGTCATCCAGCCCGATTCGACTGGAGACCTCCAGCGAACTCCATGGCCTGGCAAGTCGTTTGGAGGACCTCAAAATTGAGCGCACACAACGGATAGGGGTTAGTGGATAAATAAGACCCACGAGGCATGGGAGAAGAAACGTCATGAAAATACAAGGGACACTCATTCACACATCGTATCAGGAAAAAGGGTATGGTCTGTACAAAGTTTACCTGTTCATCGTTGTATGTGTAATTTCCAATTTTTTTTTAAGGAACTGGAATGAATCGATGTAGGGACGAGTGTTTTACTGATGTATAAAATTGTGCTTTATCCTCCGTGTTCACATAAAATCGTCTTCCCACTCGGCGTCCCGACCCTGATTGCTTGACGCAGCCATATTCTCTTCGGTGAACATGTCGTCGTACGCATGGTCCTTTTGCCATTTTTTCTCTTTCCACTCTTGTGCCTGTTTGGCTTCGGCTTTTCTCTGTATGAAGTTAGGACGTTGGTGTTGCTGAAAAGTGAAGCACAGCGGTAGTTGAAGTGATACAAGGCGACTACGCAAAAGTAAAAGGTACAAATGTGGAACAAAGGACTTCTCACCTACCCTCATCTGCTGAGCCTCAACTTCCCTCCTCCTCAACCCCTTCAACCTCTCGTCCTTGTCCAGCTTCAGGTCTGGCTTCCTCTCAACTCTCGTCTTATTCAGCCGATTCACTATGGAATTCTCCCGCGCGGGGAGTAACACGCGCTTCACCTTGCGGGGATCCTTGAACGAGACCTGTCCAACGTCCATGGAGCCATCCTTCTTGAGGTTCGACCACGGCGTGTAGATGACCGTGATGTTGTCCTTCTTGTTTCCCTCTATGGAGTTGGCCTTTGTAAGTTGCGCCAGATCGGTGATCAGCTCAGATGGGAGGTCGTCCCATGTTTGGCCTTCCTGCATGCGGAGGTAGATGTGTGCGCTGGATAGTTTATCGACGTGAAACTTGTGATCTTAGCTATGTCCTACTCGCGCTTCTTTTTTTTTTTTTTTTTTTTTTTTTCTCACGCTTTTTATAAAAGACAGAGGAGAAGTTGGAAGAGTGTCGTACCCAGACGTCTTCCTCCCAGCCGTACTTTATGAGATCCTCATCTGAGAATGTCAGTCAGTTCTTGTCGGGAACCAGGCGTGCACGGTACGTACTTTCGAACTTGTCCTTGCCGACGTATATGAAGCCCGGGGGATCGACCACCGAGGAGGTGTAGTAGTAGACCATGGTGTTGCCCGCCTTGCAAATCTAAGCTGCGAATGCTCTTGTCTGAAGCAATTACCTTGAGGAGAAGGATTGCTGAATGGGGCTTTTTTGGTGGAGGGGAAATGCTTGCTATCAGGATGGGGACCAGCTTGGGTGTGTGGTTGGTGCTGGAAGTGGGGTGCGCCTGTTAGATGGGGAGTCATGATTACGCCGGCGCTGATTGGCTGGGGCTTCAAGGGATGCGCTTTTTAACCAAGGCCTGAGGCTTATCGTGTTACATTCCGTTTGAGCGGATATGGTCCTTTCCTGTAGATGTACGAATTTGGGGGACGCTGCGTGGTGAAGCGAAGCGACAGGAAACAACAAGAACTCAAAAGCCTCTTCCCTACATTATGAGAATGACTCAATGGACCCTTTCGCTTCAAATTGTTCGAGCCAAGAGAGATTGCGGTTGTCGCTCCAGAGACACGCCATGGTCAACACATCACACCGATTGCACAACCAGGCTACTAGACCTGCCGCCACGTCCAAGGATCAGAAAACAGATGCTTACCGGTGACTCGCATTGCGGCGGCCCCTTTTCTTTGCGGCTTCAATGCCGCTCGGACCCCATCCCTCGACAGCATCGAGAGGTGGTACGGTGCGAGATGATGCGCTACAGCGCAAACACATCGAGATGAGTGAACGACTCCGTCCGGGCACAGAAATGGAGAATTGTAGTCCTCTATTGGCATAGATGGCATCTCCTATAGAAATCAAAGTGTGCTGATATTTAGTCTTCTGTTTCATCCTAGCGGGGTGATTGGTCCTCTCGTCAAACTGCGAATGATTCAACACGCGGACTTGTGCTCTACTGACAGCTGGAGTTGCCTATATAACTACATAAAGCAGCTATTATATTGAATTTCAATCATAACTATAGCATTAATCTAATAAAGGGAAGTTAAAACAATGTTGATAACAACACAAGCACTTTTGTTTCCAGCGCGGATTCAAATCCACTCTCAATTGGCTACCTGCGCTTAAGTACACCTACAGCAGATGAAGCGGCGAAGAATGAACCTCAAAGGCCCGTTATGTCGAAGGACGGTGAGAGGGCGCCTTGACATCTAGTAATCTCGAGAGCTTGCCGCTCTTCCGGTACTAGAAGCGACAGATTTAGCATGTTGGGCCATTGATCAACGCATTCTAGTACACAGAAAAAGGAGGAGAGGGAAAACAACTTACGCAGTGGTTGCCTCGACACCGGCTCCTCAACTACGGTAGTTCTTCTCGACGTTACTCCAGCCACATACGTGGCGCCATTGTTACTCACTTCGTATATCCCAATACAGAGAGCGAACGATCCCGGTAAAACAACGGTCAGATCATGCCACGCGAAGAGACAAGTGTGCATGCCTTCTGTCCGGCTTCTTCCCGTGTTCCCGTTGGCCATAGTAGTGCCCTGCAGCCCATATTCCACGACTGCCTCACCTTGAGTCTGAATAAGATGTGCAGTCGCCAGAAATTGAGACTCAGACATTCTGGAGGGAATAGTCAAGACCGCCACGGCGGGTGGATGAAGAACTGTCCCGACTTGTACCTGGCAAGGGGGTTGGACAAAGACTTTGGCTTCCATGCTGTGATATCGCTGATCAGACTGCTTCTCGCTCTTTGTCCCGGAAATAATGGAGGCCGCTTAAGGACAACCTCACGTCTTGTGCTGCGATCGGTTCACAGCGTGATAAAAGTTGGATAAAAAGAGTATGACGATATACGCTGCACAAGCTTTCAAGATGAATCATCTGAAACACGTCTTCTTCCCACAAGGGTGGTGTATGATCCTGCGATGTTGTAAAAGGGATAGCCGTTGATGCCGAACAACGCGCCAGAGGTCAGCAACCAAGGAGGAAAGAAACCCAAAGACAGCTCGGACGATTAAAATAGTAGTCATTGTAGTCGTGCAGAATGGTTTCGTACCAGGTAGGTAAGCGGCTCGAGTTTAACCAAATTTCTCTTGGCGAAACAAAAGAATAAGGGTTGGCAGAAACACAATCGTGACAGACGGCATGACGAGGCTTGTTCGAGTCTGAAAGGGTCGATGAAAAGTTGATACAAAGGGCCCACCGTTATTTCCTCGGTGTGACGAAGAAGATTAAAGACGTTGAGGAATTAGTGCCTTGTAAGTGAAAGGTATTGACATCTTGAGCCTGATACATCTTCGCGTTACACGGGCAAAGAACAAAGCGGCGTGTCCGCCCTACGTAGGATGAGATATTCCAGAGGAGAAAACAAGAAAAAACAGAGACAAATGATATTTCTCTGAAGTGCCTTGTTGACACAAGCCGGATCTGGTCTCAGGTAAGAGGACTCAGAAAGCGAAACAAATTCTTATCGAACCATAGTGGCCGAGACAACGGAGGAATTGGCCCATTGCAAAGCATGTCGGTTACAACTTTGGGCGGTGTTGCCCCTGTTCTCACACGAGGAATCTACTGTACTACTTTTTGCTTTTCACAAGTTGCGCGGAAGAGCTGCTTTTTATCACCTTTATGTCTTAGAGAGGAGCCATAGGCTGAGATCGTGGCGACGGACCGTGAAGGATCGCCCCGCGAGGCGGGGCCGGACCAGTCTGGGGATTGTGGTGACAAATTGGGCGCTCGCCAAGGTTACACGATCTGCAACAGCAGGGTCTACAATGGGATGGATTGAAGAGCAGGATATGACGGGGCCAAATATGGATACGTCCGGGGCCGTGGGTATCCCGACATCGCGGATCGCGGATCGCGGCTCGCTGACGGTGATGAATCGATACGTAACTCGCGGCCCATTGCAGTGATCCAGACCCGGAGACCTACGTTGCGAAAAGGAAAATGCCTTGTCGGGGACGCTGGTAGTGCTCTGAGCAAGATGGCTTTGTAGGCAGTTGGCACTTGATCGGGACAGGATCGGGAACGCGCCACCTTGGCGTATCTTGCCATCCCGGCTATCGAGATGGATAAGAGCAAGGGTTTAAAAATGGAAGAGAGAAGAAAAGAAAAGAAAAGTTTAGAGGGTTGAGTCCTGTTTGTGCGAGGGTTGTACTTGAAGTTGTGGGGATGGAAATTGCTTTAAAGGCGCTCGTGCCCCGAATGCTTTGTCTTGGACTAAGCAATATTGTATCCCTTCGACAGGGCTATCTCTCTGAAAAGCCCGCATATCAGGAACTGAACACTATTCTAATTTATCATGAGCCGGGATGTTTGAGTATATTCTATAGCATCGTAGATCGCAAAGACGTCGAAAGACGTTTACTTGGGCGTAAAAAGTCTATAGAACCTCATCTTGGTGGGCTGGGTGTGTCTCCCCGAAGCAGCCCAACGTGCAATGCCACAGAGAGTACCATTGTGGTTACGATGAAGGGAGTCATCAGAGTCCAAGAATATCCCAGGGACGATTATAACATGGACGTCAATTCTCGGGGAATGAAGCATGTCATGCCTTCGAAATTCCGCAGTCGCAGAAATTGGACGTGGCCACGCCAAAAGCAATGTTTAGGTCTTACACGGAACGTGCTTCCAAAGATCCATCAATAGTGACGACTGTAACTCGAGAGACGAAGAAATCTATCAGACAAAAGGAGGATGTGGGTTCTCTTTAAAAAGGGGTTGCACCCTAGCCGTTGCGCCGGGCATATCAACCGCGTGACTGCCTACCCTAGATGGTATTCCTGGGACCACGGAGGAGCAGCCCAGGGTTCCCAGGGTTGGCAGCAGACAGAAAGTGGATCATGATGACAGCCTGTTGAGCCACTTACATACGCCACTTGTCAGTGGTCACATCCCCTTCTGTGCCTTGCAGCCGCCTTTTGCTCCGACCTCCTCCTCTCTTTCCATCTCCAGCTCCATTTCAACCCATCCCGCTTGCTAGCCCTCTCCGTCCTAGACATCGACCGGCCAATGCACCGGCCTGTTGCCGACGTGACTATTGTTTCTCCGGTCTTCCCCTCTCCTCTGCTAAAACCACCAAAGTCCCAGCTACCCCGCCATCGTGACCCCTCCATCGCTCTCGCTAATCGTCGCAATCGTCGCAATCGATACTTCTCCTCGCTCGCACCAAAATCACCATGGAACAAAATTTCGAAGACGTCCTCCAGGCTAAATACCCTGGCAAAGCCCATGCCGAACGAGTCGTCGAGCATATCCGCAAATCTAAGCCTGATGCTAACGGTGTCATCTACCTCGAGGCTCGCATGACCAAGCTACAAGAAGATAATGATTCTCCCGTACCATTCAGACAGCGCCGATACTTTTACTATCTTACTGGATGCAATCTTGCCGATTGCTCCTTCGCCTACGATATCCAATCCGGCAAATCCACCCTCTTCATCCCCCCCATGAATCCTGATGAGGTCATGTGGTCCGGTCTGCCCTTCAGTATCGATGATGCTTTGAGCAAATACGACGTGGACGAGGTCAAATTCACCACCCAAGTCAACGCCACTCTTACACATTTGGCCAAACAGAGTCCCAATTTGACCGTTTTCGCCATTGCCAATCAGGTCTCCGACAATGTTACCTTCCTCGAGTTCGCCGAGAAGGACTTCGACACCGTCAAACCTGCCATCGAGATCTCCCGCGTCATAAAAGATGAGTATGAGGTCGCTATGATACAGAAAGCCAATTCCATTGCCAGTCACGCTCACCGAGCTGTCATTGAATGCGTCAAGACAGCTGCCTTTGAGCAAGAAGTTTATGCCACGTTCCTGAAGCATTGTGTATCGGAGGGGGCTCCTGAGATGCCTTACCACCCTATCGTTGCTTCTGGGCGCGCTGCTGCTACTCTGCACTATGTAGACAACAATGCTCCCTTGAGCGGCAAGCTGAACCTGCTGATAGATGCTGGTTGCGAGTGGAACAATTACGCCTCGGACATTGTGAGTATTGCCGATGATAAGTTGAGTAGCATTATTTGGAGGCTACGGATCACTGACTGGTCAAGATGTAGACCAGAACTATCCCCTTAACTGGGAAGTTCACTAAAGAATCGAGTGACATCTACGCCATTGTTTTTCGAATGCAAACGGAATGTATTGAGCGTATCAAGGGCGGCATGCTTTGGGACGACCTCCACCTTCACGCACACAAAATTGCCATTGAAGGCCTGCTAGCTCTCGGAATCCTGAAAGGAGACGCTCAGGAGATTTTGGATGCTAGAACTAGTGCCGCCTTCTTCCCACATGGCTTAGGACATCACTTGGGCATGGACACCCACGACACCGGCGGTAATGCCAACCCCAACGACAAGGACAGACTGTTCCGATACCTGAGACTGCGTGGCCGTGTTCCTGCTGGGGCTGTCGTTACTGTTGAACCTGGTGTAAGTTGCACCTGAGTGATGTTCTTGACCGTTGGCATCAGTTGATTGAACTCAAAATAGGTTTATTTCTGCGACTTTATTATCAAGCCATATCTTGGTGATCCCGTTCACAGCAAATTTATCGATGCTGAGGTTCTCAATAAGTACTGGGATGTGGGTGGTGTCAGGTGAGCAGATTATCGCTTGGACGTTGGCCGGCAGACACGGGGCTAACATCTGGTAGACTCGAGGACAATATCCATGTTACAGAGAATGGGTACGAAAATCTGACCACAGCACTGAAGACTCTCAGCGAGGTCCAGGCCGCAGCTTCCTGAAATTTAGGCGAATTCTGCATGTGGCATATATTTAAAGCTATGATGATGAATTTTCCAAACACCAATGTCGCGTGGAGGGGCGGATGATTGAAGTGCAAAAAAAAAAAATAGGCGTGGAAATTCGAGCATATGATGATAAGAAAATGGCTATCGTGCTTCGGCCCTTAGCGATAAAGAAGAAAGATGCCTGGAAGAGATTCCTCATTCTGACTCATGTCAACCGATCTTGCATCATAGCTCCGTGCTTTTGCTCCGTTGTGATAATGGCGTTGAGACGTGGTTTTGGTGATGTTGGAGGTTTCTCCCTATGCAAAGCACAACATCCAGTAGCAAGGGCTCTCCCAATATTGCTTAGAGCGTTTGAGCGAGCGTCGAGGCTCAGGACTGACTTCTGTTCCTGCCTGTCGAATCCACAAATGTAGACAAAACCGAGGCCCGGCAGCCTGTTCGTACAACGATGGTTCATGTCCAGCGACTCAAGTATTATCTGAGAGATTAAGCGTAAGCCAACCCGACCGCGACCAACGACCTAGATCAGAATCGGATGCAAGATTCGGAACGGATTAGGCTTTAAGCTTTAAAACACCTGTATTATACTTGGTCGTCGTCCGGAATCCGCGAGACTCAACACTCTGCAGCGGAAACAGTGTTGCATCACGTCAGGGCAGTTGGAGGAGAGAAAGGGGTATACATCCCGAGGCCATTCCTGAAGTGAGGCACAGTTTGACTATCTGTCTACGCTTCCAAATTCCCGTGACCGTCAGCCCTGAAGACTTCATCGGGTGTCATGTCCTCGAGTAATGTGAGCGGCTAGCTAACATGGGCTTCGCGCATGGACAGAGAGCCAGCCGCATCTGCAGAGTGCTGACCGATAATCAGCTGTCCTCATCCTTATTGCCCTGACAGGGCTGACCATGTCTCCTGCAGAGCAAACGATTTGCTTTTTGTGGAGGGGGGCTGTGTTCCCGTTCTATGGCTTGCTGCACATCTGATCTGATGCAGCCACGCAGATCCTCGGAAAGACGTCCGATGGCCCAGGATTCCGGGTCCTCGCGCCCTCGACTACCATTTGACTAGCGGCTATGCTATGAGTGCCTCTGCCCATTGGCCTTTATCATTTTTCTGTGGCCAGTCCACCTGCGAACAGCTCATCACCGAAAGCGGCGTTTCCTGATGCAGAACTTCTTGATAGGGCTCGGGTTCTCCGTGCTCTTGATGGATCTTTATGGGATGGACGCAGGGATTATTGCACATTCACTTATCTAATTGTCACATGCTGTGGGAAGCATGGCATCGACTCGCCGATGGGTCTGCGGCAGAGCAGCATGGTGTGTCTCTGGCCGACTTAGTGTGCGTTCTGGGCACAAGATGGCACTGACTGGTGAACTGCGTCAACGAGCCCATTCATTGTCGCGACCCGAAGGCGTTTTTCGGGCAATGGAAGAAAGTTGGGAAGGTCAGGGGGCCATTTGTCCATAGCACACAGTCATCTGGCCAACGTGGTGCATCGATATCAATATGATCACACTTGCGCCGGACCCAAGCCCCGATACTCATCCGCATAATACAAGATTTTCTTGAGAGGCAGCCAAGATTCTACAAATCACACCATTGGGCCATTCGCAGGTAGAAATGCAGACGTATAACCTCGTAGGGGATATCACTTAGAGATCTCTCCACAAGTCAAGTTTGTGAGTAACTTCAACGATCATTGAGCTGTAAGTGGGCAAAAGACCTAATGGGCTGTGTATACTGCATCAGAGCGAAATGAAGAGCGATATGCGTGAATGATTTGAATAGCATGTAAAATAAATCGAGTAGAACCCATCATCTCATGGCGAGTAACTGTAGTCTACTGTCAAGTTCATGGCGCTTCGTGATGCCCACTAGCCATCGTAGTCGTCATAGTAAGTCACTTTGAACCTGCCATCGTTCCCATGGACCACGCGCGCGAAGAACTTGCCCCATCCTTCCCCGGCAGTGAAGTCGATCTCCGCTCCTTGTCTCGCAACATGGTGGTAGTCAACGATCTCGCCCGGAACTGCCTGGCTCTCGGCGACAAAGAACTTCATCTTTGGTGTCATCTCGATCTTCTGGTTATCCATGGGGGCAACCTGGTGAAACGAGTTAGGTGCCTTTGTGGACTGACTAACTATACGTAGGCAAAGAAACCATCCGGGAAACGGCGCTGCCTTCCATGTGGACGGGAGAATGCTTACCGATGCGACCGGCGCGACTTGACCTTGGTGGTTTACCTTTGCCAGTCCGACGAGGTAGGCGCTGTTGGGCATGCTGAAGTCGCTTCCGGTGTCGATTTCGTATGCGCCGGGGCCGGCGGTGGGCTCGACCTCTGTCAGAGTGGGATAGGACTCGACGACCTTCATGTCAAAGGTGCCTGAGAAATAGGTTTCAAGTTCTGTCAGATATCATTTTGGGATATTCCTTTTCCCCGTGACTATTGTGGCATGAAGGGGGGCAAGTATATGTAGTACTCGCGGAGCGGAAACATGGCATGTGGAAAGTCGGATGGCGGAGAGGGAACCGCCACTTACTTCCCGGAACCGAGCTTGTTCCCAGACGTCCAAGCAAGCTCATGCCGCTGGTGACTATTACTCCTGGTACTGGGCTTGTAGGAACAGTACCCGTCCCTGGGGAGCACCATCAGTCAGCAGCTTCCCAGCTTGATTCCCAAAGCTTTGTCTCCACGTTATACTGAGCTTGAAGAATCCGCTACTAGCCCACCGTGCTGGGAAGGACCTAGCATACAAGGATAGTAGTCGGTTCCAGTTCTGATCTCAAAGTTTCCGTGGTACGGAACGAACGATGTGTACCACACGTTCATCCATGGCTGCTGTCCAGCAGAGAACCTAGGGGGTTCCATGAAGACAGCATAGTTGCTGTTCGCGCCCCTGTCGTTCTCAACAGAAATGGTATAATACTCAGACATTTCGGCGGGGGGAAGTCAAGGGCAAAAATATTGGCTCGGAAAAGAGTATTTGAGTTGGTCTTGTCAGATTGGGCTATGTGTGAAGAACGATCCAGATGTAGTCGGAGAAGCAGCTTGCTTTATACATTAGAGGCTCGCTCCTTTTTGCGCCTTTGAGGTACGGTAGTGCCTTTGACTATACACACTGGCTTCCACTGACGCAGCGAGCTTCAGCCAGCCACCTGACTCCTCGGTAATACATGGTCCTCTATGTGAGCTTCGAATCTATGTCATCAAGCATCTCGCTGCATGTCTCGCCTATTGCGTTGCGCCCGACCCAGTATAGCGGTCTGCATTGGATCTTTGATAGGAGCACCATGCGTGATGGTTTCCATGTGCTTCGAGAAGTATCATATATCATGCCGAACAACCATCTAAAGCACGTTGCGGCTGTTCCTGCCTGTGTTGCCACCTCGCTTCTACACGTACTTCTTTGATGCCGATAAGACGAGCCTTGCAGACTTTATCATCCACTAGTATCTGCAGCGCTTGCGGTACTTGGATATACTACTATATATTGGGTATTTGGAGGCTGACATCTACGTAATAGTTCCTGCATTCCCCTCTACCCTCGGTTGGCGTGGCTAAGCTACCACGGAGTGGTCAAATTACACTACGGGCCCTAGGGAGACAATGGCTTGCGGAATCCGTCGTGAAATCTGTCCCCCTTGTAGTTACTGTACCTGCTTTCTGTAGGAGTCTGGGAGAGCTGGTAATCAAGCGTAGCCTAATAGGGACGTAAGAGACGATATTGCCCATGATCGTCGTGCCTCGGAGCTGGAATGTCACGATCGGAAGTTGCATTACTGAACCTAGCAGCTTTCCGATGGTCAAGCTTACCTCTTGTGCTACCTTGATCAGTCCCAGTTATCTCGGCACCCTTGCCGATGGACAGTGTGTTTGTTCGCCTCTCCTTTCGTGTGCCAGGCACAGACCACGACGAGTTCAGCTCAACGCCCGACTCGGCTCAGAGACTTTGTACAAGACATCGTCCTTCGCCCGCGTAATTTGTGATTTATGACAAAAATGCTCAAGGCCCCGCCGCCTTGTCTTCCGTCCCCTTATCATCCACGCCGACCGGTCTGCTAATCGTGACTAGCGGATCTCGATCTACGGTCCGGCCCGTGGGCATCGTCTTCTCTCCCGTGCCAGTGACTCCCGTTACCCGGTTACGTCTCCGCGATCACGACGCCAAACTAGCGGCAAAGAGAACCTTGACGGGCTCTGTAGATCACCCGACTATACGGATCTTTTGACAGTCCTCAGAGATTACACCAGAAGCTCTCAGCCAGCCACATTCAATGCAAACTGCGCACTCCGTATGCCAAGGGGGGGGGGGGGGACAGGAAGAACGACGGGTCCTACCCGCAATCATGGTATGAAAGTCGTCATTTTTTCTTTCTTGTCTCGCGCGTGGTATCGGAGCTTTTATCGGGCACCACAGATGTGGCTTGGGGCAACTAGCGGCCGGCATCGCTGTTGTCAGATTTTTTATCTAGCGGTGTGGTGGCTAGATAGACCAGGCTGTAACTTTCCACTGCTTGCATTATCAGGAAATAATGCGTTTTCTTCTTCATATTGAAGCTATTGGAATTACTATAGATGCCTTTACGTTCGTGAGATCAGTCTTGCACGTGGACGGAAACGGCATCAGTATCGTGTAAGCCAGCAGTGCAAATTGACATATGAAAAGAAGATCGGTAAAGATTGCTGCGTCAAGTTAGCAACGTGCCTAATACTATTCTGAGTGGGCTGGAGGAGGGGATGCTTGATACCGGCTCGACGTAACGCTGCGAGTAGAATATGGCGCTAATTAAACTGTAGAATCTAAATGAGCTCTCCTGGAGAGGTTAAAGCTTGTAGCCATCGTATCGAAGGCTGGAGTCGGCAGGTGTCGTGAACTCGAGTGCTGTCCGGATACAGGGGTAGAAAAGGGGCACGATTGAGAGAATCCGTCTCTTAGAAAAAACTAGGACCAGGGCACAGAGTCAATCAAACATTATCGAATCCAACAACACATGAATATCAGCTCCGCCTTGGAAATTGCTTGGTGATACCAGCTGGATATTTCAGCAAGAAATGAATTCCGGCTTCCTATGACGGGAACCCAATTCTTTCTCTCCACGCCAGTCTAAGCTGCAGTGGCTCCTATAGCCCAACCAAGGCAGATGGAAGAAGTAGCAGGTGTTCAGTCCACAGTGATGATCAGCAAATTACTTTTGTTGCCATACATACTGTGGCATTTTGCATCGAAATTCTCGTTAGGGTTTATGTTTTCCCGTATACAATTATTCCACGATGAATAGGAAGTGATATATAAATTCCTTGTAGCAGCCGTAAACCTATATACGTCAGAGGATATATAGAGAAGAGCAGACAGATTATTCCCTCACCGAATACGTTAGCAAGCGATGGGTGCCGGGTCGAAGATGTAGAAAGGGCGTAAATGATGATCACGTAGCCTTTTGTAAACTGCAAGGTTATTAGAGCTTTACTTCAAACATAAGTCGCAAAGCTCACGAGATTGCGTTAATGAACAGTTCAGTCAGTGGGATCTCACGCGGAGTGAGACATCGTACCTGGACAGAGAGAGGTAAGGCTGCTATCGTCGCTACCCCAATACCAATTTTAAACTACGCGAAGAGCATATGCCACAGCGGTGCAAAGGTAAGTAAGGAATCAAAACTGGTAACTGGGCTAAATAACCCAGACACCGAGTACAAGAAGAACCGTGACTATGCAGATTTTTGTTACGAAGGTATTCAGACCTCGCCACAGACATATACGAGACGTGGAACGGTCCATCTTCCCACTTGTGTCGCACCCTACCACACGTATCTATCGAAAAACAGCCAAGATTATTCACTAATGATCATCGTCTCAAAGTTGGGTGTCGGGCTGGGACAAGTTATCCTCGACGTGGGTTTGGAGTGGACGGTCCTGTGCGTGAAACTGCCAAACACCGGAACCAGCGTCATCGGAGCTGACAACGGCTGCCAGATCAGCAGGGCTACTTATTACACTTCTGAAGAAGTCTTAGAGGACAGTGTCACGTTTTTCAAAGATTCGCCGTCATGAGATGATCATGACTGATGCTTTTGCTTACTTTAAGTCCTTATGCTATTCAAGTAATTAACCATATAATTTCATAGCTTTATAAAAATTTCTTATTTTATTCACTAAGTAGCATAATAGATATTTATACTATATACTAAGCTATATCTGTTAGCTTCTATATCTGTAGTTGTTGCAACAGGTGTTCTTATAACCCGTGAGAACCCAATGTTACACCTTCAGCAGCGTGACAACCCGTTCAAACAGGCTATGTTAAGCATTATTTTATGCCTTCTAAATCTACAATACTTTCTTCGTACAATGCATTGTGTTGAAGAAGCACAGCAGGTGTTATGGTAATTCGAATGCCGTGTTTAGCGACATCCTAGAAAATCTGACAGAGGAATTGAAGAAGAAAGTTGACCCCGAGGGTCTGATTTGGAAGTGGCACCTTTGTCGTCAAAGAGGGGACTTCGGTGTAGATGGCTTTGAACAATCTTCAAACTCACAGTCAAAGGAGGAGATATGTTTACCAAATTAGGTGATTACTTGTCAGATCGTTCAATAATCTAATCAAGAAGAAGAAATGTATTGTGCTTGACGACGGTGCTCGTCAATGCAGCTTAGAGATGCAAATCTCGTCAGTGGGCGGGCCCATCTCGTCGTCACCACTCTTTCCATAAAAATGCCTTCATTATTATACCAGCCTCCGTGTCTGGGATTTTGCACAAAATTCTATGATTTTTCCTACAACCCTGCCTATTCCTCACCTGGAGCTTGACCTGCCAAATCCTTTGTTGGCCCACATTCGAGCACGCGTCCATCTTCTAAACGGAGACACCAATTCGCATTCTCCACGGCCTCTAGTCGGTGTGCAATCGTAATGACTGTGCTGTTTGACAGTTCCTCTCGCAAAATGCGCTGTACCGTGGCCGCAGTACCGCGGTCAATCGACGCAGTTGCTTCATCCAGTATGACCAGCCCGCTCCTACGCAGTACTGCTCGGCTGATTCCCGCCAGCTGTCTTTGTCCTTGACTAAGATTCTTGCCACCTGAATCAATTACTGAATTGAGGCTCCAGTCCTGTCCAAGAACACGGTGTATGGCATTCTCGCACGCAGAATCAGCAAACTTTCCTTCTGGGTCGATATTATCGCGCAGAGTTCCGGGGAACAACGTGGGGTCCTGTTGAATGAAAGTGACTCGGTTTCGAAGTGCGACTCGGTTTACGCAAGCGACATCGATGCCACCAATCTTCACTGTACCCTCTGATGCCGTCTGGGTCGCAAGTAAGGCGTTGGTTAATGTAGATTTTCCTGAGCCCGTTCTTCCCAGCACGGCGCATGTAGATCCCCCAGGGATCTCAAACGTCACCTTTTTCAGAACTGCAGGCAGGTTGTCGTCATACTTGAAGGACATGGACTCAAACTTGATATCGTCACAAGGTCTAGGCCAGTCTTCTGGGGGTTCCTCGTCCCCATTAGGCTCTTCGGGTATGTTGTTGAGCATGTTGACCCGCTCCAGCGACACTGCGTCAAGTTGTAGCTGAGCAAACTTTTCGCACAACTGCTGTACCGATGCCATTGCGATTGTTGCTTGTGTCAATACAAATCCAATAGCACTCGCTGGTGTCCCGTACCAAATCATAAAAATGATCAATAAGGTCCGCGTGACCGCCGAGGAAATGCTCAGACGAAATTCCAGCCAGAATGCCATGCTCCAGAAGAAATGATCTTGTTTTTGAAAATCGTCTACAGCATCCAGATGGCGATCTTGGAAGCGACCCTCCACGCGAAGTGCACGTATAGTTACCAAGCCGTCCTGCATTACGGCGATATTGGAAATGATGGGCGTCAGGTATCTCATTTCCATACGTCTCAGACTCCGCGATACAGGAACATAGAGTCTGAAAAAGTAAATGAAAAGGATCGAGACCACACCGAGAATGATCAATAGCAGTGGTTGATGTGTAGCAATGGCTACAAGACTAAGGCCCAGAGCAATGGAATTGTAAATAAATCCCTCAAGAGGTGTAAGAATGCCGCCATCAACCATACCCATGTCGGAAATGAGCCGATTCTTGAGCTGCCCCGTTGGGGTGGTGTCATGATACCGAAAAGTAGCCTTGCTTACGCGGTCGATGGCGTTTTGGAAGAGACCTTGGGCGGCATCAATGGAGATCTTGGCCAGAAGTAGCTGGGCAACGGCGTATGTCAGGACTTGCCCTCCAGAAAGTCCAGCAAGAACGGAAAGCCATACACTCGGATGCTGGCCGGGATCTGGTAGTCCCCAATAGTGAGTCTCGTTACCTGCTTGGTTTTGAGCAGTAGCATTTCCCCAAGCCTCTAGTAGCTGCGCTCGGGAGATATCACAGCCTCTCGACATGCTGTAGAACAAGGCAAGAAATCCCCACTTTGTCCACCCTCCGGCCTTGACGTAGCTGAGGTATACTGAGAGAGGCACACTCCCTGTCTCTGACGGCTCCTCTGGAGCTTCCCTGAGGTTAGATATCTCCTCGTCGTCGTGTGTTTCATGCGATGATTCTGCATCCCCTGCCGTCTTTGACTGTTGACTGCTATGGTATGGATGCTCAAGCTCATTTTGTATTTCATCCTTTGTCAACACATGGGCGAAACCATCCTCCATGTCGATGACTTGATCCGCAATACGAAGGACCAGATCATCTCGATGAGTGACCATTAGAATCGTGCGATCTTGGGCAAGAGGCCCTTGGAGCAAGCGGCGGACAATGTCACTAGCAGTGTCGTGGTCCAATGGGGCTAATGGGTCATCTAACAAGAGAATGCGACACGGGCTGTAAACAGCCCTGGCCAATGCGACTCTTGCTTTTTGCCCGCCGGACAACCCGACGCCTCCCTCTTCTAATTTAGTTTGATCCCCATCTGGGAGGGCGGCCAGGTCGGGGCCGAGTGCACATGCGTGCAGAACCTGTCGGTATCTGGAGGGGTCGAATCGATGATGGAAGACTATGTTTTCACGGATTGTCTTATTTTGAAGCCATGGAAGTTGTTGTGCATAGCCAACGGGCTCATCGGGTCGAAGAATGTCACCACCGTGCAACTCCATTTCATTTAACGCAGCGAGCAACAGACTAGACTTTCCAGAGCCGACCTTGCCGCGAATGATATGAAGACCACTGCTGAACTTCAGGTTCAGTCGAGAAAGAACTAGATGATTGGTGGACGGCCATGCAAAGGACGCTCCGTGAAACTCGATGTCTTTGTTGTCTCTAGTTCCCAATGAATCTTTGTCTCGGTCTGGTTCGTCCATGTATCGATTCACTCGCTCGACAGGGATTATAGCCTTCCAGTACGCTGAAATCAGATCGAATACCTCCTTGACGCTCGCTTCTAACTGGCTGAATAGCTGCAAAGAAGGCCAAATAACATCGTTAGGAAGTCCTTGACCCAAGACGAGAGTGAAAAGCCAAATGCTGGCAAGCGGATACGTAGTGCCGCCAATTACGTTTGTCGTCGAGATTGCTGCCATAAGGCGTGCAATTTGTAATCTCGTTAGCATTTCCATGGCGCGGAACTTCATGATTCTGGAGCTCCAAGAAGATGTCCAGCCATTGAGTTTAAGCGGACGACTAGCTTCGACAAAGTGTGACACGGCTTGAGCTCGCTTGTCAGAGTGCGAAGTCCTTGACCTCTCTAACTTGACAATCTTGCGTACGAGTAGCGAGTTGCTTGTCATGAACAAAGCCATGAGGCCAAAGCCTATACTTGACGGCCAACCCATGATGTCGATAAGGTAGTAGATTGTAACGATAACTTTGATCGGTCTCGATACAAGCTTTGGGAAGTCCCAGAAACGCTGAGATATGTCGTATGTATCTCCTCTAACGAGATTGACAACTTTGGCGTTTGACGCAGGAGCTCCCTGTGAGTTGGACTTTTTCCTATGTCTACGTGAACAGCAACATCTGCCCGCCCACGAGCGTTTTAGCTCTGTAGCTTGCCTGACGGGATTGTCAACATGGCTCTCGTCAGGTCCTTTCTCGGAAACGTCCGATCCGGGCACGGCTCTCGTGAGGAGTTTACCAAATAAAGCAATGAATGTCTCTCCGCGAGATCGCTCGTACGCCTTGCGGGAGTACCAAGAGGATGTTGTCTTGGAAATCTGACGGAAAATATCAATGCAAAGCATGGCAACGCACCAGAAGTAGGCTTCGCTGGGGTTGCCGCTGTCTAGAGAACTATAGAGGCGGCTCGTCAGGCGAATGTTGGAGACTTCAGCGACCGTTTCGGCGATGGACAGTATTGTGGCGATAAACAGATCCAAGCCATTTGCTTCAATCAAACAGGGGAGCAATTTGCCATGAAGTTCGCGGAATGCCAGGTAGAGACGGGTATGTTGAAATTCAAGAGGCAGCTGCCACACGTCATCAACTGTTATTTCTCTCTTGCGGCACAGTCTGGCCAGAGGATAAACCCATGTCATGGCCCAGAATCTGAAAAGTGTAAGGTTATCTTCCGGACTGCGAACATGATGCGAAGGCGGCAGTTTTGGGTTACCGATATCTTCGGTATCCCAGGCAGGGTTTCGAAGTGGCATGTTGCCTATGACAATGACTCCCATGAATGCCAGTAAAGCCCTGGAGACGCGGAATGGGTCGATAGTGCGGAGGTGGTGACCCAAGAATTCCGCAGAGTACATGCCCATTCCAGCTGAAAGGATGAAAAGATATTGCAGAAGCAATATCCGTGGGGTGCTAGTTGGTCGGTCGAAAGCAGTGATAAGAGCCGCTGAAAGCCACGGAACAACCTCAAAGATGGCTCGAAGCTCTCGTGGATGGAGGCAAATAGGGATGATGGATAGCGCAAGCCCGGCAAGGGCGATGAGAACCAAAACCACTGTCCAATGCGTCCAAGCTTTACGCTTATCAGACTCTGAGGCTTCCTCCTTGGCAAACGGTTTGAGCCATCGTGGAAAGAGGGATTGCAGTTGGTTGCGAAGGGTATAGAGAATAAACGTGGTGATCGAAAATGCAGCGAGAATGATAAGAATGCTGACATCGGCTTCAGAAAGACTCGGGCTTGGGGTAACGGGTATACCGCCGAGGATCATTTGGCCACTATCCTTGACGACGACGAGGTTCGCCAGGCGGCGAAGGAATTTGGACAAGACGACGGCCATGATAGAATCTCTGCAAGCATAACGTGTAAGACTCTGATACTCGAGGTATGAAAGTATGAGAAGCGAGTAATAGAGTCGGTCAGGGTGAGATACAGCTCGGACATATAGCTTGGTCTCGGAATATAAACTCAGTGACACTGAAGTGGCGTATAATAATTTTCAGAGCGCTCGGTGTCAACAATTCTCTCGGTTTACAGTCAAGTCCAGCAGAGACCTTTTGACATAGAATTCTCAGGGAATATAACTTTGCGTCCACATCAGGTCTGATTCTGCGGTGTGTTGCCTGGTGGATACACTTCGATGCCACAGTCCTTTTTTCAACTCAAATTGATGGGGCAGCCTCCATTGAGTGCTGCGGGCTATCGGGAAAATTGCAACAAAAGCATGATCGACTCTCGACAGCTCATGTAGTGAATCAATCCCAAGTTGACATTGATGAGAGTTGACGATGCAACCATGTCCTCGATTGAACCCAAAGTTGGGGTCAACAGCTCATTGCGGCATGTTGTGGGGCAATCAGAGCGGCGGCGCAACGAGGCCGACACTGCAGATCGCGAACATGCGTGGTCCAAGGGAAATTTTTTTAGTGTGGAGCTCTGGTCCATTTTCGCTTCTACGCGATGCACAATCGCGAACCGGATACGGAGGATGGCGCAGTATGGCGAGACTAGAGGGGACAGGGAATAGGGCATAGCGATGACATGAGACGGCACACCACCATGAAGAGCTTTAAGTTTAAGATGACGAGATGACGAGACGACAGGTCGACAGGTGACTCAGTCGCATTATGCCACTACGGCGAGAAGCCACAGCTGGCTGATGCAGGATTGCTCGGGAGGAAAGAGCACCCCGACTCTAGGTACTAATGACGTAGCGAGCATCTCGCTTCGTCACTCGTCTCTCGCTTGGGCCCTGCAGTACCGGGTCAGAATATTAACATTATCAGGCTACCAAGAAATTGATATACAGATGATATTGTCCCATATTCGCTGCCTATTAACAGCAAGCCACCATGTCCCTCGTCTTGATTTATTTTCTGCCGCCTGGAATTATACATCGTGTGCATTAAATCATGAGGGCGCCTCCCAGAGTGGCCATGCATAGAGCAGTAAGAACGCTCCCCCATCCAACGCTCATAGTTGACCAGCTCTGCAACGAAGATGCAGCGCCAGTCTGCGACGAAGTCGGGCTCGAGGACGATTTGGATCCAGAGGCACTTGAGGAGGAGCCAGTCGTGGCAGAACCATTGCCCACCAGGGCACTCAACTTGGAGTCGTCAACAAAGGATGCTTTGACAGAGCCGTTGTTACATTCCGAGGGCTTGTCCGCCTTGCCGTCGACGAAGCTGACAGCGACGCACTAGCATCTCGGATCAGTTCTTCCGTTTCTCCTATTTCTTGTGCTTACACAATGTCGGTCTCGGAAACTGTCTTACCTGGTACAGCAAGCCGTCCGTCGCGGATGACACGACGCTCACAATACCCTTCTTGCCAGCATACTTGCTGGGAATGGTAATTCCGGGCTCGCAAAAATCGCCAATGCCGCTCTGTTGCACGATTGGGAAGATCTGCTCCCAACCAGACTCGGCTTTCTCATCGGTCGTCACGCGGAAAAGCCAATTGCCTTGAGGATGGGTCAACGTCATCGCCAAAGCATCGCCACCAACATGGAAGTCAGTCAATTTTTTCGAAAAATCGGGCGTAATGCCGCCGCAGGGACCTTGGTCCTCCGTCGTTTCATCGAAACCAGAAGTCTTTGGGGTTTTCAGAATGAAATGAGCCGAGGCGATGCCACAAAGGGCTGATAGGAGCGTGAGAGACTTCATGATAACAATTAATATGACGAGATAGACTTGTGGTTGCTGTAGTGAAGATACTGAGGAACAGGGTTGATAATAATAATGCGCCGAGTCTCGTAGACGGGAACGTCGGCCTTATGAACTAGGAAAAGTCACGGGCTGGTGCTACCACAAAATACGGAGTATATCAGACGTCAAAACGCCGAGGTGAACCCTGTCCACAGACTTCCAAAGGACAAGAGCTACGGGAAAGACGGGCTTTGAGCTTCCGAAAGAACTGAGGCCCTGGTCTTACAAATTCGCCCCAATATATTGGGGCCAATTCTCTTCATAAAACAGGCGCTAAGCCTAATTAGTAGGCTAATTACATAAGTCTCTATCTCCACCAGAAATTAGAAGAAATTGGGGTGAACACCCTAGCTAGCAATATACTGCACTAGTAGGGGCTGCTTAGATGCCTATATTAGGCTTAGCAGCATAAAAAAAGAGATTTCTTTCGCCTAGAAAGCGGTAAATTTGCTTTACAGAAGAGTTACAAAGAAACTAGATTAGCGCTAATTGCTAAGAGTATAAAGTAGCTAGCCCACCTTAGTCCTTAACAGGGTATAGAATTCGCCCCAATAAATTGGGGCGAATTCGTAAGATCAGGGCCTGAATGTGGTAACTGGAGCCAGATCAATCGCTGCCTGCGCATAAAGCCGTGGGATTGGGACCAATTATTTTTATAGAACAAAGATTCAAAGAGTACAGCCAATCATATAATTGGAATTACTTTAAAGCTAATCTCGATTAGGCGCAGCCCAGTACTAGGTACCCACCCACCGTACCACGATGTGGGGCTTGTGCGGCGGTGAGAGTGTTTGAGCAAGTTTGTTTGCAGCTAGTCGGCAACAAGCCAAACCTCGTGGTTGCCAAGTCATGCATGTACAAATGTCCGCGAGAACCAATGCACGTCTTGCTCAGAGCGCGGGTATGCCAGGGTCCTTCTTCAATGATTACCAATTTGAAATATGATGAACTCCGTAAGGAGATAGGCAGTCATTGTCATCCACTTCCACGTGTCTCAAACTAGTGTGACTCGCCCGCCTCCTCGTTGAACCTCAGGTGTCACCCAATCTTGTGCGGTACCCCGGACATCTTCTAGTTGACTACTCCGCGTTCCGTCCTTCACGCAAACTGTCACACATATTCTGCTCAGGACGTTGAGCGAGTTTCGACTGCATATGGCGGCTGGACCGATCCTCACATCCCTATTTCTTGCTTGCGGCGCATAGAATCACTGAAGCCAACCGAGTTTCATCCATTATGCTTGATGTCGCTCAGGGAGCCTGCCCTAGTGACATGTGGACAGTAGCATTTACTCGCCCTTGACGATAAACGATTTTTTCGACCTCAGCATTCCTCGCGCACATATATCACAACAATCATCACACCCGGCTCTGCATCGACTGTGTGGGCACGCCCTCTTTCGCCATGGATCACATGCACCAGGACCCGGGCTTGGGCATGGGCTACAACTATGCCTTTGCCCGTGATTATTGGTATATTCTGGCTGGTGCCATCGGTGTTTTGACTGCAATACAAGGTGTCAATATCTACAGTGGAAAACAAAGGTATGAGGGTCAATGGCTTGATCAAATATTCGATTTGCGCACCACTCGGGACTCCCCTAACCTCGCTCCAGATTAAAAGCGTGCAAAGAAAGCTGCATTGAACATGCCACCAGGCCAAATGGACGCATAGGTCAAGCATGGGCTACTGCAACGGCCGTCGTTCGCGAAATAAGTCATCCGCAGTTATACGTTTCCAAACCCGGCTTCCGCTGGGCCACTCCGCTGCCGTTGGGAAGAGTAATAGTCTTGCTATGTTACTGGGCGGTGATCATCTACTTCATGACGTGGAACGCTGTGAAAGACGACGCCTACTTTTGGGAACGAATTGGGTACCGGAATGCATGGGTGAGCATCATGCAACTGCCTTTCATATTTCTGTTGTCCATGAAGTTTAATATCATTGGATATTTGATTGGAAGCAGTCACGAAAGACTGAATTGGCTGCACAGATGGGTCGCGCGAACTATGTTTGTCACCGCGACCGTCCATGGGTGGCACTTTTGGACGGAATGGGTGCGAGCAAACTTTGTCGAATATGAACTCCAGATCATGCCGTTAGTGAAGTATGGACTCGGAGCTTGGGGAGTTCTGTTGCTTAACGTCGTGGTAGGACTCGTTCCTGTCCGTAGGATGATATACGAGGTCTGGCTGATTCAACACATACTCTCCTCGGTCACCATGTTGGTATTGCTGAGTTACCACATTGCAGAAGATGCCAAATATTTGCTGTGGATGTCGGTTTCCTTCCTGGCATTTGACAGGGCCGCAAGATGGGCTATGATGGGCAGGCAAAATGTTCGCTGGAAGGCGGACCGCTCCACATGCAAGGGCATGCAGCGATTAGGGCATCAAATAACTGCGCGAGCTGTCGGCGACTCCATCACTGTTCTGACTATCAAAGATGCCCATTTCAAATGGCATCCGGGACAACATATATATCTTTGGATTCCAAGAATCGGCGCCCTCGAATCGCATCCGTATACCATAGCGTGCGCCCATCAACTAGCTGGAACATGCTGCTGTATCAGCGTTCAGCTTATTATCCGGGCACACAAAGGATTCTCTAGACGTGTCTACGACTATGCGCTCAACCATCCCCAAAAAACTCTCACGGGATTTGTGCTAGGACCTTTCGGCGTCACAACGAACTGGAATGTTTTTGAGACCATGGTTTTGATTGGAGCGTCGACGGGAGCGAGCTTCACGATTCCCATCCTGGAAAGCATCGCGAATTCAAGAATAAGGACGTGTTTGCGACGAGTAGAGATTGTTTTACTTGCGAAATCCTTGGAGCAAATAGACTATTACGCAGAAAGAGCGAAAGAGGCGGCAAAGGCAGCTCTGGAAAAGGGTATCGAGGTGACGCTGCACATTGCCATCACTTGCAGTTCCACAGACGGTGCATCCGAATTGCCGCTTGTTCAGCTGCGCTGTCACGGCAAAAATAAATCTCTTGATGCCGGGTCTGCACTTAGGCCTGCTGACTCGCATCGTGAGAAACCAGAGATGGAAGGCCAACTTCGTGCGCCAAGCAGCAACTCCGAATCCAATGACCCGCGGAGCAGCACGTCTACCATGGACTTGGTCCGGGAGTATACGAGCCGGCCCGACATCGAAACGTTAATTCGCAAACCTGTTGAGCAGGCATGGGGGGAAACAGCAGTTGTCGTTTGCGGAGGAAAGGAAATTGTGGCTCGGACTCGTAATTGCGTGAGCCGTTTGAGTGACGAGCGAGCGGTACATAAGGGAACAGGAGCACAGGGTATATATTTGCACGTGGAGGAATATGCATTTTGAAATATGGTATGATCATTTCTGTACTGTCAAGCGAACGAGCGAAGTCTGCTAGTAAAAGCCGAGCCATGACGTGATGGGACTCGTGCGTGACGCTGTTGGCACCCTCGTCATAATGACCCACCTGCTACCCTGCAGCTACATTATGATGAAAATGCCAAGGTGTGCACAAGCGAGTGATGAAATCTTAAAGAGTTATCTGTTTCGCGATCTTGTTCGTGAGGGCAATGACCGGTTCTCCTGATTAGACATGCCTGTTTCATGTGCCCAATGGGATTACTATTCAGGACATAATCTGGACGATAAGGGAAGATGTGACGCACTCAAGGACGCGCGGAGTATCAAGTATATTGGCATTATTGTAGTAGCAGATTATAAGATATTTGCCGTAATTATAAGGATGAACTGATAAACGTTAAATAGTGGGTCTTGTGACCGGGTTCAAGGAGAAGTATCCGACCGAATACAGATATAAAAGTGGACCGGAAATCAGAGTGTAGCTACGGAAGAAAGTCACAATGCCATTATGATTTATGAAACCTAACCCCTCCCTACGGCCCTCGGGTGCAGCCAAAGCACCAGGAAGACCGAACACCAAGGAAATGCCAATGAGAGGAGAAGGGGCTTCCATGGGTTGTTATCTGCCCTTAGAGCGCCTGATAAAATACAGCCAAGATCAGCCCAACGAAATCGTTCCCACGTCTCAGCGTGACTGGCGAGATAGACCTTGGACCCGAACGACACAACGGCACCATATAACGGTCCACAAGCGATGACGCCGAGCTGCCCCTTCTTCGTCGCGACGTTGACGTCGACACACCGTTGATGGTGGTGCGATGGCCGGTCGACGCTCCTACAGCTTGCTAAAGTTTGCACGAACGTTCGCAAGAGGCTTGGCTTGGCTGACGAATGTGTAGCTCTTGCCATTCATGACTTCATTGCGTAACAGTGGACCGAAACTTGCAGAGTTGGTGGTTCAGAAAGAGTGGGCATAAGTATGGAATTATGTCTATACCCTCACCCGGCCTCATGACTAACCGAGGCCATTCTTCTAGGCTGTGAGTGCCGGCCTGGTCGACAGCTGGCAATGGTCGCCTTTGCTGGCCAATTTCTGGATTTCGAACTCATAAGCCTTGCAGGACTCTCTTGCACGACATCTCTGCCTTTGCAATTTGTTACTCTCGATGGAATGGTGTTCATTTTGGTCTTGAACAAGCGGATCAAAGTTGGAGACGATGACGTCGATGATGCTGTAGAAGATAATTGGGGCGCTTATTTCCACAAATTCTCCTTGATGTCGCTTGGGTTGTCGCCTTTGTGTGTTGTAATATGAGTCTTGGCGTTCCTATAGCCTCTCCTGAACTACGCTTTCAAACTTGCCGACCGCTTACAGTGTAAATGTCTTGCAACATGAATTATTATTTGAGGCTATAGGCAATGCCAGCGATCCGCGGAAGTCGAAGAAGCATGACTGAGGTGAACAATTTGCGTGGCATTTTGTTTCAGCTTTAGGGCCGAGACCTTACTTTTGGGATGAATGCAACACTATCATTTATTTTCTGTGATCCTCGCTGACAATGTGCGTGACTGATGACTAGCTAGATTGTACCCGAGCAACGAATTTCTTGGCCCACGCGCTCTTGATAAAGGGAGCTCCGTTGAAGGGATAGGTTTCAAATTATTCGCCAGCTCGATTGTATACAGTAACTTTGACTGCGTATCCGATAATACAGAAAGCACAATTGCAGGGCCCCGGACGCCAAGAATGTGCTGCCGCAGATGATTTCCGAAGCTGGCAAAATGCTTCTGCAGCACAGAAAGACAGGTGCCAACTTGTTCACTCGGCCCAAACCGTGCTGTGATTGCACAAAGCTTGTTCAGCTACCGTCTCGCTCGCGAAGTCACGCCAACGTCTTATTATCGGCGACGCTCAGCTGGATTCACGATGTGAGGATATTGTAATGTGAGTGGAGCAGCCATGATGGCCAGCTGTCAAGGTTGCAGTCCCAGGCATTAGCTGTTGGGAATGTCCTATTTCAGGATGATTTCCGTCTGATCAAAGACAATCATTCTTACGTAGAAAAGCCCTTCCCATTCTGCTCCCTTGCCCGATATTAACTCTCCGTCAATGCTGCAAGTACCGGCCTAGTCATGGTCAATTGTATAATGACACATTTTCCCTGGATGATTCAGTTTACAGTTGATACGCTTTGACGTGGTACGATAATGCTTCGAATGACAACCAATTTCGGCGCCCCGTCCAAAAATTGTCGCACGGTATATAGAGGGTCTAAACAGAACATATTACTGTGGCGTGGCATCGTCGCAATTTTTGCGACAAAAATCTCCGATCTGAAACACACAGCCACCTTTGAATCGGGGCTTAATTGGCGAATGAGGAAGGTGACATTGCTTTCAGCCTGAAAGAAGATCTGTGTTTCAATGCTCCTCTTCTGGCTGATTCAGGCTGAAAATCCCCGAAATCGTCCAACACTCATGGCATGGACCGCAATCTCTAATTAAATCACGCCTGTGCCTTATATTCAGGAGAAAGTAGATCATGAGACTCGAAAGTCAGTTTAACATAAAAGGGAAGGTGTCTCACAGCTGCCTCAATCAGTTCTTCGAGTCTCTTCGTGTATTGTAAGCAGCTTTATATAGAATCGGGCGGACGAGGTATCTTTGACGATCGAAAGCCAATGATGACACGGTTGTCGAGAATCCTATCATTGACTATAATCTTCCAAGTCGCTGTGACTCAGCTATCCGGGCGAACCGGGCCGACAACATCGCCAGCGTCGAAACGCGCGATCAAAGTTTGTAACATTTTACAATACGGAGGTGGTGCCAGCAGGACAGCTGACAATGGTCCGGCCATCGCCGCTGCTTGAGCTGCATGCCGATCAGGTGATGAAGTCTACATACCCGAGGGTGAATATGGCTTGGAGACCTGGGTCACGTTGAAGGATGGCAATGGCATCTCCTTGAATATCAAACGGACCATTTCCCAAACTGGGTAAGATGTCAGCTCCAGGCTTTTTTCGGGCACCAATTAACGTACAAGTGCAGCACGCAAAGTGGAAACATGATTTTTATCCGTGATTCAGACAACTTGGAGATCTATAGTGCTACAGCATAGGGTGCGATACAAGGATCTGGATTTGAGTTTCATAAGGGTAAGTCAAACTGCAGAGCAACAGTCGGCACTACAAGACCCGATCATACTGAATCTACGACAACATCAGATGAGAATTAAGGCCCATGAATACTGCGGCTGTACAAGTGCAGCAACTTTTCGATACATGACATTGTCTTGGTTGATGGTAGGCAGGCTCTAACACCGACCCGTGCTCCTTTCATCATTAGGCTAATGTGGGACGTAGCACCACAATCTATCTTACTCTTGATACCGACACAAATGGCGAAGTGTACAACGTGGTTATTCACGGAGGCTATAGAGGCGGACTGGACGGCGTTGATGTATGGGGCTCTAATATCTGGATCCACGATGCTGAGGTATCCAACAAGGACGAATGCGTAACTTTCAAGGTACGATCTCATGGCCAGGGAAGTAAAAAAGCTAATGAGCTATGACTGGCATAGCGGTGACGTGACTTAGAGTCCGACTGACCATGTCCTGGTGGAATCGATTCACTGCAACTGGTCTGGAGGTTGTGCAATGGGCTCACTGGCAGCAGATACCGGCACATATTTATGAACAACTAACCTCGTAACGAAACTAACAATGCAATAGACATCTCCGACATCAAATACCAGAAAACCTATACCCACAACTACAATCAGATATATATGATCAAGTCCAGCGGTGGCAGCGGCAACGTATCCTCCATCATACCCGACAACTTCGTCGGTCACAGCAATGCGTATACTCTTGATTTCGACACGGCATGGGACCGACAAGCTGCTGCACCCGGTGATGGCGTCGCATACTCCGACATTAGCGTCATAAACTGGCAAGGCACATGCCTGAACGGAAAGCAACGTCCGCCAATCCGAGTCCTCTGTCCGGCCAAGGTCCCATGCGTGGACATGTCCCTACGTGACGTCAATATTTGGACCGAGACTGGAAACCAGGTGCTCAATGTATGTGCCAATGCGTTGGGAATCGGTTATTGTCTGCAAGACAGCCCTTAGCACATCAAGTGTGAAAGACGATGACAGTAACAAAGACGCCGGAATTTGCTTGTCCAACCGTGACCAACGAGCTGTCGGCAGGCTTTGATATTTCCGAACCGATACCCATTCTTCAGATTCCAGCCTCTTTCTTTCCTGGGATCCAGCCCAGAACGGCAATCTTGAGTCGGGCAGAGGGTACTAGCTCTGCCCCTACTGCTGTGCCAGTGGATGCCAATGTTTGATGACTGTGAGACATGTCGATGGATGGTGGAATTTATGTGCATAGTATTTTATGGTTATAAAACCTTGAGTTTATATGAAACATCTTGCAAGGTGACCAAGTTCAACGAATTCTTTCCAGATTCTAAACCAAAATGTCTCCTGCCAAATCTGCCAAATATCGGAGAGTGACATGATTTGGCACTTATTGAAGTAGCTCGTGAGGCTCCTGTTCTAACAGTAGGGTTTCCTATTTGCTACGCTAGGAGCTCTAGTAGTGTCTAATGATATTTACATCTAGGCATAAATAAGCTTTAACTTAAGCAGACTCGGAGTCACAAATTCCGTATTAATGGCATACCAGAATATTAATATGGCGCTGGATCATTACTATGTAACCAGACCCAGTGGCCAAAGCAAGGAAGGTCGTATCTATGTGTCGGACGGATGGAGCACACGTTACTCATCTACTGACCTCAGAAATTCTAGGCCTTACTACAGTCTAGAATAAGAAGACACAATAGATAAGTATAAATTTATTTAGCTAAGTGAGCGGATGCTAAAAGTTCTTGAAGAAAGAGTGTGTGTATGAATGCCATTCAATAAGTCACAGCAGATGCACGAAGTTCCGACTGACGAAATTAGTTTTCATTTTCCCCAATTTAGTCGAAAGATGATCCGTATATGCCCTATACTTCGCCCAAATAAAGTTTTAGACATGTTCCGAGACTGTCAGGGTGAGAAAAGCACATATCTTCATTCTGCAGGGCATATCCTACCGATCAGAGTTCCACGGTAATAATTAGACTGGGACGTTTGGTGGATCTTCGATGTTGCTAATTCCAGTAGCTTTGATGTACTCGTTGACCTCGTCCTTTAATTCATTCCAAGTGGTTTCATTGAACGCAAAGTTAGTTTGATCAAAGGTGAACGAGACCGAAATCGTGGTCTGGGTGCTTTTGCTTCTTGTGACCGTGTACATTTCTTGGTCCAAGGTGTAACTGATGTTACGAAGTGCTTTTGGGTTCCAGTTAGTAGATTGTTCTTAAGACGTTCGAGGAAGTTTACATATGCTTACATGCGCGAAGGTCGTCTCGCACATCGTCGTACGCGTATACTTGAAGCATGCTCCAGAAAGACCGACCATCAGCTGTGAAGGTGGTCTCGTCAATGAGGCCTTGAATCCCCTTGAAGATGTTCTCAAGGGATGTCTCCAGTGGTTGAGGAATTATGATCCCCTCCAGCATCGTGTAGAGGATTTCCCAGTGGAACTTGCTTTTCTCAATGTGAATATCCTTGCAGACACTGTTGGAGGAAGGGCTGAATATCCTAAGTCATTATTAGCTTTTGCGGGACCATTTATTTGGTTCTAAGAAGTTACACACCATGCATAAACGCCATCCTTGAAATAAGTGTCCATGACCCTGGCTCAATATTGTGAGCGGCTCCATTTAGAGGCCTCGCTGTCGTCCGTTGGCAGCTTGCCTTCCTCTTTCCTCCTCCTAACCTGAATTCCAGTGTGGATTGTAGCTAGCTGGTGGGTCAAACTGAGCATCTGCTCAAGCTCTTTGATGCGATCCTTGAATCTCTCATCATTAAGCGTATCGCTTGTCATGTTGACGTACAGAACGTTGTCGGGGTCAGAAAACCCCATGTCATCCTCACTAGGAATCTCATCTTTCTTGAAATTACCCCTTGTGGGAGGCGGATCGATGGGAATTGACAAAACATCTGCCCAATGAGTTGGAGACATGGTGCCTAGGGTTACTAAAGTTTGGATTGATGGTGTAGTATGGATAGTAGCTAAAGGCAGAAACCGATGATGATGTTTTTGTTGTTACTGATCCTCACTTTGTTGACGAGGCACATACACCTTTTATACCCGAGCTTCCGGCCTTGATAACTGTTAATCAGTGAGCCTAGGACTCCCTCCTCCTCATGCGTGTTCTTGAGTAACACATCACACCGCAGTTCTCTCGGCATACCCAGAAGGAAAAGTCCCATGCAAGCTAGGGACGACAACACGACATGATGCCGTCACTTTATGCACTTGTCCTGCAAAGTCTTAGGCATTCTTGCATTGGGCGCCTTGATGACTTCATGTTTGGTTGCACCTGGAGCGGCACGGCACGGGAATTGAAACAGAAGCCAAGGTCTTGAGATGAGAGACCCCGCACTGACTCACTCCATCAACTCGACCAAGGCGAAGGAGTCTTCGGCGGTGGTTTGACAAAAGACTGGAACGTGAACGGAGTGATATCCGCTCATACGTGTCTGCATGCGACATATCACCGGAATGAAAAGATTCTGCAGCTCAACTGAGGGTTTGTTGAAGACCTATCTGCTGCGAATCGCTGTGGCGTAAAGCTGCACTCCTGATTAGTTTGCTATATTGCCACCTCTCCGCGTTCCTCCTGCCCTTCGTCTAGAAGTACGCGGTCTATGGCTGAGAAGACATTTCTGTCCATTACTTTGAAGCATTCATAATTAGCGACAGTACTGCCAGCTTTTAGCTAGACCATGAAGCAATACAAGTGATAACAAGCGCAGTTGTTCTGGATGGCCGAGAAAAATGTAGCAATTTCTTGATACGGTTTGCACTAGCAAATAATATGAGTTTCTCACAGCGTTGACGTCCGTACCAAATCGAGGTGTCGGGTGCTAACATAACTCGAGTGGCAAGGGGACTGAGACAGGCTCAATGCTGGGTGTCATTTTTCTTCAAACAGACCTGTATACATGCAGGAAGACATAACTTGCAGATTCAGCTGAGAGGATTTCTAGCGCATAACCACTTACAGCCATATACATTCTATGCCGTCCTGTTGCAGCACGCTTTTGGATACTCGGCGTCTTAAAATCTTTACGGCCTTCAACGTCTTGGACTTCATGCAAGACAAGTCATCTCCCGCTCTAATGCAGGGTTTTTGTGGCGACAATGCATCCAAAGAATGATAAGTTACGTATATCTAGGCTAAGAGATCGGACTGAGCAAGCTTGTGCTATATAGTCTATAGGCATGTCATAGGAAACAACAAAACACCAACTCAAATCGTTTTCAAACTATCTGATATGGCTTTCAACGTACCTGAAGTCCAGCCAGTGGCTCTTAAGCTGCAGTCCGAGTCAAGCATCTAGTCTGCAAAAGTAGACGTGTCCAATGACTATAGCACGCTAAATCTTCTTTTCGTTTATTATGTACCTTTCCTTCTAGAGGACAAGAAACTAGACCTAGAAGCCATTCGGGATGAGTTTCAGACCTGGAACGTGTGGGAGCTTGGACAGACAGAGGTCCAGCTCAACAGCCATGTTGAGGCTGGCGAACTCCCATCTGACGACTCCATCGCCTCTCGTGTAGCCAGGAATAACTATCGATCCAAGGCTATCGAGTTTTTCAGAGAATCAAGTGAAGCATGGTATGTTTGCTCTCGCCCATCCAACTAAGTTACTCAAGCCCATGTACTAAATCAGTCATAACTTGCAGGCTTTTAGGCACAACGAACCAGAAAGCACATAAAGTCTTTGATACTACACAAGACGGCTTCAACAGCTCGGTCCGTGAAGGATTGAGGGCCCTTGCCGCGGAATACAAGCTTCAGGGCCAATTTGAGGTCATTCTCAACGCTATTAGTGGCAGCGTGAGCCTAGAGAAAGAGAACAAATTTTTCTTTACTCACGTCTACTACAAGTACGACGAGGGTTCAAAAAGGTTTCTGCCAGGTATAGCCTCCCATCTGAAAGCCGAAATGAATAGTGCCAACAAGTTCTAGAAATCTACGACACCACATTCACTGTCAAGAAGCAAAATGAGGAAGGCAGCTCTATCAAAGAGGGATTCAAAGTAGAGATCAATCTCTATATTAATCATTATGAGTTTGACAGGAAGTTCCGGAGAGACCACAGGCATGAAGGCGAGGAGGCCATTAACATGGGAGAGCCCATCCGTAAGCAAATGGCGTTGGACTTGTATGTCAATAGCTAGATTGGCTCCTCACTCCAGTGCAGGGGACTTTCGGACACCAAGATAATCACGACGCTGCTGAGCAGGTAGATTAACAATGAAGAACTGTCCCGCTCTCTATGCCCTGATGTTGCACAGATACAAAGAGACATATTTCCTTGATAATGTAAATGACCAGACCCGGCTCCATAGTCTGCATGGACCGTCCGATCGCAAAAGGTCATGGAGGTAGTTGTCAAGCTGTTACCATTACCTACATTTCCAACATGCCGGCCAGAAAATTCAGGATTCAGCGCCAGGCTTATCACATGATAGAAAGCGTACTTGATGTAACGCAAGGCTGATTTGTGGCAACAGTGAGCTGGCACTGGGGGAGATGCTGAAACATGAGCGTCCACGTCAAGCGAGCAGTTCTGTCGCAAATGCCGTGATGCCGTAGCATCAGACGCACAGAGGATACAACCACTAGACCAGATACTATGTGTCAAATGTTACCCCAATCTCATGATCCCCCATGCATCGATACAAAAACATGGCTCCAAGTCCACAGTTTCAGTATTCCGCATGCCGCCGACTACTGTTTTTATTGTCCACGGAAAGTCTCTTCGGGACTTTCCAGCTCCGTTGCGGGTCGTAGACATGGTCCATCGGATTGCCTACCTAGTTAAGGCGGTGAAGCGCGTTGGATAATGCATTGATCCGACCCCTCGGTTCAGTCGCTTACAGTCCTAGAGACATACATATGCATGCGGGTGAAAAGAAAATGGCCGGTGCAACATATACATGCATGATTGGCCAGTTCCTACCACGCAGGTGAAGATCTTCACGAGTTCATGGCCAACACCGCCTCAACTTGACCCTTCAATCAAAGGGCCAAATCTATTGCAAAATAAGTAAATAAATAAATAAATGCATAAATTTCACAAGAAAGCCTACACAAGTAGTATGAGGAGTTAAGGCTCCAAAAAGATGTATATGATTTAACTACATTCTTCGGTTATAAAGGCGCTAAGGTCATTTTCTGTTCATAGTCTCTTGCGGGAGCTACTTCCTTGCGGGCTTTTGTAATTCTTCTCCCGCTTCCCAAGGTAGCTTGCTGCATCACACTTTTCACCTCGTAGTAGGTGGCAATCCTACGGTGACAGAAATCTCCACCAAGAAACAGGAATAACGGAGTATTACAAGTAGGTGCTGATCTTGGATTACATGGTATAGTGGAATATGAAGTACTTTCTTGCAGCATAGGGTATTGGTATACTCCGTACTCGAGGTACATAACCGGGGCCTAACGGCCTTTGGACGGATCTGCGCGTAACATAGCCAGCCATGTCTCAGACTCGTCCTGCATTCAACACTTCGGCACTCTCTTAGCAACCATCAGTGTGACGACCCTGGTCTAACATGACACGCGGGTGACCTATCAGTTGATTCTTGGTCATCCCCCGCCGCGGGTTTTGAGGTCTCCGTGAAAGAGCCCCCCTGGTGCATAGTTCATGTTACGGAGTAAAATACATCCCGCTGGTAGTAGAAAATGACCAACTGGGTCACGAACTGATGAATCATAAAAAACGAGATACTGGTATCTTGGTCTACACACTGAGCCCACAGTCTGACGTACAGTATACTATATTCTACATATTTATCTAGCAACATCGTGTACATCGCTAACCCTGGAAGCTACTAGGCCGGCGCCTTACGCCACACAAGATAAGCGATAATTCTAACGATATTGGGTTAGAAAGATGACAACGTTCCCACCTCACACAGCAAGAAGCTCGTGGACCTGATTTTAGCGGCATCCTAGGCACAGGGAAAGCTCTAGCTAGTGTAACTAAGCCTTTTACAATACATGTAGCTATAGAAATAATAGCCTCTGACGAAGTTCCCCCTAGCAAAGGTCCTAATCAAGGTCTTTACAATTTCCCTGAGGGCTGCCTAAAGCAAGCTTACCGTAACTTGAGGTTATACAGACGAAGTGAGAATTAAGGAACAGTGAGGTTATAGATAGAGAGGTACTAATATGAAAGACTTTACTGTTTACTCTTCTCTGATTACCTATATAATTATAAGGCGTAAGACTCAGATAGCTAATTAATTAATTCCCGCTTGATTTTAATCCAACCTATAGGTCTAACTTCCTCGGCTTTTCGCCATTGCCAATCGTGTTGCACAATAGTCACGCCGAACGCCTTTTTATCCCTTTTATTCAGTAGAGGTATAACAAACTCTAGAGTTCTCTTTTATTAGGTAGAACTATAGCATTAATTAGGAGTTATTCATCCGTCTGTCTGAACCCTCAAGGGAGCACGAATCGCGCAACACGTTACAATCAAAATTGTAGACGGTACATGCTGGGGATCGCGGAAAACTAATTTCCTGTTCCCAGGGTGAAGCAAACACCGAATTTCATCCTCTCTGCAAACTCAAGATCTTCGGAGCATTGTTATTACCACTCCCTCTGTTCCACCTGCCGAGCCTGACTTCGACGCACCAGAATTTGAATTTCATTGTTGCGCTAAACATTTAAACCATGGTCTGCTCGTTTATTCCGTTGTCTGGAGCTGACTTGTTCTCCATCCGCCTCGGCAGAATTCTCAGGAGATAGGTCACAATGACATAGCCTGGCTATGTCGTGCATCAGTGCCCGACCAAATGTTCTGCGCAACTATTTTGCCCTCGGCAGCCATCATAGTCGTCCCGCGCTCGAACTCTCCACAAACAGCTTGGTGGGTGTCGGGGATGTGGTCAAAGGCCGCGGGGGTAACAAGGAGCCGGCATTGTCCCGTTTCTTATAGCTGAGCACACCAATGGGCCGTCACTCTTCACGTTGGGCGCTGTCTCAGTTTACGCAGGTGTGCAAAACTGTTCTTCTTCATGGAGGGTGGAGGGTGGGTATTTCGTTATGGTTTTTGTTGCGGGGCTTGCGGTGGGGTAATATAGACACGCTAGTTCGTAGTGCGTGTCTGAAGGCTTGCTAGGATGGCTAAGCCACTTCGTTGGTGATACAATGCAGCTCCAAAAGACCTCATCGTAACTCGAAATCGAACATCAACACGAGAGGATATCATGCGACTGTTGGGATCAGCACGGCAGATCGTTGGTAAGCGCTTCCGATGCCCCGCTCTTGCCTGGAGTGGAGTGGAGTACTTCACAAACCCCGCTTCCAAGTCGAAACATGGATTCCCTCCCTCCTCCCTACCAACCGCTGAGTGTGATGGTGCCGTTGAGCTTCTTGCAAACGCAATTTGTAATCATGGCTGTCGCCCAAAGCGTCCATGTACGTGCTTTGAGTAAATAAGAGCCAAAACTGCTGTTCATCAAAGGCACGAATTGTTCCTCACTGCTGGAAATTTCACCGCCTGTCTCGACGGAATAATGGTCTCCAACAAAAAGAGGCTTTACGTTGCCCTGTACCCTAGTGGAGTGGTGGACAACAACGAGCGCAGGTGAGAGACAGGTTCTCGTGCTTTGCCATCAATTTCTAAGCTTGACTGACCTACAGATACAGGTACCATTGGGGTTTCCTCATTGGGCCGAAGGACGAGGATAAGACACAGACTCCCGGCTTGCGATGCCACGTGAAGAACCATCCTATCAATGTTTGGGTCTACGAAGAAGTTGAGCTGCAAAATGTAAAAGGCACTAACAACCTCCTCGCACGATTTGTTATTGCAAAAATTGAGGATAAAAGACGACTGTTGAAGATCCTACGGAAAACAGCTATCACACAAGGCGATCCTAACTTCCGCTGCCGAACTTGGATGGAAGATGCGTTGTTAGGGATATCAAAGGCAGAGCCTAAGGTTGTGGGAACTTCAGAGTTAGACTGGAACAAAATAGAGCGAAAGGCCAGGCGCTATATAGAGAAGAAAGTTGCTGAGGGGAGATATCTAGAGGCCGAGCGTATGTTAGAGCCAAAACCAACCTGGGACATGATGGAGCAGAAGGAGGTTATACCTTGAACTTTAATAGCTAGGTTCTTGTAAGCAAGAAGCAATCAGAAGTCGCCCCACCACCTCTGTCTGATCGCCTCCATTCCGAGTTCGTCTGGGCAAGGATCAATAAATTTTGGAATTAGATTTTGCCATGCTTGCCTTGTCTTATTCCCAAGCCAAGCTGATGTGTATTCCCAGTAGTGGGGGTACCACCCTGAGAATTCCCAGTCTATAATAGCCACGATTGTCCCGTCCCGAACAAGAATATTAAAAGGGTTTAGGTCGCCATGCGTGAACACAGGTGGTGCCGCCGATTCGCGATCTTGCATCTCTATCATGCGCTTAATTTGGGCCCACTTGTCATCGTCATTGTCATCTGGTAGGCATTGATCCAGTTGTAATCCGTCGCGTAGCCAGTGATGGAATGCTAGTATCGATTGGAAGGGTCCAAATCTTGGTTTCGATCGGGGAATGCGAGAATCGCGCAGCGAGCCCCCCACACAGCTTTGTATAGCGATATCCAGCGCTGGGAGCGCCCGCAGCTCCTGGACAATGTTTTGTAACTGCGTTAATACGTGCTCGCGCTCTAAGTCCGATAGGCCAGGCCAGGCAGCCGCAAGGGTTTTGCCACGAATTCTTTCCATAACAATATATGTTAACTTTTTATGGATAAAAGAGCAATACACGCGGGGAACTGGAATGTTTGTCTGGCTAGCGATGAAAATCATTGTTGCTGCTTCAGTGAGGTCTATGCTCTTCCCCTTCTTCACAATAATACAGGGTGAAATAGGAACGCAAGGACCGTCACATCTGTAAAACCGAGCAGTAGTTTTCATCGCAAGGAGCGTTAAACACCGCCGCATCGCAGTGTCTTTGATTGCGAGGTCGCCAGGTCCCTGAACTTTGGTTGGCATTTCGTAAATGTTTTTTTATTTCGATATGGGGGGATTGTGAGTATGAGTTAGGTCTAGTTACCAAGACTGCGGTCAGTACAGTCTCCGCGGTGGAACGGAAGAACCTTAGTCCAGCCCCCGGCGCCCTACCCTACGATTCTAAAGCCTGTTTTAATTACAGGAATGGTGGTCTCTGACGGAGTTGCCTAACATAGATCCTGATGAAGGTCTTTGTGATTTCCATGGGAGTGCCTGAAGCAGGCTTGCCAGGTTTTCCCGTAATTCCAGATTCTTTAACACTACATTTTTGGCAGGAAAGAGAATTTTGGGTTATCTTTCAGTCAACAAGCTTACGTCGAGGCTCGCACCAGCCTTCTCACCTGCCACAGAGTGGCGTCTCTGTCGCATGCTACATTCAAAAGAGGGTTTCGAATCGGATGATACGAATATTTTTTGTGGATATTGATGATGTTGATGATGCCTATTGTACGAAGGACAGTTTGTGGGCGCTCCTGAAAAGGAGGCACGTAGCATGGGCAAGTGACGGGCGCTCCGATGATAAATCGAGTTCCATACAGTCTCGCCTGTCGCGCCGGGCAACATAGCCGATGGACCTGGCTCTATAGCTTGAAAACTCTGAAAACTGCAACGCCTGCCTGGACGCTTTATCTAAGACAGTCCTTGACGTTAGCAACGAACTGGGTATCTCGTTCTTTTCAACTGAAGAGGCGACACAATGCAGTTTCCTTTGAGCGCAGCCTTTGGATTCACGCAAGACAATTGCAGCGAATGGTCAGGATTGAACTTGAACTGCCGCACAGACAAGTTTGGCTGCTGGCGCAGACTTACAAAGAATCCACAGTATGAAGCTTGTCTAAGCAGGATTCTCAGCTAGCAGAGGACGTTTCGCTGTAGCCGGAAAGAAGCCTTGCAGGGCCAGTAGTGTAGTCTCACCTGTCGTCACGGAGAATAAAAGAACAGAGGAGATGAGCACGGAGATGTTTGTTGAGACTTGAGAAAAGTGATGACTGTTAAGGTTGCCTATTTCAGAAGAAAAACGATGAAACGATATCCTGTTGTTGTTATCGAGGTAATAAGTTCCGGCCAACATCATGCCCCTCGGCCATCTTCGTCTGGTTTGCCTCTCCCCGTAAGCGGCCGCCATTGGACGGACCGCCCCACATCGGGCCTTGCGCCAGACAGACCACCCCTCTTGATGACGGGAATTCGCCTTGGTTTCGAGACTTGGCAAATCGCCAGACATGTATGGATGACACGCTCGCCGGCCGTCTCTGGCCCAGTTCCTCATGTCTGCTTTGGCGACTGCAGACAGATGCGCACCGCTGGCCGTTTTGATGGTCCAACATGGGCAAGCTACACGCCCGCCCCATGAGCGAACATGGCAATTGCATTATTGTGGCCGCCGGCTCCCGATCAACTACGCTCCCAACCTTGGACAATAGCAGTGATGTGCAAAGCCTCCAAAGGACAGAGGCGGAACCGCCTTGGATGGAATGGCCATGTCGACCGGTTCACCGGACCGGGGGGTGTAGGCAGAGAGCGACAATACTTACTCCGAACCCAGGCGCCAAAGCGGCCCACGACAATGGAGAGCGAAACGCACCTCTTTTTGGCTGCTGTCGTCCACTTACACTTACACCACCACTCCTTGGCCTTTGTCTTTATAAAGTCTCTTGGACGTCGCACATCTAGCATTGTAGGCAGCAAAGCAATTCCCTTCGGATCCCATGCTCGGGTATAACTTTTACAACCAAAGCACTCACCATTCATACTTTTCTTCTCTGTCTTGACTCTTCACACAGCTCAGGGAGCTTTTGGAAGACCAGAAGACGATCATCGTAACCCCGTGCGCCTCGCCTCGCCTCGCCTCGCCGCTCAACATTGGCTTCTCAGCATCTACCAGACCACAGATACAGATATCGCGACGAGCCTGCTCGTTCTGCATTCTCAGCTTTTCCCTCTTTTGACATCGTCTACCACATCAACTTTGTTTCCTGAGCTATCAACCCCCTTTTGACTCGTACCGGATATAACCTTACATCACTTCCACTCACTGAAGTGCTTCCGTTAACACCACCTCGCCCGCGCCGGAGTCTAACATAGTCCCTGCATTATTTACCATCACTACGTAGGCTACGCCTATCATACGTTTTACAAATCGTCGAAAATGTGCACCACGGACTTGTACACCTATGTTCAACCAGATGGCCACGTGAAGACGGTGAGCAAACCCTCACACTGCGTGTCCGCCCGCCACAACCAGCCTTGCTCCAAGAATGTTGTCTTCCATCATGTCCCTCAGCCTGTCTACTCGGCGCCACTTGTTAGCCACTACCCGCCGTCACCCTTATACACTCCTGGCACAGCCACTCCCGGCTACCGCTCAGGTGATGATGAGTCAGACCGGTCGCACCACAGCTCGGCAAGCGGCAGACGGAGACGATCAGGAGAAGTATCTTATGCCGACGTAGAAAGACTCGAGACCAATCGCTCGAGCCGTCACCGACGAGAACGCATTGTGCTGGTGGACAACCCGCCCACCCCACGGACGCCTCCACAGGCATTCGCTTTCCCATCGACTGCACCCACTTCACCAAGCTGCGCCAACACTTCATCCTCAACTGTTGAGGAATCTCCTCGTCCCTCCTCTCCTCTCCGACCTGTGTTTGTGGATGAGCGCCCAAGCCATGATCGAGATGGAGATTGCTCTCACATCCACATCAAGGTCGTCAACAGCCGCCGGAAGAAAGACAAGCACTTGCGTCAGTCCTCCACCAGCTCGCGCGATAGTCGACGATCCTCCCCCTACACGAGCGCAACTGAAGATGAGGACCTGCGCCGCCGAATGAAGGACAAGCACCCGCGGCCGACCTCCACCAGCCCGCACGGCAGTCGACGGCCCTCCCTCTACACGAGCGCGTCTGAAGACGAGGACCTGCGCCGCCAACGAAGTGCCTTTGAGCAGGAGCGCGCCGGAAAGCGCCGGAAAGCGCACGAGCTTGAACTTCGCCGAGAGAAACTTCGCGCAAGGATCGCAGAGGCAAACGCGGAAATTGCAAGTCGCGACCCTGTGCCTCTAGCGCCTGCTCCGGCGGAGCGGCGATCATCTACTTCCTCTGCAGCCAAGGCTACGCAGTCGACGCGGGGCCGGGAGGAGGACCTTCTTGATGCTGTACGAAAGCTCGAGATCAAGGAGAAGAAGAGGAGGGAGGAGAGGGGCCGCCGCGCGAAGCGGGATGAGGAGGAACTCCAGCGCTATCGATTGCTGCAGCGCGTGGTTCCTCGACGACGGGGTCTTCCGATGGGAGTAAGCGATTTTGGACACAGGTAGGATTTGAAACTTTATTATGGCAGCACTGGGCTGGACTTTGCAAGCGAACGATGATGGTTTGGAATTTTTTTTGCAACCACATAAACCACAAACAAACTTTTGGAGAGATTCTACTGGCATGGATTCTCACAAGGAGGCAGCACATGCACTATAGAGGTAAAAAAAATTTCGATTGAATGCAGCAAGAAATTCTCATTTGTTTTACTCACCCACGAATTTGCACCTTGTCTTGATGCTTCAATTTGTGATTACTCCACACAGGCATTCATGATAGAGTCCTTGCATGCTCCCAAGGCAAGTAAACGCATTACCCGCTTCACAGCGATGTTTAATATTGTGGCTTGTTTGTTGCACCAGCCACCCTTAAAGAAACAGCAGTGTCACTTGTCCTGCAAGAAACCTGGTTCTGTTCCACACCCCCCCAGCTCATCAAAGTACAAGGTACAAAGCGTTTTGCATTGTTGCCCACCAACTCCAGATGTCTTGTACATGCAAGCCCGATCACTTCCACCCTCCCTCACCCACCACATGTCTTGAATTCCGACCGGGATGCCTGGATGCTCCCGCATCCCGTTGAAGTCATGACAATCGCTAAGCAGGGGGGGGTCGGGGGTTGTTGGAGAATGATCGCCCAACACTGTCCTTGCCTGAAAGTGGAAGAAGTCTGGGTTGCCATGTCATGTGTACCAAGTTCATGTTGATGAGTTAGAGAGTATCGTCAAGACTTCAGAACTATGGAATATGGCAGACAGTCTTCTGGAGATGTGCGTGCCACAGTAAATGGTTTGTTTCACGAGGTATTTATTCTCGGGGCAGTGGTGGTGCCCTACCCGACACTTTTACCAATATGTCCATGGAACTAGATAATAGCCGCAAAGGGTTCCTGGAGATGGATTTGACGATGACCACTTATTGTGTTTCGACGGGAAGTGGCGACGGCAATGGAGTTATTCCGACTGGCTTCGGAGTTAGATGGGTTGGGTAATGTTGTCAGTAGGAAGGAATGCCTTGCATGGCAAATGGTGTAAGTGAACAAACAGGTCCAATTTCTGTGCAGATTTATTATTAGACGCGGTGACGCCAGTAGTAAATGGTGGCTCATCAACCAATCAAGACCCTGGAGCTGCATGAACGGTCAGGAGCCAACCATGTCACAGGGCCTTGGCGTCCGTTCGTTGCGTCGTGTTTGGTTTTCCGTGTGCATGGGAACCGTACCAATCTGCGACTCGGTCACACAAGTCTATCTTTTGATGCCTTCCAGAGTCGTCTCCCCAATTCAATATGCTCTTGGCGCTGGATAGACGCATGGCAGAAGCCTGTTTGAGAGGTGAACGGAACCGTGTCCTACAAGCTACAAGACCAGGCCATTCAGGCGCTCATGGAAACTGGCCACATCCCTGCATTCGCTCACACAGCATCATTGTTGCTTTGCTCTCCGTTGTTATTAAGGAGCAATGGTAGCAGCATCAGCTGTCCGGAAGTGCGCATCCCACTTTCCTTGTTCTAGACAAAGTGATGAACAGGTCGCAACAACTAATAGCCTCTTTGATGGCCAGATGAATGGATGCGGAGACCACGTGCCATTAAGTGGTGAGCACTGTGTGCACAAGCCCTCCATTTGACTTTCAAATCAGCGACATCCTGAGTATTCAATCCAAGGGAGCACAGGAAGAATCAGCATTTCAGTTGTTAGACAACAGCATAGTTCGTGGTGGCATGACCGGGTCTCAGAATTGTCGCCAAGGCAACTTCTCAGGTGCTCCGCAAGCATGCTAAGCTGAGTTGCAGCATCATGCACAGCGTTGCTGGACCATAATGGGCTCTGACTGCGAAAGTCAACCACGATGAAAGGGAGAAAGATATCGTGAATTGAGATCAGGTTGTGGGAAGGAGCAAATCTGACCCACACCACGGAAGGAACCATGGGCGCCATCGAGGAAAAGCGCACAGGCCACAATCATATGCAACAACCCCCTGAAGGAAAGCGAAAGTGGGGCCATAACGTCTCCTGGTGGTTCTAGTAGCTTCTCGATGCAACGGCAGACCACCAGAACGTACCATCAACGGCCAGAAACCTCCAATGGCACTTGCTCCGGCGCAAAAGTGGTATCATGAGAGCGTCAAACGACGTCACAGTTGCGTTTCTTCACTCTAGAATTTTCTAGCCGCACTCATGTTCGTAATTTCGCGAGCTTTCCACGCCGTAGTGAAGCGGGCCACAAGAGCACCGCTTCCAGGTATAAATCTACCACCATAACCCCCCCAAAACATCTCGTCTTTCTTCCCCAGACAGAGAGAAAGAAAAAAAAAACAACACCATTAAACACTCGAGCAAATTTATGCAAGCTATCAGAACAATTCGCCCTTCAGGCATTCTTCGAACTCTTCGCCAACCCATTCTTCAATCCAGCACTCGCATCCCATCACGCACAATGGCTTTCTTCCCTCGCGCTTTCTACGACGACTCTTCGTCCTTCACTCCTCTTTTCCGCCTCCTCGACGACTTTGACCAATATTCCCGTCAATCAGGCGGAAGCCAGCAAGGTGGAAGGCGCTCGGGCGCCGCCACCCCCTTTTGGCAGCCCAAGTTTGACGTACGCGAGACTGGGGACAACTACGAGCTCCATGGAGAGCTGCCTGGTCTAAACAAGGACAACGTCCACATTGAGTTCACTGACCCTCAGAGCCTTGTTGTACGCGGCAGGGCTGAACGGTCTTACACATCTGGCGAACCACCTGCTGGACTACTCGGCCAGTCCGACAATAAAGGGACTATTACCCAGGGCGGTGAATCTCACAAAGCTACCGTCGAGGACGCTCCCGAAGGCAACCAATCCAAAGTTGAAAAGTCGGACAATAAGAACGCAGATCCTGGTGTTAGGTACTGGCTCTCCGAGCGCAGTGTCGGCGAGTTTTCTCGAACCTTCAACTTCCCCTCTCCCGTCGATCAGGACTCTGTTTCTGCTTCATTCAAGGACGGCATTTTGAGCATCGTCGTCCCCAAGGCCAAGAAGCAGAGTTCTCGCCGCATTGCTATTAAATAAGCGCGAGTACTCCTGAGACTGTACGCTTTAAGATAACACATGGCATTTGCTTCGGAGGACAAAAGCATTCATTGTTCACAATTTGGACTGGCATTCTTGCTCATTTTTTGGTGTTTGCAGCATTATTCTTTCGTTTTCAAGTTTGAGTGTAGTTAAGCATACAGACAATTGACGTTTTATTACAATTCATGCGTGCGCAAATGCAGCTTGGATGACACTGTGAACAATGCTCTGAACCGCTTGCCTTTTAGTCAAAGTCACGAAACAGACACGACGAAACCATCGTTAATAATATATGTTTCGTAACGCTTGTCTTTACCCGTTATCCATAAAGCCTTCTTTTCCCCACGCTAAATTATGACGCGACCGTTCCAACCGCCGCCATTTAGGGTATCAACGCTTCGTTTCTAAAATACTCAGTCCAAATTACAATACAAAAAGTCATACCTCCGTACATACTGGATTAAGCTGCGCAGCTTCACCCTGTCGCTGGAGGCACTTCCCTGGGTCGTCTCCCCAACCTCAGCGTTGGAACCTCGAGCCCCTTAAGTATGGCCTGGGCTTTACCGCCTCTTAACGCTTTCCAATGACTCCTTAATAACTCTTCGCCGACAACAAGCTCAAAGCCGGCTAGGAAGCAGAAGCTAATCTCCAGTCTTGCCAGCTCTACTTCGCTCACTCCTCCGACCTTTGCAATCTTGGCGTGCGGGTACGACAGATCCTCTAGGGCTTTCATAGCAACCCGTAGCCCAGCGAGGACGAGTCTGTGAGCGTTTCGTCTTGTTACGGGGATGGCGCGTTCTTCGACGGCTAATCGATGGATGTATAGCGAGGTTGCGAGGTATACGGCCGTGCTCATGGGACAGAACTGGTGTAGACGCGTGAGATACTGGTTTATCGTAATGGGCGGCTCTTTCTTGCTGTAAAATTTGCGGGTGATTGCTCCGTGCTGGAGGTTCACAGGCTGGGAATCTGCGCCGATAACGACGTAAGGTTGAGGCTCGGGAGAATGGTGTTTCAGCCTGACACCATCAATGGGCTCTGCCTCGGTCGACGCCGATGCCGACGGTCGCACTGTCGCGCTGGACGTCATGTTGTGTTGCTGCGCCATCAACTGGCTTGACATGCTTGTGCTGTAGGCCTGCAATCTGTTGTTCATGGCGTCGTCTGATGCCGCGACCGTAGACGAGGTCGCAGGTTGCGCCGCCATCTCGGCCGTCTCGGCCTGTGATCGAAGCCTCGCCAGATTCTGCTGCGAGTGCGAACGTACAATGTTTTCCTTTTCGACTTGCAAACCGCTCATTTGCGGATACGTCGGCGTTTTTGGCGGCGGTGTGGGCGGAATATCGCCCGTCATGCAGACCAGGAGCTCTACACTGGCGCTGAGAAGTCGCAGTGCCTCGGCAGCAGGCAGACTGAAGAGATCACTGTCCTCGGCGTCCGCGCCTGGCGATTCGTCGTCGATTATGGCACTGGCCGCATTGGTGTCGTTGATTGTCATTGGTCCGCGGACATTTACATTCGACATGGCGACTGCGGAGACTGGGAGGCTGGATGATGAGGATGACAGTTCGGCAATATATAAGATATATGTATGAGCCGCGACTGTAGCGGTAATGGTCGAAAGTTGCTAGGCCGCAGGGCGCGAGTATACTGATGAGCGGTGGCTTGAGCCGTTGTCAAGATAAGCTGTCGTGGAATATGCGCCTTGGTAAGCCTAGACGCGACGATTTCCTCTCTCGACAACCATTCATGATCTGCCCGTTGTGGCTTCGAGAAGAAGGCGTCGATTGAGCTTGGACCGGCGCGCGCAAATGTGTTTTTCTCTGCCTGCGTTTGGAGGAGCTCACCGAGATGAGAGCAGATTCGCACGAAGCGGGAAGGAACGAAAAGTTTCGACTTCGTCGGGTGGGTTTGTCACGAGTGCGACCCTGCCGAACCTGGACCCCTCTGAGGGTAAAAAAAAAGCAATAAAAAATATGGAACAATGTCTGACTCAGAGGGAAATGCCGGGTGCGGAACTAATACCGGATGGATGGGAGTGGGAAACCTAGTCCGCGAGTAAGCGGTCACGAGGCAAGTTTGGCTGAAAGTGCATTGTGACATTGCCGACGCAGACATGAAGCCATGTTGCTCTGTCTAGTACGGAGCACCTGCCGACGGGTATGTATACACGCGGACGTTGATGGTTCGATGATTCGCCGGCGATCTGGCGTGATGGGCGGCAGGTACTTACTGTACCTTTGTACTGCAGTGCTTTGATTGGGCACCTGCAGGCGTGTTTTGGGTCCTGCTCAGTTGCGACTTCGATATCAAACAAAATCTAAGCCTGGTGGTCACCCTCATTCTCTCCGGGCAGTGCGTGAATGTGCAGCCCTATCTCCGCTCCAATAGGACATTTTTCCATCATCGTGGCTCGAACGAGGCGACGACACCGGCCATCGACGATATAGTGAGACAACGATCAATCACCGTCGCGATTTCGGCTGATCAACCAGCCTAAAGCTGAACCGTCGATGCAGACGATGCAGGGTCCCGCTAGGGATAAATACGGTTTACGTAACGATAGTGGGGCTGGGGCTCTTATTGTGATGGAGAAATCAAGCATCATCATCCTGATCCTCATCTCGACCTCATGTTCTCCCCACCGGATGGGTCCTGCGTCGAAACACAACCGAAATGACTGCCTAAGGCAGGTAGCCAAAGTTCGCATCGCAGTTTGTTGCCGACTTGAAGGCCACGTGCCAGAAGAGTCAGCGGGGCGGCTTGTTGTCGTGTTGGTAGGTCGCTCTTAGGGCATTCCTGTCCGCGTAATTACCAGAAGCTTTGTAAGTCTATTCTGACCCAGAACCAGCTCTTCACATGTTTATGTCAGGCGTCTAATACGTGTCGACAAGCGACGGCTTCGTGTTATCTAGTCATATCTACATCTATCTCCTGGCTCTTTCTCAAGATTGACAGCCATTGATGCATTATTCATTCTCTAGCACCCTGCGACGACCTTGCAGTCCAGAACTGCGGCTTGTCCACCCTTGACTCTCTCTATAGCCTCGGTCAATGCGGCCTCTAGCTCGGAAGCATCCGACACTCTCGCTGCGTGAATATCCCCGTCAGCAGCGGCTTTGGCAATACCAGAATAGTCGGGAACAGGGTGGAATGAAATGTTGATCTCCTCATCTGTAGCCTTGGACCCTAGGCTGTCCGGATGCAGCATCAACAATGACCTCCGAGGCGCCTGCCATCCTGCAACTGAATTAGCGATCGACCTTTTTTTTCAAGCGGCAGATTGGGGCAAACTCGCCCTCGTTGTTCAGTACAATCGTATGAACGGGAATGTTGTATCGCTTCGAAATCCAGTACACGCTGCCAGGCACGCTAAACAAGTACGTCCCATCGCCGACAACCTGCAGTACGAACTTGCCATTGCCCTTGTTCTCGGAGTCTGTCGCCAACTTGATGCCCAGCGCCGCGCTGCCAGACCACCCGAGACCGCCGCCACACAGTTGATCCACGAGCCTGGAAGCGCGGGCCGGATTTTATCGTGAACAATCACACTATTTGTTACAGCTTCGACGACATAGATGGTGTCTCTAGGACACAACCTTTGTAGAACACGGCAAAGATGGCCTGTTCCAAAGCTGCCGTCCTCCAAAGGCCGTGCTTTCTCTTCAATAGTCGCAATACGTTCCTCATATTCCTTCTTGACCCTGTCAATTGCCACTTTGCTGTCCTTGGCAGTCAATGTCCTCGCATTATTGCCTGTCTTGAGAGCAGCGACAATTTGGTCCACAGATGCCTTCGCATCCGCTCTGTACCTCGCGCCAGCGTCGATGTAGAAAGTCGGCATAAGCTGTTTCAACGGATCGACGTCGATGTGGAAAATGGCCGCGTCAGCTCTGGGCTTGCACAGAGTCGGAATCCAAGGAACGACACAGTCCACAACGACAATCGCATCGGCCTTTTCAATGGCGTCGCTCACGCCGTATCTCAATCCAAGCCAGGCTGTACGACTTGATGTCCGCCTCCATGATCTCGCGAGCTCCGCATAGATACACGGGTCCTTGAGGGTCCGACTTTGCGAACTGCAACGCTCGGTTGACCATTTGCCTAACGTTCGCGCCCGTCTTGATCTCGCCTGTGTATCTGCAGTACTGCGCCACGATCTGCTTCTGGTCCGGCACATCCTGCATCCAGTGGCTATACTCTGTGCGACTGCCGCGATGTTCGCTATCAATGGTGAAGGGGGAGAGGCCTGCAAACACAAAGACTGGGCCACGACCGGCGGACGCATTGTGTACGGCAGCGCCGAGGCCTTGCGTGCCTACGTCGACGCGGATAATGACGCATTGGGGCTTGCCCGTGAGCCTGGCATACCCATCTGCCATGGACATAGCCACCATCTGCAATCATTGTCAAAGAAAAGACCTGGAACCTTGTGTTCATGAACGATGAACTACTTTTTTGAGGAAATTCGTCGCCAAACTCACGCACCTCGTTTGGACATGTGACGATTCGTGGGAATTTTCCAATCGCATCTCGCCGTCCCTTGACCATAGCCTCGATTATACTCGGGTGATCTGATCCCAAGTTCACGAAGCAGTGTGTGATGCCTGCTTCCCAGAGAGCCTCAAAGAAGGCAAATGAGGCGGTATACATGCCCCCTGATCCGTCACCATCGCAGACGTAGTGTGCGAATGCCATCCCGTCCATGTCTTGTCCGCGCCCCGGACTATAGACTTATATCGCTCAGCTGGCGTCACCTGTTTTGAACAGCGCGCCGTGTGATTGAATCTACGCGACGTCCAACTCCACTGGCCTCGCCCGTACAAAGCATTGAATTGCAGAATGGTGCGCCGTGAGGTACTGAATTAGTTCGTCGCCCGAGCATTCGATCTGACGCACTGGGGGAAGCTCATGGCTAAAGAGATGTGTTTTGACATATAACCAAGCTATAGATCGGTCTGCGTGGGGATCAGGATTACAGCTGCAATGTAAATGCAAGCACCGATCCTCTTGGGCTCTCCACAGCGTTTCAATTGATGTGTAGATAAGAAAGTGCACCTCACCCCAAGTTTAAAAGATAATGATTATCCCGACGGAAGTTCATCCGAAGTCTAGAGGAGATGGTGAAGGGCTGATTGAGCGTAGACCTGGGGCTACTCCAACAGAAGAGATCACGCGGGGATTGAACCCCTCGAGGTACTGATTCAGCAGACGGCATACACCAGAGGCATACTAACCATTTCGTCGGCTAAATTCATAGAAAGTTCAAAGTGGTACAGCGTAGAAAAGAGTTCACTTTATATATGTAGACAGCCCCATTTCACGATGTATCACGCTAGCTAGACCGCATAGGAGCAAGCTATACCAGACTCCTTGTGAGAGGCCAATAGCTGTAAACTCTGCACCTAGCCTGTTGCTATAATCCGCGTTTTAGGGCCACTGGGAGGAAGTAGTAAGTAGTATAACGCGGGGCACCTTTTCAGGCAGAATGGCTGGCAGAAGAGGCTGTCAATTAATAATATACACGGATAACATGGGAGAGTGTGCATATACTCAGTATATTGCACATATTTGTCACCGCTTGCCGAATCAGATTGTCAGAACGATAAAGTTTACTTAGCAATAAGGCTGAGGCTAGTGATAATCGCAATTCATCTAATTAATAACCAACATAATGGCTTCAAGACTATTGGAAAGACTTGCTGGTAGGGTCGACGCTTTGAGGGTTGTGGAAAACGTCATTGGGGTCCCATTTCTCCTTGATTTGCCGCAATCGCGGCAGCTTGCTTCCCCAGTATGTCTGTTGTGCCTCCGAGCGACCGAGTTCGGGGTCGATGTATCCAGCATAGCGAGTAGTGGCACCAGGTGCACCGTTCTGAATGATGTCGTGTATGCCTTCAACGAACTTCCTGTTCTTGTCGCTCAGCGGAAGTCCGATAACATAAGACTGATACATCATGAGCTTGTCGCGATGTGGGTACGCCGTTGACTCGGCAGGCACCTCGTTGATCGCGCCGCCCTCCGAATCAAAGATGACCATCCAAATGGGGGTGCCAGGGTCGGTCGAGCCGGTATAGTTAAACAGCTGATTGATTGTCTTGTGGGACAGTGCATCTTGTTGGCGAAGGGCAAGAGATTTGCTGTAGAACTGTGTTGGAATGTCGGTCAGCGCAAGGCCTGTCTTTTCCGCCGTGTGCGCGATTGAACCGAGCCAATCTGTGGCTTTGAAGTTGAGTTTGCCGCCGCCGGGAATTTTCTCTGCGATCCCACTTGCCTCGTACTCCTCCTTGGTTCCGAAAAAAGTCCCGGTAATGATGACGCCTAGAGGTTGTGCGACGAAAACTGTCGAGAAGCGCTTGTCTAGTCCGGGGTCGTTTACTAGGTTCTGCCATGATTCGTATACTGGCGCTATGTCCTGCTGTTTTCCGAAAGTGAAACTGTAAACATATTCAACAACATCACCTGGCTCAGGCTGAGTGCGAACGGTAAACTTGGTGATGACGCCGAAACTGGCTCCAGCTCCGCGCAGAGCCCAGAACAGATCTGAGTTCTCCTTCTCACTTGCCTCGAGGATTTTTCCATCGGCCGTCACGACTTCCACTTTGAGAACATGATCCAGCGCAGTACCCCACATGCGAGATGATGGCCCAAGACCGCCCTAGTAGAAGACGTTAGCCTTATCATCCGAGCCTGGACAGATCATAGCGTTCTCTCTTCGCTGTGAACAAATGACTCACAATGGTAGCGTGGCCACCAACCCCTATGCCGGGACAGGTCCCATGGGCCATCGCGCGTTTCCCATTCTCGTGAAGCTGCTCAGCTAGCTCTCCGAGCTTGTAGCCTGCACCAAAGGTAGCTTGCCAAGTGTTGGTATCCATCTGGAAGTCTTTCAAGTTGACCATGTCAATCATGAGGGAACCATCTTGTCCACCCAACCCAAAGTTGCTTGCCAGCGGATTCATAGTTAGAAAAGCGGCGAAATCAATGATAAGATGTGAGCGCGCTTTAGGCTTACCCATAGGAATGCCCGCCTGATTTGGCCTGTACATGAACTTGGCCCTTTACGGCGCATTTGATAGCCTCCGCAACCTCTTGAGCGGTATTGGGTCGGATCACGGCGACTGGTGTGACAGGGATGGCTTTATTATATGGCTTGACCCACGAAAATTGGTAAAGGGGATGACTGGGATATCCCACACAACCAGTGCGGCCATTGCAAACAGAGTTTAAGCACTGCTGCAATGGGGTGCTCTGTCCATTGCCCATGTCGCGTGTCGCTGGAGGTTGTGACTAAACTGGGGCGATCGTACGCCGAAAGTCAAGATGAATGGTCGTTCTGGCGCTTGTTCGTTGACCTGCGCGTAGGTGAAGTCTGAAGATCAACTTGTGAGATAGGGTTGATAATGTGGTATTATGGATGCATGTTGTTGCACGCGCTAATACACGGATGGATAAATGGTCAGACGACCGGATGAATTCAACCTGATAGTTAAGCTACTGAATTACATACAAAAGAGAGCTAGAGGGATTATCCTCCCCGACCCGCCTTTTATAGGCGTATGTGGATTACGTAAACAGAGTCCGTGCCCTAGACCTAATCTCTTGTTTGCAGCAAACATTGCGCTGTTTTACCCAAAAGGAGCGGGCAACATATGTTCTGAAACAGATAACTGGCGCCCCTATGGAGCCTAATATAATTAATTACTGATCCACTTTCCATAGCACGTGTCCATTATTCCCCACTACAAGTCCAGCGATGGTCGAGCCGTGTGGCGTCGCCAACTTATGAAGCAGGAACGATGGACAAGGTCCTAGCCAGGCCAACAACGATGAGTTGTCACCAGAGCCCGATGGCGGACTGATTGATGTCTCGCCGCAAAGTGAATAAGTAGTCAGTGGGAAGTGACGAAAAGCGAGAAGCTTCTCAATCGTGGCGACTGAATGGGAGTTAGGTAATATAGCAATCGTATTCAAACCATTGCCCCTGTACCGGGAGACGGAAATGGCCATGTTCCACGTTGGTCCGATCTAGGGAAAATGGAAGCGGCATCGGAGCATTTTTCGATTTTGATACTGACCGAGGCTTTGGCTAATCACATGAGAGACTATAGGGTATAAGCACCTAATCAAGTAGAACTTGGTAGATTTAGGCGGATACTACTCTGTAAAGTCTTGGAACATATAGTGAACTCTAGCAAGCAATAAGCCTTCCAAAAACTCTTACAAGGAAAGCGCCCAAGAATAAATACTTCAAGCGTCAATAGAAACTGCACAATGCAAAAGTTTCTGATGACCCCGCTTTTATGTACCTCGGGTACCGGGCGACAAATCAGCATCGTGAGCAGGCCCCACTCTCCTGACGGCGACATGCTTCCCTTCCGAAAATCGGCTCGTTACCAAAACATTTTCCTTTTTCTCATCTGCCCAGCTGCGTGTATTCAGGCTGCAGATTGGATTTCGCCATCTGCTCCGTACGGAAGACCATGGTCCTCATAGTAGCTTATATCCCGGAAAGACTCTGTTGTATATTGCGTCGGTTTGCAATATGTCAGACATTGTCACTTCAATTTTCACGGAAGCTTCATCATTCCACAACTAGGATAGGTACGGCAACAGGCTTGACGGCTTGACGAGCCCCCGTCACTCGCAGGATCTAAATGGGTTGTGCGTACAATGATACCACTGATGTTTTTTTCTTGAACTAAAGTTTGTATGAGCATCCACATTTCTACACTGTCCATCTAAACGATATTATATTGCTTGGCCTAGCCATAAGCTTCTCGACAGCAGCAGGTCAATACTTTCAATCATAGAAGAGAGATAGTCCTTGCCCGTAACAGTGCGTTGAGCATTACGCAAAACGTACGTCTACCAATCTTGCAGCTACTCAGAAACATAGCAATTGCACCCTGGCAATATCAAGACGGTCCAACACATCGTAGTCCAGGCCATATTGTTTGCATACAACGACGATGAAACTGAACCGTGAATCCAGGGACGCCACGCGCCACTCAGCATCATTCAACTTCAGCATCTGTGGGATAGCATTTTGGGGAACCAGTGGATCAGCCCAGACAACGTCCACTTCCCCGGTTTGAAGGACGCACCTGGCCAGCTCTAGTCCGGGAGAGTTGGCTAGGTTAGACTGACCGGGTTTGAAGCCCATTCCGACCACAAGCAAAGACGGTTTCCGTCCAGGCGTTGCCCCATCTAGAATTACTTCAACCAGCCCACTTGCAGTCTCAGACGGCCTCCTCCTCATTTTTTCCACAGCGACTTGAAGAATGGGGAAATCGTTATTCGACATCAAATAGTAAGGATTGACAGGAATGCAATGGCCGCCAACTCCGGCGCCGGGCACAAATGGGATGAAACCAAAAGGTTTACTGGCAGCGGCGCGGCATACCTCATAGGGGTCAATCCCATGGGGCATGCAAGCATCAGCCATTTCGTTGGCGTACGCGATGCAAATCATTCGTTGACAGTTCTCGTACAGCTTCGCCATTTCGGCCACTTCTGTAGAAGAGACCGGGTGCACGTTGTCAAAAACTTTGGAATAGAGCTGCCGTATGGCCTCTTGAGAGCCTCGCACTACATCATCTAGGCCAGAGACAATTTTTGGAATTGCATGCGTAGGTGGTGTGATCCGACCTGGATCGATACGCTCTGGGGACATGCCAGCGTAAAACTTGTGTCTCAAGGCCAATGGTCCGAGAAGTTGCCTGGTCATACCGACAGCAACAGAACTCTCAATAACCACAGTTGAGCCTGGAATGACCTCATTGGCGATCGTGTCAAGAGCATTGCGCAGACAAGTGGTATCAACTGTCTTGTCAGGAAAGAGAGGTGTGGGAACAGCAATAAGAATGTGAGTCGCGCGTCTGAGCTCCCTTGGCGAGGTTGTAAACCTAACTCTGGTATGGCTTTTGAACAGCCGTTGAACTTGTTCGATCCGGGTATGCGAAACATCATATCCCAGGACATCAAACGCTCTAGAAAATATTTCGATTAAGTGTTGCCCGATGTAACCGACACCAATGACAGCGACTAGAGGTTTTCCTCGTGAACCAGGCAGTTGATGACCAACTGCTGTGCGTGGTCGGTACTCGTCTGGCTCGTTCGGAGGCGTGAGGTCGCAAAGAAAAGGGTTGATAGTTCCCGAGCTTCGATGGGAAGTCCCCTGAGCCACTACGGTGGATACTTGCTGCGGGTCAGTATAAGGAAAATGAGTATGAGTTGCGACAGTCATGTCGACATCTTCGAGAGGCGGTTTCTGTGAAGAAAGATGACGATCCATAATTCACTTTGATGGCAGATCTATTTTCGAATCGCTTGCGAGGGATCTTTCTGGAGCTGAAGAGCCATTGAATTCAAAATACCAAGCTGCTCTTTTGTATAAAAACCTCGCCATTGCATTCGATCAGGTCCTCCTCACCACGTATACTACGGGAAAATGCCTTTGATACTCAACAACTATAGAAGCTTGAACCAGGTAAGTGCTTCTCCGCACAGACCAACGACGAAAACGGAGGTTACATGCATGGGGTTTTTATTAAAGGATCGTGAAATATGCAATTCTCGATATTTACTCCTTTGTGTCGGGTGTTGCAAGATCGATGACCAGCAGCTTTCCGCAGCTTCCGATAACCGGTGCCTGAATCTCGGATGCGACTAGATGGAGCATCATGTTGTATAACATGAATTTTGAGCATTTCCCAACAGATTCTGAGTGACTTGACATCCGGTTTCTTTCTTTTTCTTGTAACATGACTTATGCGTATGGGCTCGTGCGAATGCCGCCTCGCACTACAGCCGACTTGGGAAACACAGTGTCACGGACCTTCGGTGGACGAGTATGAGATCGAAATACGATAAAGCCCTTGCAAGTGCATTGTGTATTACTTGATTCAATTTTCTTCTATTTTTGGAAGAAGAGGGGGTTGGCTAATGTTTGTTTTATCTTGCTTTGGGTCACTGCTTGCTATAGGTCAACCAGCTCCAAGCCACGCGTATCCTTCTCTTGGCACCTGAGGTCTGATGCACCAGCAAGATCAGAATCGGCCATCACAAGAAGGACGATTCTCGTATCTAAATGATGTGGCAAGTTTAGTAGAAACGGGGAATTGTAGAAACCCTGCAGTTGACGCTCAAGATTGGTGAGCGGGTTATTGGCTGGATTCATCGGACTGTCCAGCCGGCGGGTTTGGATCGAATACTTGCAGCCCAAGCAGACCAACCACTTTATACTAGGATACATACTTCAACTTGTTGAAGTGACAGGGGGACAAGACCAATCTGTTACGGGAATTGAAGGCGTCTCCCAACTTCAAGTCCAACTAAAGATAAGCACAGGGATGGTGCTTGAAATTCATTCGTGTTCTCCTTCTTTTTATGGAAATGACCATTAGTATGATTTTACCAATCGTGTGCCCACACAAGTCTCATGCGGCTGGGGCCGAACGGAAATTCCACCGGGAACAATATCGAACAGGCCCTGTCGACTTATAACCTTGGCGTTTTATTGTGCTAAGCCACTTTGCTTACACCGGAGGGCCGGAGCACGACGTTGTTGAAAGTAGGATAAGTATCTGAGTAAATGCCTTCAATTATTATGGTGCATTACAGTTTTCTCTCGATAACTCACCTTCTTCTTTTCATACAATTGTGAACGCATACCATGAAGACAAACCCAGTCATGACAACGCTGGCCGCTTTGGCCATGCCTGTGGCTTCAATGTTTGCGACTTCTCTTGCACTTAGGCCTGACAGTCTATGCGGTCCTGGAATAGGCTCCTGCGGAGAGGGCTCATGTTGCTCAGAGCATGGGTTTTGCGGCACTTCGGTTGACTACTGTAATGGATTACAGTGTCAGTTGGACTACAGTCACACTTGCGACACTTTGTAAGTTCTCGAGAAGGATTGCATAGATTGTGAGACATCAATGCTGAAAAAGAGACTTTAGGACTCCTCCACCTGGAAGTGACACTTCGGGTATACCCCGTCCGGAGATCGGAGACGTCCCCTACGGCCCTATGATCACAAGCTGCAAGGAGCCCGGAATGGTAGCTCTCACGATGGATGATGGCCCCTTCGAGTACACCACACACCTGCTTGACATTTTGGACGAGAACAAAGCCAAGGCCACATTCTTCGTCACGGGGAATAACATCAAAAAGGGCCGGATCGATGACCCAACCACTGAGTGGCCGAGCATCTTGCGTCGAATCCATGGCGCCGGGCACCAGATAGCTAGCCACACATGGACTCACCGCGACCTCAGTGAGCACAATGATACCATTCGTCATGCAGAGATATACTACAACGAGATGGCGCTTCGTAACATCTTTGATTGGATCCCAACCTACTTCCGACCCCCGTTCCTGGCCTGTAATGCAGACTGCGAAGCAGCCGTTGTACGGGCGGGGTACCACTGCATATCGACCAACCTGGATACCAAGGACTACATGTGGGACAGCCCGAGCCAAATTCAGCAGTCAAAAGACCGGTTCTCGAAAGCGCTGTCTACGAACGCGGGCGGGAATTCATACATCGTTCTGGCCCATGACATCCACGAGCAAACGGTTTACAACCTGACGACCTACATGATCGACCTTGCCAGGGAGCGGGGGTACAGGCTTGTCACGGTCGGGGAGTGCCTGGGGGATCCAAAGGCTAACTGGTATAGACCGGCTCAGTAGGCTGTTCCGATTAGGCAGGGGAACATATAGGGCGGTGATGGGTGTTTGGGTCGAGGTTGCCTCGCTCTGAGCTAACCCCTGGATTTTATTTTATTTTATCTTATTTTTTTGGACGAGCTCCTAAGTAATTCCTAGTACGTAATTTGTCTTTTCGGGAAATCTATTGTCTATACTTTACTCTTAATTTGATCAGGTGAAGCTCAACATGGTTATAGCTTAGCCTATTCCGGAGTGGCTAGCAGCTGGACAAAGCCCGGCGTAGCTGCAACCTATGGAGACGGGCTTGCACCTAGCCGGCACATTCTGCAAGGAAATGTTGAGAGCTGCCTCATCCAGCGTGCTGCATGTTGTGGACGGGATGTTGCATTTTCGAACACGAGGCTGCCAAGCAAGTATGTTGCACCTGTGACCGCCACGGGATGCGCGCTTGGAATTTCAGGCATCACCATCTATGGTGTAACCCTTTACCAACACAAAGAAAGTTGCGGAAGTAAGATAAATAATCCCTGCATGTGCATGGATATAGGACGCAAGTCGACAACTTTGTATCTCGACCCACTTGTTCTTCGGTGGGCCAGCGGGATGCCCCGATACCCGTTTGTTGGCACAAGGCTGAGCGAAACCTCGAGTTGAGCTTTGAACGCCGGAGGAACTGTGAGATGTATGATGTTCTCCCTTTGTAACTAGGATGAGCTGCTGTTAGTACCTTTATTAGAGCATCGATCACTACTATATAAAAGAATTTCTTGATGCATCAGCCTAACTTGGCTAGGTAGGTACCTAAGTACCTGGTTAAAGCCCTTGTAGGCGCCGGGTTGGGGGAAATGTGGGGCGACGACTTTATTTTTTCCTTTTTTCTTCTGTACCCCATCGGGACGGAAGACTGCGCGATTTAAAAATGTCCTAGGGCACGTGGGCAAATGACCAAAATTCGCCGGACGAATTTAGATTTTAAATTTCCCTCGGGACTTATACACAGGCGGGCGATTGTCGCAGCGCACTTCTCCGGCGGCGTGTTGGCCTGCCCGAAGAATTGTCTGGTCGGGATCCGTTGAACTGGAAGTATTGTACTCCGTATGGCAAGGGCCCCATTAATCTTCATGCATGCATGCAGGTGGGGCCCAGTAGGGGTGGGATGTGGGCCGGCCGTGGCACGAGGTGGAGACCCGCTCCGACGAGTTGAAAACAAACACCGCCGCATGCAACGGTCAGTCGGGATTCCTGAACTCCGCAGCGCCCCCCCTTGTTGCATCACAGTGGCGACTTGGCTCCGTAATGCTGAATTACAGGGATAGCACAGGGCTTTCCTACCTTCCGGAATACCAGACGCAAGATAATTTTCTAGCGCTTCTATCGAAGAGCTCTAATACTAGTGTGAACCAGGTACCTCGGGTGCGCGATTCTCTGCAGATGCGCGATTAGTGTCAATCGTAGCCATATCGGCCGCAAGGAGATTGCGCCGTCGCGTTAACTTCACATTCTCTCCGCAGTAGCATTTGAAATAGTACGTTTATACCTACTTGCTGTTCGAAAAAAAAAAAAAAAAAAAAGCGTTCCCAGCAGACATCGAGCATGCCCTCTGGGACTGTGATACAAGGAATATACGAGATCCAATCCGCTACTCGACTGTGGTGATTCCTGAATAAAGCCTTTCAATGCTAAATGAGACAAGTCCATATCATAGGTTGGGAAGGCAGCAGAAAAGGACACCAATATGGTCGGATCGGTATGCTCATGCCCTCCCTTCGGGTTGAAATCCTTCGCATTGAAACCCTTCGCATTGTGAAGGCTTGCAAGGAGTTTTATGCTCGAGAAACACTCGCAGTCACTAGGTTGTTGCCCGCGGGAAAAACTAAATTTAGACCTTGTCACCATGGTTAGATGCGCCCAAGATGATGGTTTGGTTCTTCGTTATAGAATGCATTACTCTTCTCGCCGCAGGTCGGTTTTCCTGTGGGAGATAACAGAGTGCATCCGGCCAGTTTGAATGGGAGAAAATAAATAAATAAAAAAGGACACCTTGTGATAGACGTGACGATATCCCACGATGAAGGGGCTCAAATTGGCAAAGAAGGCCTCTGCGCCACCGCCAAGTATGAGGCAGTATGACTATCGATCCCCGTCAATTGCAGCACCACAGCTGCCGCCGATTCAACTGCTGCCGCCTGCATTGCTGAAAGACCCGTGCTGTGAAGACTCTACCAATTCTAGCCAGTTTGTAAGTTATTAGAGCTGTTCTGAATCTTCAAGTTCCCTATAAGCTGAGTTGTACACAGACCTTAGCCAGAGGCATATCCAATGTCGCTGAGATCCATACGCCATGGTCCACGACTACAGATCTGTCGACGGAAAGTCATATAAGCAGCGTAGCCGGTGAGCCGTTGATGGCACGAGTCTACCAAGAGGAAGCCAAGCTGCGATGGAATGCCGAGGAAGAACTCAAGCGAGTATCCAAGGAGCTGTTGCGTCTACAGAAATGGGCTCTCATACTCGGTCTGATCCTGCTCAACTCGATCCTTATCACGGTCAGCTTGCTCTTGCCCAAGGCGCTATATGTCTTCATCGTGCTTCTGAGCTGCAACACCATGCTGCAGGCCGGCATGGTCGTCTGCATCGTCGTGAACGTCATCTGGACCAAGGTTCTGTGCGGTTGCCGCAGGGCAACGGAGCCTTTCTGCCCGGCAGCGATGGAGAGGATGGTCATGCTGCTTCCCTGCTACAACGAAACGAGGGAAGAGATCTCACGGTCCCTGGACTCCTTGATCCTGCAGCAGGGCATCAGCCATCATCCGCGGCTCATTTTCATCATCGTCGACGGCATGGTCCGCGGGCCCGGGATGGAAAAGACGACTCACGACTATTTCCTCGAGGATATACTGGGAGACGGGACGTGCCGGTACTTTGAGAACGGCTACCGAGCTCGGGATGGCCTCTTTATGCCGGTGACGACGCGCGTGGGGACGTACAAAGGTCTGCCGTATGTCTTCGTAGGGAAGCGCTACAACCAGGGCAAACGCGACAGCCTTTGCTTTGCGCGGTCATTCCTCTATCACTTCAAGCATCGGACGGCCGAGAAAGTTACCATCTTTAACAGAGAATTGTTCGACTACCTCGGCAGCTGCTTGGTCCACAATGGTCTGCCCGATGTAGACTACCTGGCGGGCATGGATGCAGACACCGTATTTGACGAGCACTGCGTCGCAGAAATGATCAGGGCCATTCGGAAGAATCCGAAGCTGGTCGGCGTATGCGGACACGTGTGCGTTGACTTTGACGGAAGGGATTTCGGCTTCTGGTCCTTGTACCAGTCCGTCGAGTACTCGCAGACCCAGGGGCTGCGGCGGATGTTCCAGTCGAGGATCACAGGCAAGGTGAACTGCCTGCCTGGATGCTGCCAGCTCATCAAAGTAGACGAGGCTACATTCGGCGACACCGTCCTCCGCGAGCGGTTCGGCTACTGTCCCAAGCCAAACGACGTCATGACGCAGCAAATCATGGGCAACTACTCGGAGGACAGCATCCACGCCTCCATCATATTCAGCCTCTTCCCCAAGAAGCAGACGGCGCAAGCTCTGCGGTCGAAAGCCTTCACCATCGTCCCGCAGACATGGAAGGTCTTTCTCTCCCAGCGCAAGCGCTGGGCGCTGGGCAGCATATCCAACGAGTTCGTCATGATATTCCGCCCGGGCATAATATTCATCGAGCGAGTCCAGAGCGTCATTGCCGTCATGACCTGGGCAATCACGCCCTTCATCATCTCCGCCGTTGCTCAGCTTATCGCCATGTTTGTCCGCAAGGGCGCAACCGTTTTCGAGGACAAGACCTTCCTAGGTCTCATCAGCGTCCTTTGGCTGCGATATGTGAGTGAGAACCCCCCCCCCCCCCCCCTCTTTTCCTCCCTCTCGGAGAAACTTCCAAGTCTGCTGGCTGACCAAAGCATGCTACGCCAGTTGTACTCGTTGTGCATCGGGTTCTGGTTGCCGCGAAACAACCTTGAGAGACTTCAATATTTCGTGGGATTCTTTCTCCACTTCCTTACGTCGCCGTTCATGAACATCATTGTCTTGTTTTATTCCCTGATTAATGCCGACGATTTCAAATGGGGAAAGACAAGGGAAGTGGTGAACAGCGAGGGAGAAAAGAGTGGCGAAGACGGCGGACGCGGAATCTGAGACTTGGAAGGTTTTTTAATTCTTGCTTCTTTTATCTTTGCTATGTGCGAAGTTCAGCAGGATCGGAGAAGGTTGAATTCACTTCGTGATAATAATTGCTGGAACTTCAAAGTCCGCGCCTTCTTCTATAATCACGATTCGAATAATTTTTAAATCGACTAGTATAGCCCGTGGTTGCTGTAAACTCTTCCCTCTATTACCTCTCCTTCGCATGTGTTTGTATCAAGTCGCATTCAAACTGCAAAAGCCATACAGAGAAATATATGAGAACCTTACTTCCCTCATCGGTCCAAAATGGCGCAGAAACAAAACCATCACATACCCATCACCCATGCCAGAAGAGTACACAGAGTTCTACATCAAGATGGCCATCAGATTATATAGAAAGATTGGATTCAAGAAGGTGGAGGATGGCAAGGAGGGCCGTGTACTCATGTTCAAGTGAGGTTAAATGGAAGTGCTGGGGATAGACTCACTAGCAGCAGGTCTGAGAGAAGAACGACAGCTTCATTTGCTATTAATATGCTATCGCCTGCGAGCTGGTCAAGAGCTTGACAGAAAAAGAAATGGGTTGACTACTATTTCTAGCTCAAACCATCAGAGGACTGTCAACATGCTACCGTATCCTTAGCCTGGATTGAATCTCAAAGTTCAATTCCAACCGGCATCAATACAAAAGCTAAGCACTCAGCAAATGCTGCTCATTCATTCATTCATGCATATACTGTACAACCTGCGCCATCTACGTTTGTGATTCATAGAACATGCCATTTACCCAGTGACCATCCAAAACGCAATCAGCCCCGGTCTTTGCCACCTCAACTCATGTCTCCTAAACCCCAATCAATACACATTTTATGGACAATGGACTATTCAGATTCTGCGCTGCCGCCTTTCTCTTACACTATCCTCTTGAGAGCTCCAGCATGCGCCGATATCATGTGATTCGGTGAAAAAGATGCCGTTTATATTTTACACTTCTTCTGTGCCTACAGCCTCGTAGGCGCCACGAGTTCTTATGCCTGTTAGACGCATAAGCGTCGGGCTCTCGTACATCGCTGTGTAATCAACCTTGCCGCCGCCAAGAACGGCAGCACCATTTTCTCTCTGACCAAAAATGGGTGCAGGATCGCACCAAAAGTCCTTGCAATTGGAGACGCATCCTCGGCTATAAGGGTTCTTCTTCCTTCGTTTGTTCTTGCCGGTGACGGCACCGCGACCTGTGATGGTTTCAATAAAAGGATCAACTCCCAGTATGCGACTCCACTGCTTCAATACGCCACCCTTGTGTCGATCTCCGTGGCCTGTCGGCGCAGCGGTAGACGCCGCGGCTGCAGCTAGAGATGGATCCAGGGGAGTTCCTGTTGATGTGAGCACAGCGGTGGCCTCGCGCATATGAATGCCAGTCATGTTCTCAAATGTGGTCATAGCACGAGATACTTGTACCAGCTGTGTGAAAAGCAGCATAGAGACCCACACAAGCTGAAGACTGACCCAAGCTCCCAGAAGCAGTGTGTAGGCGTCGGCGTTGATGAGTTTGCATAATCCAGCACCAAAAACACTACATGTGTCTGGTGACTTGGCCGAGATCAAGTCAAAGTCTGTGGAGGGTTAGAACTGGGCACACAGAGCATAGATTTAGGGGGTGCACGCACAATAGTATAATATCCAGTCGTAAGCAAGGATACCTAGGGTCAGGCTTATAAGATACAAGAAGAAATGCCTGTGATTGTTGATGCCAACGCAGTTGTAGACCCAAGGGCAATGACTGTTATAGGAAAGCTTAGTGTTCCGATAAGCCCAGAACATGACAAACAGGAGGACTTACTGGTCATGTTTTGCTACACAACGCTGGCAGCGTCTGCAGTGTTTGCTTCGCAGAGGCGTCCGAATCATGCAAGTAACACAGAAATTGGACTCGTCATACTTCCACGTAGCTAACAGCTCATCAATGGCAGCCCTTTGTTCAGCAATCCCGTTCAGTTTGGGGACGAATCCAGGATCATATCGCATGCTAGCCGTATAGAAGAAAGTCGTCAAGCAAAAAAGGGCTGCGAAGATAAGATTGAGCAACAAATGCGAGCTTTGACCGCGTATTGTGCTCCATACAACTGTGGTAAACCAGTTGGCCCCGACTAAAAAAAGTGAGCCGGCAAATATGCCAGCCATCCAAGGCTGCGTTATGTCGTCAGCACACTTAGTATCAGATAAAGGGACAAACGAGGAATATTTACCGTCTTGTGAAAGTGGCGCATATCAGGCGGAGCATACTCCAAAACCTGTGTCGCACACCAGTGACAGCAAAACACCACCCCGGCGGCAAGCGGCAAACCAAGAAAAATAGGTGCATGCGACAGAGCAATAAGCAAACCCCAAATCATCAACCAGGGCCAAAAGAAGAGAAACTTGGATGTAAATGCTCTCTTATCCTTCAAAAAGTAATTCGATCCCGGCCACGGCGGCGTCACCGAATTACCATCTTCATCGTAGCCGCACTCCCTCAAGGCACGATGCCACGCTGGCTGCGTATTCAGTTCACTAGCTGTCACAGCAGGTGTCTTTCCTGTTTCCGTCTTCGCGAATCGATCGGCGCCATACTCAATGAGCTTCTGGATGCATCCTGCATTTCCCTTCACCAAGGCCCAATGCAGCGCAGTGAAGCCCTGTTCATCGGTAGTGCGCACGCTCGCGCCCCAGCGCAAGAAAACATCTACGCACAAGGGAAAGCCCTTATATGCTGCCCACATGAGCGATGTGTGGCCGGAAGTGTCGAGGACATCGACTGGAATACCCTGGTGGAGAAGAAGAACGATTAATAATACGTTGCCATTGAAGGTCGAAATGTGAAGGGTGTTGTAGCCTTGAGCATCGGTAATCAGGGGATCGGCGCCGTGTTGAAGGAGAAGGTTGACGGTATAGTAATGACACCGCTGAGCAGCCCATTGAAGAGGAGTAGCAACCGAATCGCCGCCTTTGGAGTTGATTTCGGCACCATGCTCGATGAGAAACTTGCACATTGCGTACTGATTGTTAATGGCGGCCCACTGGATACAGCGGTCAGTTGAAATGTTACTCTCAAAAATTCATAGGTCTTTCTTTGTATCTTAAGCTTCGGAGTCTAGGGACTTATTCTGATGGGTGCAGCGTGGTCTTCTTACATGCAAGGGCGTGATGCCCTCTTCATCCTTGTATGTAGCATCGAATTCGCCAGACTCGAATAGCCTCTCCATGGCAACAATGTCGCCTATGCGCGCAAGCTGCATGATATCGTTTTCGGGTTTGACAGCAGAGGCCGGGGCTGCATCACCGCCCACCTGGCCGTCAGCAGCAGCCAGATTACCCATTTCCATCTCGCTATTGAGCTTGGGAGCCGCAGCGGCAGACTTGGTTGCAAGCTTGATCGGAGGTGCACCAGCTCTTGCGGACGCGGTGGGTTTGCTGCTCGGTTTAAGACTACTCATGTAACAGACTGATCGGCCTCGCGATGAGTCTTCGCTTGCAGAGGGAGCCGCGACTGAGGGGAGTCGATGAAGGGAGTGCCCCCGTAGCTTCAACCGAGGTCGAATGCTCTTGATGAGATGCCGAAGCTCGTGCCGTGGATCGCAGCTGACAAAAGTGAAGGTACACCGTCAAATGCAGGCTCAAGCTAATAGCAGGAGGCACAGGCGCATGCAAAGGACGTCGCTGGCAGCAGAGAGATAAAATGTACAGGATTCTTCTCGAGTCGGCCCATCAATGCTCGCGGTGACAGAAGAAAATTGGGAAATTGACGAGGCCGCTAAGAAAATGCAGAACTTCAGGGCTGAGCGAGGCTGAGCGAGGCTGAGCGCGCTTCGGACGGCGGTGAGCAGTCTGTGGACCTTGGTACTACGGAGTAATGTGCTCTGCACCTACCATCGCGCGCCAACCCGGTTCCTGGTGACTCTGACCAGCCTGTCATCACTTATATAATAGTCCGTAACTCTTGCGCATAAGAGTCTATCACTATGTCTGTACTGTTATACAAGAGCTTTTACTCTCACGAGCTGTCACCCGGAACCACGTTAGCGTGCGATTGTAGGTATGCATGTACATGCTACATACGAACTTCGGTCTTCTGCCGAACTCTGCTAGGACCCTATTATTCCTTGGCTCTTCTTTAAGGAAGGGGGTGGGTCTATGAGGTCTCATTATTAATTAGGCACGTACGTACCCCGTACAGAAGAATACGGGAACTCCTTCCGTCCGCCGCAGACATTAAGCCGCGTGGCTGATGATTGGCAGCTCCCTCAATCCAACCCCACCATGTCCACCTGAAGCACCACACAAATTCACCACGAACACAATCCAAAGCCATCACATCGAAGATGATATCGTTCGATACCTAACACATCCCGGACAGGTTGATTCGAACAACTCCCTCTCGCCGCGCCATAAAGTGCTTGCGAGCCACAGCCGTCCAGCTTCCATTTCAGGTCCAGTTTTCCCTCCCGATGCAGCTCAATTCCTAGTCGCAGACCGATCGAAGCGACCATCTTCGAAGTATTTGCCCTCTACGCTTCTAAAATCAACCACGACCCCGTGCCAAAGGCACGCAAACCGGGCACCATGAAAACCGCCGCTGAAATCGCTGAAATTCTTCTCACCCCTTCCCTCTCTGTCCTCTTCGTCGGCATCCTCGTCATCATCGGCGCCCCTCTACTCCTACACATCGTCCTCTCCTCATCCTCAACCTACACCGTCATCCCGACAATCATCCTCCTCGGCCAAGACAACTCGGGCAAAACGTCACTTCTCACCCTTCTTGAGCGCGGCACCAAGCCCGCTGACACGCACACCACGCAAGTCACACAGTCGGTTGAACTAAACGCCACTACCGATGCCAAAACCAAGGGATCCTTCAAAAACCACGACGATTCCACCGGGACGTACACCAAGTTCTTGCTCGTCGACACCCCTGGGCACGGCAAATTGCGCAACGTAGCTATGGGGAGGCTGTCCCGAGAGGAGAAGCTCAAAGGGGTGGTCTTCATGGTTGATGCGTCTGCCTTGGGGGAGCAGGCCACCCTTGCGCCGACAGCAGCATACCTATATGATGTGCTGCTGTACTTGCAGAAGAAGGCCAGCGAGAAGGGGAATAGTAAGGCTGTTGCGCCTGTTCTCATTGCTGCGAACAAGATGGATCTGTTCACCGCTTTGCCGCCAAATCTAGTCAAGTCGCAGCTTGAGAACGAGCTGAGCCGGATTCGATCATCGAGAAGTAAGGGTCTGTTAGATTCGGGCGTTGGCGTCGATGAGATCGGATCCGAAGAACAGGACTCGTGGCTGGGGGAGTATGGCTCCGAGAAGTTCACTTTCCAGCAGATGATGGAGTTTGATATCGACGTCGAGGTCATTGGGGGGAGTGTGACGACAGAGGCAGCTGATGTGGATAAGTGGTGGTGGTGGATGGCGAACCGGGTGTAAAGTGTGAAGGTGGCCAAACTCACGTGCCGGCGTTCAAACGTTTATATCGTTGGCGTTATACATTATCCTCATCATAATAATTGCATTTATCTTCGCATGATCTGTTTTCATCCATGACACGTAAAATGCCTCTTTATAAATACATCTGCGTAGATGTTGAGTCTACCACCCAGTCGCTTGCCCATGTTGATTTGATCCAAATATCGCGTGCCCTTCCATTCACATCGGAAATCTCAGAAAAACGCCCAGAAGCAGCCACACCACCATGCTATCCAGAAAATATAACAGCGATTAAAAAAAAAAAAATTCTCCAGTCCCCCAGGTGAGTTGAAAAGGACAGGCTGCATTATTATTACTTTTTGTTCACCATCCAGGTCAACAGATCAACCTTGGTTACGACAGCAATAGGCTTCGACAAGGAGTTCCTGTCGGCACTGCGCTCCGTCACGACGGCAGCGCTGTTCCACTCGAAAAACTTGCTGAGCGTGGAAAGAGGGGTGTCGAGGGTGATCTCGACAAAATTCCTCTTCTTGGCCGCAGGCTGGCCGGCGGCGGCGGCGGCGCTCTGGCGGGGCTCCGTGACGATCTCGTCGAGACGGCTGAAGTTGAACATGACGTCCCTGACGGCGCTCTGCGGCGTAGCGCGGCCGCGCGAGATGTACGAGAGCAGGTTGCCGAGGGTGACGAGGCCGACGAGCTTGGACGAGGCCGACAGGACGGGGAGCTGGTCGAAGCCCTTGTCGCGCATGGTCTCGATGGCTTCAGAGCACGAGGCAGTGTCGGCGATGGAGGTGACGGGCTTGAGGCGGAGAGAGGCGATGGTAGCGCCGGCATATGGGTCGGCCGAGTCGGAGTTCTTGAAGACAGAGGTCTCGACGCCATTCACGGCGAGGAGTCCGTTGGCGGCCAGCCAGTCGTCGTCGGCGAATTTCGAAAGGTAGCTTCGGATGCTGTCTGGCAGGACCACTACCACGACGTCGCCCTTTTTGAAGCCAAAGTCCTTGACGGCCTTGAGCATGGCGGCCATGGCGGAGCCGGAGCTGCCGCCGACCAGGAGGCCTTCCTCGGATATCAGGCGCCTTGCCAGGATAAAGGACTCCTTGTCATCCGTCTTGTACCACTTGTCGACGACTTCGCGCTTCAGCACGTCGGGGATGAAGTCGTAGCCGATGCCCTCCACCTTGTACGATTCATTCAGATGCTCCTGGTTGAGGGTCTCGGGCAAGGCCAGGATGCTGCCATGAGGATCAGCAGCAATGATCTTGATATCGTCGTTGTGCTTCTTCAATCCGCGAGCAATGCCAGTGATGGTACCTCCAGTGCCGGCACCTGCAACAACAGCCGTGATCTTGCCGCCAGTCTGCTCCCAGATCTCCTCGGCCGTGCCATGCTCGTGAGCCAGCGGGTTTTCAGGGTTGCTGTACTGGTCGAGAATGTGAGCGTTGGGCATCTCTTTTTCGAGGCGACGAGCAACTCCGATATGGGACTCGGGGGCATCCCAAGCCGCCTGGGTGGGCGTACGAATGATGGTGGCGCCGAGGGCTCGCAGGACAGACACTTTCTCGGCGGACATCTTCTCGGGCATGGTGATGATGGTTTTGTAGCCCTTGATTGCGCCGACGAGGGCCAATCCAATACCGCTGTTGAAAGGAAAAGGGAAGAACCACAAGGTCAGTCGCCGCGGGGATTCAAGACGTGCGCGTTGTGGGATCAGTCAACGTACGTGTTGCCGCTGGTCGGCTCAATCAGAGTATCACCAGGCTTTATCCTCCCGCTCTTCTCTGCTTCCTCGATCATGCGCAGGGCAATTCTGTCCTTGACGCTGCCGCCCGCATTGAACAACTCCGTCTTCGCGTAGACTTCGCATTCGATTCCTAGCGACTGCGGTATCTTGTTGAGTCGAACGAGCGGCGTGTTGCCGATGAGCTCGGTGGCGGACAGAACTGTGGCAGGCCTTCGCCCGTCGTGGGGCAATCCGTCCATTTTTATGATGCGATCGTGAAAGGTTTCGAACGATGGGTGGGAGTGAAAGCAGGATCCCTCAAGCGTGCATTCGCGGGAGACTGTGTAAAAATGTAGGAGAAGAGAAAAGAGATGTGGACTGACGACCAAGGTGGACGGACAAGTGTCTGCTGCAATCGAAAATCTCTCGAGCCATTTTTTCCCCCTCTTGGCCCGCCGCGGGGCAAAACACGCGTGCCGAAGCTGTGCGCGCGCCGTATGCGCTGCGCGGGCTCCGGGCGCGGTGGTGACGGCCAGCGGCCGTTGGGCAGCCGGAAATGGCGCCATTACTCGGTCGGGCTCAGGACAATCGAAATCGTTGGGGGCGCCTTCGAATTCTTGCGTGCCAATTTTATTCTTCCAGTGTGTTTTACTGAGACATGCCTTGGCAGTTATTTTGTACAAAGGGACACATCTTCTATTTGCTAGCTACCAGCTAGGTACCTACTCAGGCAGTTGTTGAGGCCGCTAATCAGTAAGTACCTCTCGTGTAGCACAGGGGTGTGGGTCTTGAGGCCTGTTGCCATCTTTCGACTCTTCTACAGTTTATGTTGAATGTAAAAGAAAAAAAAAAAAAGAAAATGAATAGATAGGGGACTGTATAAACTGTAGCTAGCATCATATAAAGCACTTGTATACCTCTTGGGCTCTAATCATAGAAAGCCTCTACACAGGGAGAACAAGTTTGACGCGCAGGAAATGCAAGGCCGCTTTGGGCATTATGATGAGCCATCTCTTGAATCTCACATAGCTGTTAGAGTTGATCATTCAAATAGTGATCAAATACAAAGGATTATTTTCGTTTTTTCTTTCGTTCTTTATTTTTGGGCTGTCTTATACCACTTTCGCCAAGTGCAGATTCCTTTCCCGATGTAACTGTCGTCATTACCTGCCCTGAGCACGACACGACGTGCTCCTAATGAAGTTGCGAGAACGGAATCAATCGGGCAGCGCAAGGCCAATTAGTTACACGGAGCGTCAGCAGAAGTAATCTTATGGTATTGGTAATGGTATTGATTTGTTGTTGCCCTCCGGACATGTTTACCAACTGTTGCAGCACACATGCGGCAAGTACAACTTATTGATCGGCTTCAAGAGAGCTGGATGCACTGCAGCGAATCACACAAGTCTTGAGTGAATCATCGGCATTGGTTATTCCATAGCACGGAATTTCTGGAAAGGATCCTTTCCGAGTCGGCACAATCCTGCTTATGCCCTAGATGGTGCTGTTCACCGAAGAGTTATCAGGACATGGTCGCCATCGGGCGCGCCTCGGCGAAGATACGCCGTCGCAGCGGCTATGGCACTGCCAAAAGTTCACGGCAGTGACAACTCTTCACGTTGAGATTATGACGATTCGCCTCGCTCTCCGAAGAGATACGGAAAGTGAAAGACCTTTTTGCAATGAAACGGTGCACATTATTGCCCTATTCCCCCGCCTTGGAAAGATCTATTCACATGAGGGGGCAAGCAAGGATCAGAAACACGGCGGGAGGCATGTTCCAAGAGCAGAACTATACTCCGTGAGACACTATAGTGTTCGGCCGTGGGGAAAATCTACTCCGCATTATAGCTATTATATCAGAGGCGGCACGGAGTCCATGGCCAAGATGCCCTCGCGGCTTGTCGAAAGCTACTTGGTTGGTCGAGGGAGTGATCGTGTTCGGGAAAGATTCCTGTCATGGAGCCGACTCCTGAGCCGGCATCCCTTTTTAGGGACAGATGTGCCCTCAGGCGGAGTATGTAGTGCTGATTTCCAGAGTCCCCCTCCGCTGGCCTGGCACAGGCCGCTATGCACCGACCCGACTGGATGGAACCCCTGAATAATTCTCGGAAATACATGGTAGGGCACAATCGACACTTTCCGTAATACGCAGAATTACCACATAGTTTTGCGGGTAATTCAGCTGCAATTGTTAGTGGTAGAATTAGATAATGTAATGTGGCTCAAGAGGGACTTTGGTCCAGGTTTCTTTTACATCATTAGCTGAAGTACTTATAATGTCTGAGATAACCCTACAAGGGAAGCTTTGATTGGTTGAAACTGCCCCGGCAAGATAGATCTGTGAAATCATTCGAAATCATTCAGGGGGTTGGACTGTGGTCATTTCCGCACTACCGAATGGCATGAAAAGCGGCCTGGACCGCCTCGGACTTGCCTTCCCTGGCCATAAGACACGGAAAATGCTCTCCCACCTGTCGTACGAGGTTCTATATCCGTTTTCTTGGCGTCCATCACCAGTGAATATGTCCCAGTGATCCCAACTCATGCCCATGCCTGCTCCAATTCTCCGCAACAACATATCGTCGCGTTTTCATCAGTTATAGGGGCAGAGCAGTCAATATATGAGTGTTCCACCCGCAGGCCGTCGGCCCAAATTGCTCGTATGTCTCTTTGCGGCCCATTTCCCCCCACATGCTCGTCATCAAGCAGATTGCGCTTTGCCTCGGCCTATGGACCTTGCGGGGAAACGGCGCAGCCATTCCCGCCAAGCACGAGTACAACTGCGATGGAGTCGTCCCCGCCGCTGATGCTGCGCTGGCAAAGAACTTCGTGTGCGGCGATCAGCGCCTAGGCCCCGTCGAGCTTCATGGCAGCAAGATCATCGACATGATGACCCGGGCCTATTGCCGGCTGGGCAATCTTCGCCCTTCCGGCTTCCTGAAAAAATGGACCAAGCAGGACGGGCGGTTTGTGTACCCTAGTGAAGGTGGCTTCGTGCTGGATCGGAACCAGAAGGCTGTGAAGCAAGCTGCTATTCTCTGTCCTGGGACTGTTGTCGATCGCTTTGGAGGCGAAGCGAGCGCTTTCTTGGCTCCTGGCGGCATGCCGTACGGGGCCAGATCAATACCACCGTTGAATCTGTTGACTAGATCTGAGCCGAATAGGTGACTTATGCTTTCTCATCCCAGAAATCAATGGCTTGGCAGTTACTGACGGGATCTAGTGCTCCTTACAACTATCACGCGTACATGGTTCTAAAGGAATTCTCTGTCATGGCAGGGTGCATTGCCCCGTGGTTCGAGCAGCCTGGCCTAGGTGTTCAGTTCTTCATGAACATGACCGTATCCTCGGCCGTAGAAACTGGATTATTGGCACGTATTGACTTGAAAGACGACATTCTTCCTGCAAACAAGCAGGCGGGCGACGGATGCAAGCCCGCAGTGCTGAAGTGTCCAAAATACAGCTTTGGGAAGTCCTAGTTCGATTAGGTCCGTCGAAAGCGGCGTCTAGTTCGATATCAACAGTTTTGCTTATAATTTTGGAACTTGGGGCGATAGGTAATGAGTATTATCGCGGAGTTTCTTGCAACCAGGGAAGTGACGCTTTAACACAGCTAAGTTAGCTCATGTACCTGCTTATGTCGGCTATTGGGAATCTGCTCGATGGTTATTTTACTATAATTACAATGCGCTGTTGTCTGTCCTATAAATACTGCATGGCGTAGAAATGCTGCTGCGGCCGCACTACTCCGTCAGTGTGTTGGCTGTTGTGTCTTCGATCCGAGCTGAGCAGGTTGTAAAGTCGTCCGTTACCCTCTGATCGGCAAGAAATCATAAGAAGTGGGGATAAGCGGCCAAAAGAGGTGTTTTTTTTCGGGCTTAGGGCTTTGGTGAAGCGATAGAAAACGTCGTGAGCGGGTGAAAATGAAATCACAACGCGCCATGACAACTGAGTTGACGTCAAATTATTGCAAGAAAGAACATCTGTTCATACGCTGACTATTCGTACGCCGGATCTCAAATTGACAGACATCCTCATCGTTGGTCAACAACAATGACTCTGGAGCCGCATCTAACATCGAACATCGGGGGCAGAGGCTATGGATTCAGCTTGGCCAAGACATTCTTCTACCACGCCCCCCCCACTCCCC
>KQ061731.1:51355-125891 GCA_001008035.1 Atkinsonella texensis | reverse complement strand
TGGCCCAAAAAATCTTTTCCCCCCCCCCCCCCCCCCCCCCCCCACACTGCGATTCGCGGTCATCGCTGTTCAAATAAAGCACACCGGTCCGTATTTTGATAGCTATTGCCAAAGCTTCGTTGAGGCTGACTTGCTTATTACACACCATAATCGCCATAGCCTTTTTAGCAACAAGGGCCTCCCTCGAATTGCTAAAGGATGGGTGAGAAGCGGGAAATAGCTCAAAGAAACAGTCTCACACTGGATTCGGCATGATAATGGGATCTAGATCCTTCGCTAGACTGTGCTTTACCCTGCAGATGAGATTTAGGGTGGTCGTCCTATCAAGAGCGATACTTTATGTAGGTGCTGTACTCCGTATTCCTTGCCAAAGAAAAGCTCAGAGATATCGGCCGAGATGGGAGAACCTCGGGATGAAAGGAAATAAGTTTCTAGAATGAGTTGATCACGCCTCGTAGACACGTATAGTCATCATCATCACTCCGTCCAATTTCGCCATCGCTGAGATGCTGCTTCTTGTGCGGCGACACTGTAAAGTACATGAGCTGGCGGTGAGCAAAGAAATGAACGACACAATACTCTACGCAGCAATTGGTGGATATTAAAAGGCTAAGACAACAATCAGCTTCAGAAAGCATCTTCCTTGATTTTTTTTTTTTTTTTTTTTTAAAAAAAAGCTAACAGAAAGAGCACGAAGTGAAAGTTGGCCGAACCTACTAGCTAGGATCATGAGGCCCGGCACATAGGGGCAGGGGGTTCCAAGCTGGCCACGTCCATCTTTGTGAAAAGATATTTTATTTCCTCATGCCTGGAACCCCGCCTGATCGTGATACCGCTCCTGGATGCCACAAACAATATTCGGCTATGCAAACAAAAGGCGCGGCGAGCGATTAGACATGCAGAAATGTGTACGCAGGAAAGCCGAAGGGGCTGTTTTCGGCGAACAGCCCAAACCCCAAGCTCCGGCCTTGAGAACTTTTGCAGCTACGAAAGACGCTATTCAAGTCCGGATTTTTTTACCCGGTATACTCGATGGCGATGCGCCGCGTAACCGTGCCGCCCCGGACATGGCCAGGGTGGGCAATCTAAGATTACCCCTCTTGCCAAGCTCGGGCTTCACTACTAATTAAGAAGTTGGCAAAACGCCGAACTCTCAATTTAGCTCATCGCCAAGAGACAAAGCATACCGGAAGGGACCAATGAAGATGGCCGGGCCCCTCGCAAAAAGCCAAAATTTTTTCACCTTGTTCGCTTTAGACTTCCCGTGCTAAGACCTTACTTATTCTTTTCTGTCCAAACCCATTCAGGAAATCTAAAGAAATCCCACGTGGTTCGTGGAAGCTTCGGGCACTAGGGCAAGAAACCATGAACATGTGGTTTTTGTGATTCTGGTTGAGTTACGGTCTCTCAGTTTATTGAGCAAGACTTGATCCATGCCAAAAGAATATCCTAGCTCAACTGGGTCAATAACACAACCCGATATGGATACATCTACACTGCCTACTAGTCGCACGAGGTGCATCACGAAGTTGTTATCCAGACTTTTCCTCGCGGTAACACGGCCCAATGGGCCTACTTCCCCAAGGAATGGCTGGTCCGAGGCCTAGCCCCTTAAAGCCAAGCTGTTTACTGCAGAAGTTTAGTTCTTGCCACGGGCTTGGTATCGAGATTCCCCGCACGTGTATTCCAAACAGGCAGCTCAACACTAAGAAAATATGAAGATTTATCGCGGGTAAGCAGTCCGGGAAATCACAGAATTGTTGCCTTCGGCCGGCGCATCCGCATTCAGCTAAGCGCAGAATTAGCCGTCTGATGGTCTGCCTCTTACTTACAGAGCTGTATTCGGCAAAGTGAAATGCTACGTGATGATGAAGCAACCGAGGAAGAAAGGGAGAGAAAAAGCGAGTACTTAAGCAGCCCGCGGTCAGCACCGGGTTCGTGCTTTTGGCCTGATATTTTCAGTGCATCAAGGCGGCTGGGATCTTGACTATTTCATCGCGTGTAAGACGCCCATCCGCTTCGATCATGAAGTTCGTCAAGAGCCTGCTACATGCGTGCTTAGTGGCCACGGCCTCTGCCTCTGAGCAGCTGACGCCCGATGGGGCGGAAGCAGACATTACTACAGACAAGTAAGTGGAAGATGTGCCCAATAGAGCCCCCAGTTTCGGAGAGAAAGCGGCCACAATCACCATGTCCCACCGATCAACGTGCTCCTGACAAAAGCCTCAGATTGCAAGATGTCCTGCGGAGTTTGAACAAGATCGCAAACGATAACGGCGGCACTCGCGCGTTCGGAACACCGGGCTACGATGCCTCCGTGGCCTTTGTCCTCGAGCGCGCCATCCAGCGTTTCGGCGAGCATATGGACACCTACGTTCAGCCCTTCGACCACATCTTCCACCAGGTGCGCAAGATTCAGGTCAAGGGGCCGGCCGGCGAGGACGTCCACGTTGTCTCGCTGGCGTATGGCCCTGCTACACCTGTCCCAGATGGCGTTGCAGGCGACCTCGTCTACATTCCTGATGACGACGCCCGCGGCACGGGCTGTACCGAGGATCAATGGGCCAGCGTTGACGTCAAGGACAAGATCCCCCTTATCAAGCGCGGGTCCTGCGCGTTCGCAGACAAGGTTAAATTCGCCAAGGATAAGGGCGCCACGGCAATCATCTTCTGCAACGACAAACCCGGGAAGACATATGGTGGTGCTACGCTCCAGGCCGCTAATATCGGCAAGCTAATTCCCACGGGTATGATTCCGCTTGAGGATAGCCAAGCCTGGATCCAGCGTCTTACAGCAGGCGAGACACTTAAGGTCACGCTAATTGTAGACTCGATAATCGAGACACGACCTTCGTGGAACGTCATCTCTGAGACCAAGGAAGGCGATCCAAACAATGTGGTCATGCTTGGCGCTCACTTGGACAGCGTGCTTGAGGGTCCAGGTATCAACGATGATGGCAGCGGCACAGCCGCGTTGGTGGAGATCATGGGCTCATTCGAGAAGTACAAGGGCTTCAGGAACAAGGTTCGCTTTGCTTGGTGGGGCGCCGAAGAGTACGTATTTATACCCTGCCGGGCACTTGATTCTAGAGGTTCTTTTCTTTCTTCAAGGTCTGCGTTGCTTAGTGAAATTAACAACTTCACGCCTAGGAGCGGCTTGATCGGATCCCTTTACTATGGCTCGAAGCTCACTGAAGCCGAGGCCGACAAGATCCGGTTCTACTTCAACTACGATATGATAGGTTCCATCAACCCAGCCTACGCCGTGTCTGCCGATAACGAGGCTCACCAGGTTGGCGCCAACCTGCTGGTAGATTATCTTCAGAGCAAGGGCAAGCCAGTTACTGTCGAGTACGTTGAAAACCCATCCTTATTTCAACTGACATTCAGGCCCCAACAAGCCTAACGCGCAATCTTTTTCAACTGCAGGAAATTCGCTCCTAATTCCGACCACGTTGGGTTCTTGAAGCTGGGCATCCCTTCATCCGGTCTTTCCACCGGCGCGGGTGCTCCCAATGATCCATGCTACCATCGTGCCTGCGACACCACCGACAACATCAACTGGGACGCCATTACCGTGAGCACCAAGGCCGCTGCACGGGCTGCGGCCACGTTTGCTTTGAGTCTGGAGGGCGTTCCTCCCCGGAACAAGACCACCGTCAACCCTAGAAGCAGAGTGGGCATTCGACGAACATTTGACTCCTGGGCTGATACGCTCGAGGCCGTTGATAAGACACACAACTGTGGTTCTGGAGATAGCATCATTTAAGCGGAGCGTGCAAATCGTGATGAGTGGTGGAAAAAAATGTATGAGCGAGCATTTGTGGCGCTAAGGACGGGTGTCTGGCATGGAATTTACAGAATTAATGCGTAACATACTTGCTGCAAAAGCAGGCGAATCAATATTACAAGAAAATGCTCAAAATGAATAGTAAAAAACGGGCTGTATTCGTGGATTTGTGAAATCCCGGAGCTGCATCTTCGCGATCTCGGTCGGAAGTCACGTTCTCACTGGATCGCAGCGGTCTTGCGACGCTGTCCCATGTTCCCTTTATACAGATTGGAAACAAAGTGACGATCAGGGCATGGCGTTTTTTTTTTTTTTTTTGAGAATGAGTTCCCAGATTTGAGGCAGCATAATTTTCAGGCGTGAGACTTTTGCTTTGTGGGAGCGAATAGGGATATCGCGTAGGGGCACGGACTTTGATTACCTTTTTCTTACAACTTCGTGAATCATATCTTGTCCATTCAAGCGTGAGAGTCGGCGACTTCGTAAGTGCTTTAGCAAGGGCGCGCACATCTCTCCGGCCCTCATCGAGGCGTGTAAGCATATGGCAGTGGCAGAACAAGTAGCAAGCGGCGTGGTGTGGTCATTATCCCTCCACGAGATGGCCAGATATTCGAGCGGCTGCAACTGTACGGGGTCATTCTACGGAGTACAACTTTGATGTATAGACACAATTAGACACATCAAAATCCACGAGCTTAGTAGGTTGAATCGGGCGTAATGCGGCTGGTCATTAACTGAATCAGTTTGTCAGACACAATACAAGAAATTCATAGTGAAGCTCACCGAGTCAATCATGGATATCATCAAATCTGACATTATTGACCTCAGTTACACTGTGTTTGTTCTCACAGGTAACATAAATCCGTACAACAATAAAATGGGGTTCACTATATTCTCAGGTTCGCCTCTTATCTAGGTGGTGTACTACTACTAGCAGGATGATAGTACTTTACATTTCCAAAGTAAATTCTAACAAAAGACAGCAAAGCTAAGTGTTGTGGTTTCCATGTCTAATTCGACGATGATAATCAGCTGTTCCGTGCTTAACCGTGCCGCTGCGTTCTCCTTCTATCATTAGGTAACGCTTTAACGAGCTAAAGGTCTAAGATAAGACTAAACTTGGAGACATTACTTTATCTCTATACCAATCATGCTAAATATCTTAATGAGCACAAGTTTTAACATTATGAGCAAGAACTAACTGGTAAGGATAGATAGATGTGTCTAGAATCTTGAGAGATCACTTTGTCTAGCATGACTCATTATGAGCTCCTGGCACTACGTCAGATGACAGGTGTGTGGGCTGCTCAGCCGCGTAACGTCGCAGTCTGGGGAATAAATGGACAGCGACGTCGGATCAAATTAACCACCCCTTGCGTCTATTGGAGCTTATATAGTGTCTAACCCCGGAATAATGTCACAAACCTGCTTTATAAGGGTAGTTTCAACCAATCAAAGGTCATTTTAAAGCATTGTCGTAATTTTAGCTAATTATATCAAAAGAATCTAGACTATTGTCACGTGCAGGTGCAATATTGCAAGGATTGCAGCATTGGTGGATCCTTTGGTTTATTGGCTTAGGCGTCACGTCACACCTTGCGATTCTAACAACTATGGTTCCCCTCACTTATAGTACATTATCTAATTATACCACTAATGTTGGGAGGACCAAGGGAACTTCGTAAGCACTAGTGCGAACAGGTAAAACACAGGTATAATTATCGTTACTCTCTAAAAGCTAGGAAAGGAGTCCGCCCGCGATGTTATGCTCGGTCAGAAATGGATGATGTCTGACTCGTGTACTCCGGAGTCGTAGGAGCCCCCACGCATTAACTCAACCAACGCATGCAGTGTTCATGCAGCTTTGCACAATTTGTCCTTTTCCGTAGTCGCCGATGGTGCCGGCCGAATTGAAGGGGTAGTCGTCGTGGCGCCAAGGGGGAGAACTCATCAGATTCAAGCCTTCGCGTTTCCTTATCCTGATCCAGAAATCTCTCGAACAGGCGAGTTTCCGCTCATTGTCCAAATCAGGTCAAGTCAGAGCGAAATTGACCAATCCCAATTTATAGCGTGGTTAGGGCTTGTTTCCAATTGAGAGGCGGCCAGATTCTCGTGGTTGGTCGCGATTTGAGGAACAAATATCAATAGATTCAATTATATCAGGAGCAATTCGGCTTGTGGTACAGATTTCTTGACGATTCGAGTGGAACCAATATTCAAGCCCTCTCTTTTGACTCTCGTATATTAGGTCTATTCTGGTCATTACGTGAAAACCCGACTAAAGAAGATAAGCTCATCGCATTGGGCAACCAGCCTCCCCTCCCCCCCCCCGGGTTTGACACTGCCTAGTTTAACATGTCAAGAAATAAAGCCCCGGCCGACTAGTCTGCTTAAACACTAATTATAGCCAGGGCTTTCTGTCTCAATCTAGACCTTTACTCTTTTGGGCAATTCTCAAAGTACAATGCAACCCCTGAATAATTTTACAAATCTACTTGCAGGGGTAGTTTAAGCCCATCAGATGTTAGATAGAAATTAGTGAGACATAGGGTGGAGACAATAGATACTTCAATTTATAAACGAATTATGTGGAAAAAAATGTCTCTATGGGGTAGCGCTTAATGCCCTATTTATCCACCTTGTGCCTCTCTAACAGTAGTAGCCTATGCAGCATGGATACACTAACTACAGCTGTTAGAGAGTAACTTGACAGAAGGATAAAAATGGGGCTTGTATTTTTGTAAAATCATACAGGGGTTGTATTGTACTTTAGAAGGTATACGGTCGCACATTAGCTTGCCACATCCCAATCCCCCACATTGCAGCTTCCCCGCATTCGTCAGCAGCAACTATTAGCATGAACAGTTAACATAAAGCATTAATTATAACTATGATAGCTCCTCTATAAAGAGACCTTATATACGTATAAAAGCTAATTTAATCTTTTATTTCTCTTAGCACTATTATAGACTAGCTAAAGGCCTAAGCGAATGCTAGCGTAAGTCCATGTGTACGCAATATACCCCCCTATAGCAAAAGGGTACGCATTGAACAACCTAACCAGGATTGCTTAATGCAGCACGAATGTTACGTGCCGGAGGTGGTCACGTAATGGGTGGATTCGTATGTGGGTGGTGCGAATCCGGAGGTGGTCATTAGACAGTTATGAAGAAGAGGTTATAATAAGTAATGTAATGTATGGATAATAGATCTAGCATAATAGGTAGTTGAAAGGAGCCTTATATGCTTAAGTAGAGTCACGTGGGACTGACTGAGGTTAGATCTGACGGTGCACTGCCGGATGTAACTGGGGCGCAGCTAAGTCCGGCTGTGTTATGTAACATTAAGCGTTACACCTTACGCTGCAAACAGTTAGAATCTAGCTAGGTGTTCTATCTTAAAGGGGTTATATAGGGCAATAGCTAGAATAATTGCTAGCACCTTCTTGTAGTGTTCTAGGTTAGTATCTAGGTTCCTACATAAGAATCTAGTGAAGTAAAGACTAGAGTAAACTGTATATAAGCAATTACTTAATCCTTAAACCTAACTACTGCTGCTGCTAATATGCGCCTGTGGAGAATCTGCGATGTGGGGGATTGCGATGTGGCAGTCGCTGGCTAAGCGAGCTAATGTGCGACCGTAAAGGTAGCCGGCCATTATGGAGCCTTATAACATGAGCTGTTATGCCGACATCGCTGGCGAGTGCGGTGGGAGAGGATTTATCGTTCCATTTCGGAGAGAGAATCCTAAACGGGCGGTTCGTATAGCTGCGGGTCGAAGACGGCGAATTTCGGGGAGCATGCGATTACTTCATTGCATCATCTCGACAGGGTATTATGTGTAACTGCGGCTGCCGCGGCTTGGGTTATCCTTCCGCAACAAAATGGAATGCGAGTCGAGAAGGTGCTAGCGTCATATCTGAAGTTCGGGAGGAACCCGGAACGAGTCCTGAAGATCTCCCCGGATTATATAGCCCTCTGAATTCCTCTCTGAATGCTGTAGGATCGTCCAAATCTTGCAAGACCTTTGCAGCAGCTTGTGTTGACCCGCTTTCTTGGTGTTTAAACTTTCGCCATGCTTCGCCAAACAATATCAGCACTGGCAATATTCGCTGTGACGAGAACTTATGGCCACGAAATCTCCAACAAGGCAGTTGTTGAGAGGTTCATGAACGACCTTAAAGCTGGCATCAAGCTCGACCCTAAGAACCCCCCGTATTACGACAGCAATAATCAATACGAAAGCACATGCTTCACATGGTTTTCTTCGTGCCCACACTCTTCCTTCTTCGATCGAAATTACTTGACACGTATTGAGAACGTCGAGGTTCATTACAAGTCTCATTTGGACAGCGCTGTGGATAATATTGGCACAACAAGCACGATCGTGAAATTGACGACCTCAACAACAGAGAGCGTGGCTCTGACCTCGGGGTGGAAAGTCGGCGGCAAGATTTCATTGATTAGCGCCGAGATGCCCCAGCCGGGAATTGAAGTTGGGGCAGAGTATTCTGAAATGGACACATCTACGCACATCGAGGTCAATACCGTTGAGAGAGATATAACATGTGAGCCCGGGAACACTTGTCAACTGGAGACTTGGACTTTCTACGCCACCATCAAAGGAAATTGCACGCGAGCTCAGTATTTCACCTGCGGGAGTACGACACAGAATATATGCGTGTCTCAAGACTGGCTTGGTTGTGACCAGTACGTAGACTACCACAACCGAAGCTGTTTCAAATATGATTCAGAACCAACGCACAGCTGCGAGGTTTCGTTCCCCATTAAGGATGCTGCTGGGCTTCCCAGCAGCCGCCTCGTTCGAATCGATACCAAGCTCAATGCCAAAAAGCACAGACGACTTGTCCGTGCGACAGCTCCATAGTCGTTGCGCTCCTGACCACAAGAGTTTGGGGTATTAATTAGAATCGTGGGCCTTGTTCGCTGGATTATTCTATGGCGCACCGCCTGGGCTCTGCCGCCAAGAATTAGGGATGGCATACACATCACATGTCAGTCCTGCTGATAAGTGAATCGGCTTGGAGAAATGCCCTTCATGCCCTTATGCCTGAATATATCAGTGCTATATATTTATCAAGTTGTTGATGCTATTTTATAAAGTTCGTTGGCAAGGCTTACGACGCTTGCCACAAAGCCGACGATGTTCAGTACTTGGATAGCAAACTCACCTATGGTCTGTTTTTGACGATGATCTGATCACAGATCCGTGCCCCTTTGACATATATTGCCATAATTTCGTCCTTTTCGGCCTATCTCAGCAGACATTCCGTCCGTGCCAGTGTAACCTCCATGATCTCGTCTCGAGTTCGCTGTGGAGACTTGTCTTGGACTACATGCTTCATCGCTGCCAAATCCTGAGGTGTCATCATAGATTTTGCTACGTCGGCCATGTCGCCATCCGCTCCCTTTTCGAGTTGATCCAAATTGCTCCAACCCTAAAGCTCGGCCGTATTTCGATTTGCGAGACTGGTGAGCCTTGGCACCCAATCCTGCAAGCTTCATCACTTGATTATGGTCTAGTATGCTATGGATCGCAATAAAGTCGCGCCGCACCTTGTGTCGCACTCCCGCCAGACGCAGAAGTTCGGCTCTTATAAGCGCTCGGCCGATCTTATTCCACGACGCACTAAGTGGAATCTTGTTTCTAGAGGTTTCCGGGGATATTTCTTTCCTGGTAATCTGAATGACTTCCTCACTTTCAAATGCGCGTTGGTAGCAAGCGACTTACGATCCATTTCGTCGTGATCATTTTCGTGGAGCTGGAACAGCTCTGCGGTGGAGAGATATCCCTATTCAACAGAGTTACTTTGAGCTATCGTGGACGATTTGTAAGAGATTTGAAGAGCCTGTATCTAAGATGCGCCGTTGGTTCGTCTTGGAAATCGAGAGACCTTATGTAGGCGATCGCTGATTGTCGCTGGCCCTTTCCCGTCTGATGATAAGGACGGGTTGACCACACATAGCCGCGTAAATGGTTCTGTCTATCATCAGCATACCAGGCAGGCGCCAGGCATGACTCATGTGCATAGTTATAAAGGCAATCTCCGAAATCCTCAGCGCCAGTGAGCTGACCTCTATGTTGCGGAGAGCCGATAAGGGTGTGGCCAGAGGTATTGTACGCGGATGCATGAGGCTTCTGGCCACGACCACCAAGTTAGGTCACGTGAAGTTATTTATGAAAACAGCATTTCATTCCGTACGCTATCTTAATGTCTAACTCCTGATTCTTTGATGAACGACGAGCAAAGCTTCCTTCTGGTAGCAGTATACCCTCTTCCATCACCGCCAAGCGTCTCACTCTTATCACAACGTGTTTACTGCACGACTCTAAACCAGTGAAGTATTTTGGTAATAATAAAAAAACACTTACTTAAAACTAGTGCCAATAACTTCTTATTGCCTAAGAAATCGTCTTTTGCTCCCCACATATTTACGACGACGAGATCATACTCGAAAGCTTACCATGCAAACCGATGAATTTAAGCACCGAAATGCAGTATCACAGACCTCCTAGCCTTTCGGGGCCAGACATTGGGCGTAACTTCGACGGAACAGCATCCCTGTTCTGGAGTTTCTTTATATATACATCGACAAAGTAGGCTTTGTGACTATTGATACGGAACCGTAGGCAGACCAGAGCGCGCTTGTTGCCGAGAGGACAATATCGCTTGCATGCCCGCTGTATCACGCGTGTCCTGGGAGAGATTAAAAAAAATACTGTAATGTTGAACGTGCTTGCAGATTGAAGTGATGAGGACGATTCTCAAGTCGCACCTGGGCCCACGTTAGGCATTACTCTGGTAGGACATACACAGCCTTGTAGGGATAATGATCATTGTCCCCGTCTCCGTGGGTATAAACCAGGGTTGCTAACAGCGTAGGCTGAGGTTGTCGATGTCTTCTAATAGCCGTGCCGTGCTGAAAGGCAGTCGACATGAATGCTGTGCGATGTTCTGGTCGGAACCCGCCCGTTTGCTATCAAAGCCCGACATTGCTGCATCACGGCTCTGCATAGTAGATGTCGCCTGGACGCACTGCTTATGCAATACCTCGGTACAATCTCGTCGAGATCGGACCATCAACAAGGTGAAGCAAGGCGGGGGAGGCAGTTGTTTGCTTGAAAGTGCTGGGGGCTGGCGCATGGCATGCAATACTTCGTAACTAGCTTACTCGGACCGTACGGAGGACCCAAAGAGCACGTGCTATTTATTTCTGTTTGGTAACAAACGCGCAAGCACGACATGTCGGCTAAAATAGCTCCGCCAGGGTTACTAGGGCCGTTGACATCATCAACGGGTGTACTGAACCAAAGCGCTTACGGCTGCAATGTAATTGAAATAGATGGAGGGTATACAGCATTTCGAGAGTCTGTAAAGTACCAGCTTTTAATGTCAACCCCCTTTTTTTTTTTTTTTTTTTTTTTTTTTTTTCCATTGAAAGTAGGCGGCTTTGATTGTATTGATTGTAGCCAAAGGGGTCAAAGTCAAATCGGCTTGCCCCGGTTAAAAGCAGCAGGACTGGACCCATATTTCATATTTCGACGCCTCAGAGACCCACATTAATATGTTCAGGTCAGGCCGGGTTCAAGCACGATGATCTTACGGAGTGACTGCCGCTTCGCCCACATGATTGGATTGACCCCAAAGTCTAAGCCTTGCCGTCGTCCATCGACTCGGAGCAAACGAGCCGAACAATTGATCCATCACCTTGTAGACTTGTCATCCGACCAATTGCGGGGTCTAGACCCTGAGCCGCGACTCCGTGGCCATGCCCGGCTGCTTTGCTCCTCTAGCTTTGACGATTCTCCCCCAGGTCTCAGGGTCTAGGCTTTATAGTTCCTCGTAGGCCCTTGTTCTCTAGGGGAAAAACGACGATGATGATGATCATGATGATCATGATGATGCTGGAAAAAAAAATGAAAATGAAAAAAGGACAATCGCCTCCTCCTCCGCAAAAAGAGATATAAATGCTTATGTCCTGCCACCAAGTCTCAAGTTTTCAACCGTTCATTGTGCAGCCAATCCTCAGCAATACTCGTCGTTCCCGTGTACACACATCTCTGCCGGCACTTCGATCCCAGGTTGAGCATTTTCCCAGCAAAACCGAGCATATGGAGTCGAAAACACCCGAGCACAAGGCGCGTCAAATAAACCAGAATGCGGTCAAATCAGCTACGTCGCACAAGACGATGCGTCTCGAGCCCGCGAAAGCTATTGCACGAGAGCAAGAGGTTCGGGTCGTCTTGCAAGAACTAGCCAAGATGGACCGGAACCTGAGAGAATCCGCGAAGCTCCAACAAGAAGCCATCAAAGAGTATATAATGGCACTGGATAATGATGGCCACGAGGCTGGAGGAAAACCGTAGGGACTTGGCGGAGCCCATACTAGTGAATAAGTGATATTCATGAATCACGATTCGGTATAGTGTCTGTCCAATTTTTTATTGTATTTTTTTTATCAATCTGACTGGATGTTTTAATGCTGACGCTTACATGACGCCAAGACAACATTTAGACTGTCATCGCCATCAAATTGACGAGATACATTTCAAGGCCGGTCCAATTTATTTATGAGCCCTCGATTGGGCAAACTGTACAGCTAGCTGCATGGAAGCGGTTTGACATCTAGGAAGAAATCTGATATACCAAGCCTATTGACTGCTTTTCTTGACTTTGCAGCATTCATCGAAGATTTAGCGACTGAATGAAACAGTACCGTACGGTAGTAGAATAATAAAAATCAGGCGGCTAATTTTCTGGGTCGCGTCACATTAATCCGCCCTGCACCTTTTGACTTTTGCACTACTAAGCGTCTCATCATTGTCTGTACAAGGCCATGTGACCGCATCCTTTCTGCACTGCAACGATTTTCCCACGAGCCGGCGTCAGCAGACTTTAGCAGACTGCTGCCAACGTAATAGAATAAACAGAATTCGTTGCAATGACCTAAGATGCCTCTTTAGAGCCTGGCATGTGGGTGACAGATTTTCGCGACGGGTCCCGTCCTGCGTATTGTTGTGCAATTTGTCACCCTCTTGTCACAGAGCTTCCAATGTGGGATTCGTTGCATTTCATTATATTTGTTTGTTTTTATCGTCAGGCGACAGTTCGCACTTAGTCCAGGCTTCACACATAGTAGGCATACAGTTATAGCGGACAGCGAGGCGTATTATCTGCAGCGCTGAGTCGGCGGGACCCTGAATCGTATTCTTGGGAAGCCTTGAGACTGGGTAAATGGGTAAATGGGCGAATCCTGTGGCAAGACTGCTCGATGAGTCAGGATGATACTCAGCAGCCTGAGGAGGTTTTCAGTCCGCCATGTTCTTCTTGCTTTCATAAAACCAGCTCCTACTACGAAGCGAAGGGTTGTCCTTCAACAAGCGTCCGAAATAACCTTGAACAATAACGAGGGCTCAACAAGACTGTTGCTTGCGCTTGTGGTCGCTAAGAATTTGGGGCAGGGACATAATTTTGTCGGATAACATCAAGTTTGACGTCAGCCCGCAGCATAAATTTGACCTCTCGGGAATTAACCCTGTTGTGGTGTCAGAAACTGCTCAGGAACCGCGGTCATGACATGCCTTTTCAATCATCCACAGTCATCCCAGAACGTCATAGCCTAGCCAACCATGAGAAGGGCCACCAGAGAGCCTGTCCGGCTGGGGTTTTTTGCCCTTAGATCAAGGCCTCAATAACGTCACGTCATAATGAGGTCAGTGCCCCATGAGCCTTGACATTGTGCCCGCAAAAACGCACAACCACCGTTCCCCCAAGTACGTCCGCTGTTCGACAAAAGATCATCTGAAACGTGCCAATGGATTCTTTCTATGTCGTTCCTGCTCAATCTCCGCAACAAGTCCTCGGAGCAAAGCTTGTTAGGCGCTATGGAGGAGGAAGCAAGTAGATCACCTGTAGCCGATAGCCAAGATAAGTCAACGACAAACACTCCTTCTAGCCAGCCGCAAAATCCCAGGCGCAGGCGCGGCTACGGCTTGGTTACTCCTAATGCTTGCACGGAATGTAGGAGGAAGCGTGCCAAGGTGAGATCCGACACGCGATGCGAACCCAAAGCGCCCTGTCCTTCTACTCCACGAACAACTACTCAATCTTGACCTGTAACGTTTCTAGTGTGACGGCCAGCACCCTTGCAATCGGTGCAAGTCTCAAGGCGACATCGAATGTGTATATGAGGCCCCCTTGCGCCAGTCAAAAGACGAACTTCGAGCAGAGTTGGAGCAGTTGCGTCGCCGCGAGGGCTCCACGAGTCGTGTCATTGCGGCACTCGGTCGGCCAGAGCTTTCTAACGAGATTTTGACGCGCCTTTGGTGCGGTCATTCTGTTGAAAGAATTTCCGACTGTATAGACGAGACTAGACCGGGAGAGAGACTGAGTCGCCTCGGGCCAGCAGAAGGTCCGCCGCTAGACTTGCAGAATGAGAGCGACAACTTTTACGTCACTAGCTCTCCATTACAAATCGGGATTAAACATGTCAGCGAGGTGCCGAACCTCATAGACGTAACGGAAGTTCCAAGCATCCTGCCTCATCATGCGCCTCCTCAAGGCATAGAGACAATCCAGGAGCGAAACTCAGTCTTATGGCCCATGGAAAAGCCACCGACGCAGATTGCCCCTTCTTGGACAAACGTTACCGATGACCCAGATCTGGTGCAGCATCTGTTGGCGCTGTATTTTTGCTGGGAATATCCTACCTTTGCATCACTCAATAGAGAGCATTATTTGCGAGACTTCTACAATAGCCGCGATAGATACTGTTCCTCATTACTAACCAACGCATTGCTTGCTTTGGGCTGCCGCTTTTCCAGCCGACCGACAGCTTGTGCAGATCCCAGCGATCCCTCTACCTCTGGTGAGCACTTCTTTAAGGAGTGTCAGAGACTGTACTTTTCCGAGACAGATCACCATTCCCTGACCACAGTCCAAGCGTTGGGAATCATGTCAATCCGTGAAGCAAGCTCCGGTCGTATATCCGCAAGCGAGCATTATGCCGGCCAGTGTATTCGCCTGGCTTTGGAGATGGGATTACACAGGGCTCACTTGACAGAGCCACAAAACGAAGAAGAATCGAATGGCCGCACCGTCCAATTGGCGACGTTTTGGGGGGCTTTCACACTGGACAAGTCAGTACAACTTCTTCCGAGCACTCGTAGCGGCGTCATGTCAACGCGCTAAACAAGTTTCTAATTTTTCTTCTTCTTCTTCTTCTTATTGCTTCTTTCAGCGCTCTGTCATTCACCTCCTCGTTGCCCAAAACTTCGTGTATTCCCCCTCTACCGTGTAAGCCACCAACTATAGCGGAGCTCGAGAGGCACCCTTGGGTTCCTTATACTGATGACGGTGCGTCTATCATTATTTTGAAAGTGAATTGTCACTGAAGAATAGCGTTTGCTGAACTATAGTAACAGAATTACCGTTACACTTGCCATATCAGCAGGCGTCGAACGAGCGCTCAGTGTTCGAGCTATTTTGCCAACTGAGCGAACTTACTCACCAGTCAATCTACCTCCTCCATAACCCTAGCGAGCCGTTGAAAGCGCAGAGCCTTGTGCAGTTTTACACCAGATATCTCATTTGGTACGACCGGCTACCTGAGCCATTGCGGCTGGGACTAAACTTCACGCCATATGTACTATTCGCACAGTAAGACCACGCATCCGCACCCAATCGGTCCGCAACCCGATCTCTAATTTCCCGTACAGCATGTATTATCACTTTGCAATTGTTCTTCTTTTTTGGCCATTATGCGGTTGCGGAATCATTGGAAATAAAGTGTCGCCACGGAGTATTTGCCTCGAGGCCGCGGATGCAATTGGCGCGCTACTCAAGTCGTATGCTAAAATGTACACTCTCCGGAGAACGCCCTCTCTTGTACCATATCTGGCGCTGACTGCCGCCATCATACACCTGGCTACCATCACTGACCATGGTCGCAAGCGTCCTGCTTCCCCAGGAAGAACCAAACTGCCATCTTCAGACACCCCAGCACTAGACGCCCTCAGAGACGATGTTGCGGCTCTCGGGGAAATGGCTCACTGTCATTCATTCGCCCAAAAATCTTTGAGCATTTTATCTTTCTTGTGCAAGGGTTGGCAAGTGGACATTGAGATCGAAGCGACTGAGTTGTCGCTCCAGGATTGCAACGACATATGCCGGCCTTACAATCGGACTTTTGAGGGAGGACCTCCGCTTGGTTTCACGGGTGAAGACTTGGAGCGTGAGATGGAACAGCAAGGTCCGGTCCGGACTACAGAGACGACGTGGGAAAGTATTCAGCATCCATTGTTCTCACCGCTCCGAGCACTACGGAGACGGACGCTATCGACGAACAAGGCACTCAGGAAAGCTGGGTTCGCTCCGCTTGAATAGTGTTCTTTTCTTATTCTGTTCTGTACTCATGGGCGATTTGGGTTATAAAGGCTGGACTTGGTGCCGAGGCCACGATCCGCCCTAGCAACCAATAGCATTTTGAATAATGGATGAGATGGTCCTGCGCAGTCACTGTCGCGAGGGACGCAGTTGCCACAACGCTGAAAATTGAAGAAGCTGTCGAACCTTGAGAAGTTTGCCCTGCTGTGAAGATGTTAAGATTCATTATACGCGGCGGTTCCGGATTTTACGAACACTTGTGGACTTTCAGGCTTTCAGGACTTGCTTCACCTTTTCGCACGAGCCTAGTATATTCTTGGCCGAAGAGATACACATGAAAGCTTGGTTTTGCCCTGCCTTGTTCAAGCTCCATCAGAAATACTGAAAGCACAGGTAGGATGGAAACGGTAAGCCATGGTGACGTACGGAGTATACCTGCATCAGCAGAGAAAGTCTACTTGTCGGCAGGCCCCAACACAAGTTCATGGCCAATGCGGAGTACACTTGATACGTCATCTTTAGTGCGGATGCCATCTGCCGTTCCACCGAAGCATGTCTGTCTGGCAAACATACCGACTTTGCCAGATGGGAACGGATGCCGCTCTTGATCTGCGTGTTATGGCACGGAGATCTGGGACCTTCATGGCCGTTTGCGACGAATAGAATTCAGCTACTAAATGCATCTACTGGACCTGAAGACCTGTCCATGTGGTCTCCGGGCCACTTTCTCACGATGCACTCTAATCATTCCAACGAGATTCGCACCAGACAGGTGCGGTACAAAATGCTACTGACTTACGGATGAAGACTCAAAGCCCATGCTGAAGAAAAAGACAACTTTCCGAAGAAGGATAGATCGGTCAGCGCGCTCGAGCTTTTTAATTATCATGTCTTCGATGATGGGGTAGGTGCTTGTGGTGACCCATCAGATCGCGCCGCTGCTGCGTGCTGGCTGTGTCGTTGGTGACTTGGTAAATATCAATTCCCTTGACCTTCCAAAACACACTGGCAAAGTCATTTGGATTTTCGGCAACGTAATTGCTGCAGTTCTGGTATCCGGTCTTCTGCCTGCACTCGTGGCCCCAAATGTCTGCGTTGCCCGCGGCGACGCCACAAAAGTCGATGTTGAGCACCAGCTTTTGTTCTCTGAAATGGCTGTCGATATCGCAGGACGAACCGCCGGCTGCGAAATGTGGCTTCCCCCATAGCTCAGGCTTCGGATGATGATGCCTGATGTCTGCGGGCGTGCTATTCCGACCCCAGCTCCATACATGGACGTGCTCGCTAGTCCACTCTACGGCGTCTTTTTTTTTTTCCCTCCCCAAGAACCATTAGCCGTCTTGTTTGCGTTTCTTGCTGCAACGAGCATTATGTGACTTCTCAGCTCAATTAAGGAGCACTTACAGACGCCCCCGGACTTTTTGCCCCATTGTCCGAGTGTTTCCTGCGTGTTACACGCCTGATTGGAGTCCTGATTGGCATCCTGATAGTAGACGTCGCAATTGGTCGCAGTAACGGTATCCAGCATGTCTTGTTGATTTATCGCGCAGCTCCCCATCTCTGTGGAATTGCCCGTGTGGAGCGTAATCATGTTGTTCGTCGCGAGATTCCAATTCTCGATAATATCAAGTTCGCCCTTGGTCGGCCACGGGTTGCCATACGTCCAGCTAGATAAGGGAAAGAAAGGGGGGAAGGCCAAGTCAGCGACGATATCCCGACATTCGCACAGAGACACTATCCGGGACTTACAAGGCGGGCCAGATTCCGCAAACCGGTTCGGGCATGTGGGTGAATTCGGCAACGATGAGACTGTGCGAGTAGCGCTCATTGCTCTCGATCCTCACGCTGTCGCGTCCCTTTCCTTGCGGGTCGAAGACGTCCCTGTGATTAACGCCGAGGAACATTTCCTCGCCCTGCGTGGAGAAGAGTCCAAGTTTCTCGGCATCTTCCCTGTTGCGATAGTTGATGTAACCGGAAGTCGGGTCGACGTCATTGTAGTTGCCGGTTGTAAAGTTACTCTTATCTTGTCAGAGGGGCTCTGCCACGTTACGCCAAGAGTGCATAGCTCCTCAACTTACCTCAATGAAGTGGAACTTGTCGAAGAAGTTGGTGTAGTTGTAGCGCTCGACGAGAGAGTACTGCCGAGACGCGCCCACGAGGCTGAATCCAGCCAGGGCGAAAAGGAAGGTGATTGGCAGCATTGTGCTGCTACCAGACGCGAAATAAGTGAGCGACTGAGGGGATTAAAGGAATGACTGACCGAAAAGAGTGACTGGGGCTAAGGAGCGACGAGGAGGGCGTTCACCTTCAAAGGCTAGCAGCAGATTAGGCGCAAAGAAGGTCCCGACGACTGTATATATACATTCTTGACAAAAGAGCCAACATCGTGACCGAAGCCTGGCTGCTTGGATGCGCTCAGTCGTCAAGGGCTTCATCTGTCCTCTCACCGTACCCCATGCCGAGATTAGACAATGCAACCCCTGAATGATTTTACAAATCTACTAGCAGGGGTGCTTCAAGCCAATTAGATATTAGACTAGAAATTAGTGAGATATAGAGGAGATGCTAGATACTTCAATTTATAGAGAAATTATAGGGAAAAATAAGTCTCTATAGGGTAGTAATGCTTTATACCCTACATATCTACCTTGTGCCTCTCGGGCACATCAGTTTTCCACCAGACCTAGCTGAATTAGGAAGGGTCCCTGCCTACCTATTCTTAGTGGCAAAGTACTTTTAATGTTTCTTTTTAAGCTATATAACGGTTTCTTTATAGCAGCTATAACAGCAAGGCATTAATTATTGTGCCTTATGTGTGCGGGCAGTATCGCAACGCAACACAACAAATTTTACGTTAATTTTAAAGTTATCGCTATAATATCTACATTATTGCTAGAGACCTTATTCTTACATTATTATTATTATTATTATTATTATTATTATGAATTTAAATAGCTACCTAGAATAGAAAGAAACCTCTAGAGTACATTTATGTGTGGATCCCACCAAAAGTGACTTTACTGGATTCGGCTAGGTCTAGTGGGAAATTGATGTGCCCGTGCCTCTCTAACACGCGGCATGGATACACTAATTACAGCTGTTGGAGAGTTACCTGACTGGTGGATAAAAGTGGGACTAGTGGATTTGTAAAATCATCCCTGCCACGGGGGTGATCAAATTACAAATGACGGGTACCAAGGAGAATGATAGGTTGTGAAATTTCTATATGAAACCTGTCCTCCCGCGTGAAGCCACGTAACCAGCCGCATTGGGATATGCCGCGTCTCGTATGCAAATTACGTACCGACAAGGCTCCCAACGCGGTACCGCAAGGGACTCTGCACCAATAGATCACGCTCTCTGCAAGGCATTTCTTCTACAGGGATGGTTTGCCATGCAGTCGAAGGACTATAGCTATCCAGAACTACAAAGAGGTATCCATTCGATATCACAAGTCTTGCATCTATAGCAATTACTACTGGTTTATTCTATTTGGTGCTAACTAGGACGCGTCATATGTGATGTAGTAAACGCGACTCAAATCGCGCGCACATGCGTTGTGGGGCTGAGATCCCCTTGGCCGCGTTATCTGGGAGTGCGGTTTGAGCATCACTCGCTTTGTGCGGGCACTTGTGGGTGTTTTGGGGGGAGGGGGGGCGTTTTGGCCATCGGACGGACACAGAATAAGATCAGAGACAATTCCGTATCCATATTGCACTACTGCTTCTGCGCGTCCCTGACCAAACACTTCCCTAGGTTCCCGCGTTGAATCCGTTGATGCTCACTTCGTCCAGGTTTGTAGACCTTGAAAGACATTCTCTTCTTCTTTCGATTTCATTCTTATAGCAGTTCGGATGTTGACGCCATTCGAGGATCGAGAAGTTATCTATACGGGTATGTGGAAAAGTATACATAGGTACTGCCAAGTTACTGTAGACTAAATTTGCTCAACCACCAGGAGTTACAGCACCTAATAAATTTATTTGGGTTACTGAAGAATCCTAAGATCTTTTGACATATCACGTGGTCAAGAATGGGCTCGCCTGATCGCGGCATTCATTGGCCGTCTTGCTCTTCTCTCAGCTGTAGAGGCTTTTCAAGCTTATCACCGACGCAAGTACTCAAACGGGCGCCACTGCTGTGTAAGTACAGCCTGCGATTCCATCTGCGCAGAAGTTCTCTAATATTCTGCTCATCTTGTCAATTGTAGGGAAAGCGCCGGTGTGTCGGAGAGTCTCGAATCTTTGAAGAACCGTTGCACCGTGGCTGCCGCTGGACAGTTCAGTTCAGTAGTTTCTCTTGAGCGGATGATGTGACAGTGATGGGGTCGATGGGCAAAGAAATTCGCAGCTGCTCGTATGGTGCTCGTATGGTGCTCGGCTGAGAGTACATTTGACGGAGACTCCAAAGCTCTAGCAGTGTACAAGACATCTGTTGTTGCTGATGGAGAATTTAGCTGTGTCAGGAGGACTTTTAGTATTCAACAAACGAATCTCCCCACCCGCGGGAGGAGTTTGGCCGGTCCAACTATTATGCCGACTCCGTGAAGTCATCTGGGGAACAGCATGTTATACGTTAGGCCTTCAATTGTTATATTCTCTGAAGCAGTTACAGATCCCAGACCGTATAAAATCCGGTATGTCTGTTTCGGCAGAGATATGCGCGCAGATTCGGTGATTGCGCAAAGCACCGACAAGTAAGCTGGAGAGCGTTTCGTGGATCACAGATGGTGAAGGAGCAGTTTTCCAGGGAACGTGAAGCAGAGCTAGGTCCCATCCATACCCAAGTTTAACTCCCGATGGTACTTTATCATCGCATGCCGCAACGAGCCAGCCAGATATTGACCATTTCTAGCCTTGATTTTCTTTAGTGTTTTGTTTATTAACAATGCCGCATAGGTTGGCAACATCGCCCCTACCAACGTCTAGCCGCCAAGGCCGAGATCACCTCGGTCGGCATCACGCCTGGCCCATCATCAACGGCCTCCGCGTTCGTAACCTACGTAACTCTGCAAATTGGCCAGACATGGATTGATTTCTTTGATCTGTCCTCGCAGCGCGTGTACACTAAGGCCACTGGCTCCAACGCAACACTGGGGCCTGCTGGAGCAGGCGAAAACCATGTAGCCACCTTGCGAGACTGGACGGCACAGCTCGGACTGGGCGATGGAAATCACCGTGGCAGCACCGTCTTAGTCCGCGACTTCAGTGCTGGGAAGACTGCAGTTAAACTGAAAGAGGCCATCAGGGAGCCCGTGATATGAAGCAAGGATGGCATTGCAATCGCGGCAGGCGAGGAAAAGGACAGAATGGGCGTCTGGGATGCTCGAACCGGATCAAGAGTTGGCAGAGTCGTCAGCCACATTGTCAAGGTCACCCACGCATCCTTCATGGCCGACCACAAACTTGTTACGCTGTCCCACGACGGGACCATGCGCATCACGGATTCAAAGATGTCAAAGCGGACAGCGAAACTCGAGATCGAAGGCACAGGAGCCAACAACCCTCGTCTCTTGGCCGTGTCTCCTGACGGACGGAGTGTCATTTCTCTCTGGGGTACTACCGTGCACATCTGGCTCCCCCAAGCCAATGACCTCGCCTCTTACAACCTAGGCATCACCAGAACCACGGAGGGCTGGCCAATCTGTCGATATTGTTGATGTCGCATCAGGAACCATCGCCTGGGAGCGCAAGGAAGAAGGTGGCGTTGCTACCATGGTGACGCCATGGTGACGACCGCAACTTTCTCCGCCGACAACGAGGCCCTCTTGCTCGGTTGAGGATGAATGGACTCGTCGAGGTGCGGGACATCTGCGAGGTCAGCGAAAGGAAGCCGTGCGGCAAGTGAGCTCTGGGAAGGATCGCGAAAAGTTGAGTATTGTGCGCCTCCGAGGGAGGCAGAAGGCGGGGAAATTTTCGAAGACGGGAAAGTTCCTTGGTAGGAATTATGTCTGGTGCTCTATTTAGTGTTGCGCCTAGCAATGCTCACCGCAGTGATTGAGAGGGTTAGGGTTAGAAGTTGGTGACCTAGAGATACCCACTTTGAGGCAGCAGCGGAGTCACAGTCACGAACTAGCTAGCGGGCCAATCAGGATGAAGGGGTCTTAAAGGTTACGTTTGAGCGTCATTATAATTGAAGTGCCGCAAATTCCCGGATGCACAAAGAAGTACTCCGTATAGCTATCGCATATGTCTCAGCCATACGCGTTTGGAGCTAGTTCTATCACTTTGCCAGTGCGAAGGCAGCTACGACTACCTGCAATCACCAGATGCACATTAATGAACTGGGCCTGACGAGGCGTGAAGAAAGTGGAATATTGCGCTTGTCGCAATTGGTAATAGAACCGCCGGCAAGAGCTGAGCTGAGTTCAGCGAGGAGGGAAAAGAAGCGGCAGAGTCAAGGCAAGGCGAAGACCATGATTACTCAGTGCAACCCTAACCCTTAACTTCCGCGACCCCGCGACCGTTTCTGTTGCACGGTATATAGGGGGGTCTAACCGACCATCTAGTGTGGCGTGGCCACGTCGCAATTTGTGCAACAGTTTCCATGGCCCTTGACTATGGGGCAGCATCAGTGTCTTTTATTTTCAGCAACCTCTTTGATATTCTTCAACAAGCCACGGCATGGATCGAAGCAGACAAATAGTGTGGTGGGACTCTTCGTGAAGTCAGAAAGAGTAAGACAAAGCCCAGTCTACCATCCAGCTCGGAGGGTCGGTTGTGTTCTTACAAACGTGGATATTGCAACGGGAAAAGGCTGCCGAGGAGAAAGCAAGTAGAGATGGCGATGATTTCATAGGTCTAGCGCCTGCGCGAAGAGTAGGCAACTCTCAGCATGAACAGTTGGGTATTGAGAGTCCGATTGGTATCAATTTATAATTCTTCGGATTACAAGATTCGCAGCCAGTTAATTAGCGGGAAAAGCTATGCCCGTCCTGCAATCACCCCTACGCAATGCGTCGATGTGCTGCGTCAACAGTAATCATTTCATGACAGAAAACTATCGTCGGACCCCAAGTGTCGAAACGCAATGTGGCTTGACTTTAGTGAAATGTAACCCTACAACAGACCAAGATTTGGAATCTCCCCATTAGCTTCTAGTAAACATCGTAAAGAGATATCGTCGAAATCAGCATCGTCGAAATCAGCATCGTCGAAATTAAAATTGTCTTCCAGATTCGTCAATAGGTCTGTGCTGCTTGACGCGTATGGTGCTTCATCTATAAAGGTTGACTGTTCACCTAGTATATCCCAAGGCCCTGTAGGGGAGAGGAAAGGTGGGCTGACTGAGCTATCGAATTGATAGTAGCCAGCGTTTGCTTCCGCAAGTTCAGAGGTAAATTGCACATCGGTTTCGAACAAGGTGTTCCCGATGAAGTCATTTACCTGGTCGAATGCCAGACCGTTGTCTAAGTCGGAGAATGCCTCATATTCAGTCGTGATGTGCCGGATGGCTGGCGGCTGCCAAGCCTCCTGCGTCTCAGGCATCCATGGCTCGGGGTTTACTTCTGCAGCGTCCACAAACGCCTGGAGCCTATGCTCGTCGGCCGGGTTGGTGATTGTTTGCTGCTTATTCTCAAGCCGAACGGTCTGAACATAGAGATCCAGCAGACGTGAGGACAATGGCAGCTTGGGCCGTTCTTCTTCGTACTCTAGACCTTGCGTCACAATATCCCTTGTGATCAGCAACGCCCTGCCAGTGCGCTGCTTATGAATTGCACTGGCCATAAGCGCGGACCGCATACGCGCTTCAACGGGCCGGTCTGATCGGCGCGATGCTGCTGTGTATGCCCTTTCTTGGTTCTCCTCGTACGTGCGTATTCCCTAAGAAACCATGGATTATTATATGTCTTGGCTTCTGATCTTTTGGTGTGTCACTCGTATTGAAGTTGGAGCCTAATTTTCATGGGCGGTGGTAAGTAGGATAAAAGGCGTATTTACTTTTTGCTCTTGAGCCGAACCGCTAGCGCTCTTGTCACGGCTTCTTGCGTCGGTCAGCTGATTCGTCATGATGCGTCAATAAGCCGGAGAAGTTCCCAAAGAAATAGACTTTTGATGATGCGTAGAATAATGATGCTTGAAGATCAAAATCATAATCATAATGTCGTAAGTAGACATTTATTTATCCTGCAGAATGAAATCGCTACAATGATTATGTACCGGAGCTCCACATTGATGCATCCATGGATCGACGCAGCAAAGTATGCGCGGAATTTATTTGTTTTATTTATTCTCCTTTTTTCCCTTACGTAAAAATTGCCTTCGGGTTGAGCTTATCAAAAGTTTCGGCCAACAAATCGCTTGGTTTATTATGTACGATTAAATGATGCACTCGTCGTTGCAGTCATCAAAATCTCAGTCTCGTATCTTGCAGGTATCCTTATATTCAGCCATTCAGATAGTTTTGCCATGGTATGAATGACATGGTGCAGCCGCCACAAATGCAGCAGGAGTGATGTGCATGTGTATAGCTCATCTGACTACCATTTTTGAATGAGTGCATGTAACAGAGTTGGGACATGCACAGCAATGACAACAGGGGCAGATGCAATCATCTCCATTTCTCTTTGGTTGACTGCAGCATGGTCTAGCAAAGAGAAGCAAAAAGTATGATGTAGGAGCAAAAGAGCAAAAGCGCAAGAGAGGTTGGATACCGGGGAGGCCTTCTCCATGTGACTCGACAAACAGAGGCGGTAGCGACAGGGATTATACACCAATTAAAAACTCTCTCTATAAAGACACTTCCTCTACAATGCTAATCTACACTACTCCGTACTTACTAGCAATTATCGAACTTACAAAGAGGTACATCGTAAGTCTTACATCCATGGCTCTGCTTAGCCCTCTCCGAGCGATCAACAGTATCACTATCAAAGGTCTCTAAGAGCCTCGTAATGCGGATCCTTTAGTGTTATTTTACCGAATTTGCAGCCCCAATAAGCAAGTAACGCCATGTTTTCCCTCAATAGATAGGTTTATGCTAGTCAATACGCGTGAATTTGTCCCTAGCTCAAAAATAGGTCACAACAGTTAAATCTAGGGTGTTGCTGCTAGTCTATTATTGCTAGAACTAGCCGAAAGCCGAAAGTGGTACCTAGTGTTTTAGCATAGCATGTTCAAGGTCAACTTAAGACGAGATGTTAGAGCCATTCACGTTTGAGGCTAGTCTTGAAGATATTACGAACTTTGATCACATCAATAGCCTTACCGCGAAGCTTTGCTACTTTTGTGGTTACTAATCTTGCAAATATCTCACTATGTGCGCAAAACGCAGAGGAAGCGGCGCTGTCCCTGAATCCTGACTAAACCTGTGCTATTTTTGGATACGGTTAATTAGGCGGTGAAATGCCCCAGCTGTCGGGAACAAAAGCTCCGACTCGTCGACCAAGCCACAAATGATACGCACACGCCGCAAATCCCACATCATACGCCCCCCACAAACAAATCAGCCCTACTGAGTGCGGAGTATTAAGTGGCAGTTAAGATACGAACAAGTTGACGGGTTCTATCGTAGCCTCCCCTGTTCGACATCACACACCACACACCATCCCCGGAAAAGTCTGTTTGACATTATGGTCGGAAGCCGCTGTCGAGCGCACGAAAAAAGACAGCAATTCCCATGCGAAATGTCGGCATGTCGAAGAAAACAGCGTATATCGTGTTTCAAGTAAGTCTTCTAATGTGGATGGAGCTCTTGGCGTAGGGAAATTTCTGTAGTTGATTGGGTGAAAAACTGCAGGGTGTTTTACGAATGTTACTATGTACAAGCCGATATCCATCCATGAAAAGGCGGTCACTGACATACGTGGATGCAGCGGGAGGTTTGGATTCCGACCGTGTGCCTGACTGCCACCCCTGTCATTCATTTTACATGCGGAAGAATAAATAAAGATCTGTATTGCTGGAGATCCCATGGAGGAAACAGCCGCCACAAAGGCCCACAAAGGCCCACACAGCCCAACCTCGTGTCAGGTTGCCCCCAAAACCAGAGTTGAGCTGTAGATTCGTCATGGGATCGCAACCTCCTCCTGCAACGCGCCGGAACTCTCGATAGGCAGCAAGAATAGGCGACCCAATAACAGCAATCAACACGCCACGCTATTGCTGTCAGGAGCGCCAAGGTGTGTACGCTGTGCCAACAGACCAAAAGATCCGCAATGCTTGCATGTAATGTAATGCAAGTGTTGCACCTCATACACTGGTAAGACCCGTGATCTTTGCGCGCAACGTGTCAACCTTCGTTGCAGTCACGCCCACACTAGTGCCTTACACTATGGCTACGAACTTAATTCGTGCCAAAAGCGCTTACTGTTTCAACTATCGCTTTAGTATCGTACCATTTCGAGCATTGATGTCAACTATGGAAGCCATCAACATGGTGCCAACTCTGGACTTGTTTGGCGAAAATACAACGAGAGACAAGCGTTGACGGATCCTATACTACACCATTGTAGCGGACGAATCGACTGCCTAGATCCGGAGCCAGCCTCCAGAGTTAAGAAACTTAAAACAAGCAGGAAGAACTACCAAACGTCTTTCTTGAGGGCATGTTTGGTTGACGCTACATCACCCAAATCAATGCTGGTTGGGTAGGCATTGTGGACGAGAAATGCCAAGTTGTTTCTTTACCGCCGAAATGAGTATTGCTATACGGAGCATATAGCTCGTTGACCTGAGACAGACATCGGACCCAAGACATGTTGGCTTTCTTCTGAGGCAGCTTGTACAATGTCGGGTAATGAGGCCTCCCCGCTACCCCCTCTTTGCCCTCTTTGTAGTCTGCGCCGCCAATCTTCCACCGCCCAGCACTCAGCACCCAGCAGCTCAGGCGTAGTCAACCAGAAGAGATATCGAGAACATCACTTCTACTTTCTTTTTTGCCATCGCTGTGCATGTCCCATGACACACAGCTGCGCACAACAACAATCTCCGCCACATGATCGGACTGTAAGTAACCTGTTTGAAGTTGGAGTGAAGAGTCCTACAATAATGCTTCAGAAAGTGGTCCAAAATGTGTGTTTACCTCACCGTCTTCGAACTTATAGAACTCGTGCTGGCGTGATGTCATTGACGTGCAGGGAGCTGCAAGGCAGCCAAAAAGTATCAATGGTGATGCCATCGAATGGGTAGAGACTGTTTCTCTCCTCTTCAAGCAGACGGAATAAAACTTGAGATGCTCAGATATTTAGAGATTCGTAGTCGATATATGTAGATATATATAGCACTGTACCGTTGTAGTATACAGAGTCTAATCTACCAACAAATTTTGTAGATCTGACTCTACATTCTATAACCTGAGTGTATCAAAAGACCCAAAAAGTTCTTTGTCTTCTTCCCAGCTATCTCTCACGTCGCCGTACCAAGAGGCAATATGGAGACTACTTCAGTCAACGTACTGACAGGGATTCCAATGCTATCGCTGTTGTGAAAAATGAATCGGAATTTTGGGACCCGCTTTTCTGTCCCCAGTCACCGAAATTATGCTCAGTCAAATCGGGGCACTTTCTCCCACAGGATCTTGCAAAACGTTTGACGAGTCGGCCGACGTTACGCTCGTGGTGAAGCTATCACGGCCATCTACATTAAGAGAGTATCCGACGCGATTGCGAACAGTGATCCCATCCGTGGCATAATCAGGTCCTCCGCAGTCAATGCCGATGGGAAAACGGTGGGAGTCAGCGCACCTAGTGCTATGAGCCAAGAAAATCTTATCAGAGCAGCCTATAAAAGCGCCTCTATCTCAGCCTCTTCAGAAACCGGTTACTTTGAGGCTCACGGTACGGGGACGGTTATTGGGGACCCTACTGAAGTAGAAGCCGTAACCAAAGTTTTTGGAGGCCAGGGACTGGTTATAGGATCCCTGAGTAATTGGCCCTGTCGTCTGTTAATGGTTTCAACGCTTCAATCGCTGCCGCTAATAAACGTTTCGTATTTGGCTAGGTCAAACCAAATGTCGGTCACGGGGAAAGTGCTTCGGGTCTGACCGGCCTTATTAAAGCCATCATGTCAGTCGAAAGGAGGCAGATCCCTCCTAATATACTCTTCAACAAACCAAATCCCAAATGTAGGACATCAGCTCGGTATCCAAGTTCCAAAACTCCGCTAATCATGTCAAAAGTGTCTTTGGAGTCGGCAAAGCTTCAGGTTCCTGTTGAAGTTATGCCATGGCCACAGAACAAGCGACAGCGTGCGAGCATTAACTGCTTTGGTATTGGCGGTGCCAATGCTCATGTATGAACCGAATTATCTCCGGTATATTAGTGCTCACCAATGAAGGGCGGGCTATATGAAGGAGCTGGGACCGTATTATGAGGCTGTCATCTCAGATCACGTAGCAGCGGGCAATGCAACTACATGCCACTTCACTCTACAGTTACAGCGCACATTTTTAAATGCTATACCATGGGACCAGAATATTGGAGTCGGAATCTAGAGAGCCCAGTCCGATTTTCAGAAGCAGTTGGAAGAATCTTGCAATCGTCCGACACGAATTGTGTATTCGTGGAAATTGGACCACATTCCGCATTGGCTAGTCCTATGAAGCAAATTATCACCATGTGGAGACGACGGGATGTTACATATCTTCCCTCCCTGATCCACAAACAGGACCTCGCCTCGCCCATTCTTGGTCTTGCTGGTAAACTATATTCTCATGGCTATCCTCTCGATATGATATCAGTCAATGGATCTGGCAGAGTAGTTACTAATCTCCCGACATATCCTTGGCAACGCTCAGGAACAAATTCGAATGATAGCATGATGGTTCGAGAATGGAAACCGACCAAGTTCCCTAATCACGAGTTGTTGGGACTGCGGCTCCATGGTACCAACGCTGAAGAGCCGGGTTGGCGTAAGGTTTTGCGATTGGATACTATTTCTCGGTTACAGGACCACATGTTAGGCAGCGACTATGTTTTCCCATGCGTTGGTTACCTCGCTACAGCAGGAGAAGCTATCCGATAACTTACCAATGCTGATGGCTACACTATGCGGGATTTCTCAATGCGGAAGCCGCTGTTGCTGAGCATGTCCAACCACGTTGATTTCGTTACCTATCTAAGACCTTACCTCTTGCCTGACAAACTAGATTCGAATTGGATTGAGTTCTCCATATCATCCAATGATGGATCGCAGTGGACCAAGCATTGTTTTGGCCAGGTCAGAGCTTCCATCGATGAAGACTTTAACAACACCACCATACAAACACCACCATACAAACACCACTTTCGCGACGAGTGTCATGGGAAGATTTTTACGGGGCGCATAAGTCGGAAGACGTGAGGCTTGGTCCGGTCTTTAAGGGCTTGTGGGACATAACTCTAAATCCAGCACAGAACATGGCTGCTGCTGTGGTGCAAGAAAAACCCACACTTGATTCAGAAGTTTATCCGGTACATCCTGCTTATATGGATCAGCTGCTTCAGCTCAACATCCTTTGTGGTAGTAGTGATCAAATTTCGAAAAGTGTACCGGAACGCATTGAATGGATATCTGTGCGCACGGCTCGAGGGCCACTGGCGTTGCTGAGCCGTGGCGAAATCCACGCAGATGAGATTTGTTTCAGGGCCGAGGCATGGGGTAAGCCCCCGGCCGGGAAAGGTGTTTTGCATATAAGAGGAATGTCGACTCAGCTGCTGCGTCGGCCTGAAGCCTCTGAAGAATGGGCAGAATTACTTGGAGCTGAATTGAGATGGCAGCCGAATATCGACTTCACTCCCGCGGATAAAATCATCAAACTTCGGGATCATAGAAGTGAAATACTCAGAAATGAAAAGTTTGCGGTTAAGGGCATACTTGAAGCCTCTAAGCACGCGATCAAGATGACGCAGCGCGAGTCTTGGCCTCAACACCTCAGGCTCTATTACGATTGGCTAATGTCGACGTCAAGGAATATCAAGGAGGGTAACTATCCGTTACAACTTGATTTGAAGTCGACGGGTGACGCATCAACCAATCTCTCAGCTGTAGAAAGAGCAATTGGGCTACTCAGCACCAATCTTGAAGGCATTTTCCAAGGAACAGTGAATCCTCTCAATATATTGACACAGGATGGTACTTGGACAGACGTTTATGTCAGAATTTTACTGTTGCAGACAGATATTTCAGTCTTATCGCTTAGTCTAAGCCCAAGCTTCGAGTTCTCAAAGTTGGAGCTAGCACAGGTGGAATAACGTCGATTGCACTGAGGTCAATGAGAACGGACGATGGTCTGCCCATGTTTGCAAGCTATAATATCAGATAACTAGTCTCTTTTAGCCACTAGGTCTCATCAGCATCAATCCTCAAGGGTTGCAACGGGGGCCTACTTTTGTGAGTGTCGTCGGACATGCAGTATAGGTTTGTTTGTCCTGTGCCTGCTGTGGTCTGTGTCAGTAAACGCCTTAGAAGGCTAAGCAAAAGGGAAGACTTACAGCTTTTAGGGAAGACTCAATGTTAGCCGAATTTGTGAGAGAGTTGCAGAGAGAGAGAGAGAGAGCGGACAATAGAATGCGACAAGGGCTCGTTATATGTGCTATATACGCGCATTTAAGTTTTCAGCGTAAGTCACTCGCACGCAATATGTAGCAATCTTTTTAAGTTTTTAGCGTAAGTTAATTACGCACATTATAGAGCTCTAGGCGACTATACGCTAGCTTTTGCAGGTGCGCTACCTCCCTGCAGCTATAGACCTGGATTCTAAAAGCTTAATTATAGTGTTTGTATGGTATTTTGTCTAGTATCTTATTGTTCTCTAGTTAGTGTACGACTAGGCATATAGTGTTCACTCCTAGGTCTTACCTTATGCAGTACCTGGCACCAATTGGAGAAGGACATAGAAAAAAAAATCAATTAATAGATTCACCAACATCTCTCCTAGATTTTTCGAGTCTGCAAAGACAAAGTTTAGTGGAATAGGGAATCTGGAGTTCAAAGTCTTGGATATATCTAAAGATCCGACATCTCAAGGCATTGTGCCCGAAAGCTACGACGTTGTCATAGCGTCAAATGTGTTACACGCCACTAGTCATCTTGACTCTACTCTCCGTCATGTCCATCGGTTGCTGAGGGACGGAGGTAAACTGTTGCTTCAGGAGCTTTGCACGGATTTATTGCAAATACCCCTACATCATGGGGTTGCTCCCTGGATGGTGGGCCGGAGCATCAGATGGACGAGCATCTCACCCATGCATCTCTCCGGAGGCCTGGGAGCAAAGGCTCAAAGCTACTGGGTTCGTAGGAGTTGGTTTAGTGGCTTACGACGAAGACAAGCCCTATCAAATGAACGCATTCATGTGTCCTCGGTGCAGTCAAAGCGACCCCCAAATCCGAAGCGAGTAGCATTCTTATACAAAGGGGGCAAAACATCGATCATGGAAATGGCCGCCGATGTCCTGTATCAAAGAGGGTATGAAGTTGCATGGTGGTCGTTGGGAGACAGTTTGCCCGTCGGGCACGAGATTGTGTCTTTGCTCGATGTCAAAGGACCCTTTCTACACGAAAGCTCGAATGAAGATTGGGTCGCGTTGCGCAACACTCTCTCGACTCTCGGGTATAGAAGACTACTTTGGCTTACGAAGCTTTCCCAGATCAAGTGCTCTGACCCCCGATATGCAATGATTATCGGCTATCTTAGAGCAGCTAGGACGGAATTCTCCATTCACGCTTTTACGCTTGAGGTGGAGAGTTCTGATGAACCAGCTTGTCACTGTCTCGTGCGAATACTGGAATTTCACCAAACTCATGATTTGTCTGGCGAGGATACAAAGGTGGATTACGAGTACGTCTTTGTCGACGACTGCATCCACACAGGTCGCTCACTACCTTCGGGCCCTGCATCCATCGTCTTATCACCTATCTCTCCAAAAATTCTACTGGGCATCAACACCGTTTCTTTATTAAGGAGCTAGAAGAATCTGGTTGTAACGTCGTCAAGGTACCGGGCAGTGTTGCATGCTCACATGCTGTAAGAAAAGCCAAGCTGCTTTCGAGGCATAATTGCTGGTGTGATTCAACTGTCAATAGCCCTAAAGGTGCGTAATACCACGGATTCCTTTTGACAAGCTTCATCTTACCTTGCTCTTCAAGATGCTGCATTTGCTCGCATGACATAGGAAGAATGGCGAGAAGTTCTTGCTCCTAAGGTGCAAGGTACTTGGAATCTGCACAAAGAGTTCGAAGACACTCCTTTGGACTTCTTCGTGCTATTCAGCTCGTTAGCTGGAACTTTGGTGGCTCCGGGCCAGGCGAATCATGCTGCCGCCAACACATTCCTCGATGCCTTTGTTAAGTATCGGCACGGACTAAAGCTTCCAGCATCGGTTATGGACATAGGCCTCATAACTGAGGTTGGATATACAAGTCAGAACCCAGATTTAATGAAGAGTCTTATTGATAAAAAACATAACTCCGATGCGCGAACAACATTTAATCAACGCCTTGAGATTTTCCATTTCTTATTAGGCCTTACCTTATGCAGTGCTGGCACGAATTGGGATGGGTTAAGCATTAAATTAATATTTAAATCTATGGAATATTCCCCATGATTTTTTCCTACAACTAAGAAAGGTGCGGACGCGCCACCTGCCAGGAGCCACGAACCTTGATTCCGAAAGCTTGATCATGGTGTTTGCATGTTCGGCATTTTGTTTAATATTTTATATTTCTCTAGTTAGGGTACAACTAGGCACACGGTGTTATGTTCTTAGGCCTTGGTGATGGCACAAATTGGGAGAGGATATTTAAAAAAAAAATTAACAACTAAGAAAGAGTCGGCTCCATCCGGCCACGCGGCCAAGTTATATAGCATAGCCGGCAAAAAGCTGAATTAGCAAGCATAGAAAACCTCTTCCGTCGAGTAGCGTAATATAGTGCTTTGCTGTCGAAACAACGTACATGGCGGATACACGAAGCAGTTGCTATCATTGAGACTCAACGAGCTGACCCGTACTTCTCTTCCAATGAACGGATGGCAAATGAAGCCAGGTTCGACACGCTGCCAATCTTCTCAATCTGCAAAACAGTAATCTCGGAACGAAGGTTTTGTTTCCACCATTTCCGTACTTCCGTGCTAACAAGGAAGTCGAGACCAAACGAGGTGATTGGCTTATCAATGTCCAGATCTTCCCAGGGCATGTACAATAAAGAGCGTACAGCAGAACCTATCTTATTTACCAGTAGGGAGAAGATTTCGGGTTTCTTGAGCAATGACGCGTCTGTGGCAAGCGCGTTTATCATTGACTTTAGTTCATCTTGATCCGCAGGTTCGTTGCTATTGGCCTCAACGGCAGAGAGGCATGGAATTGAGAATTGAGCGTCATTTGGCTTGAATTCGGTCATCTCTCCGTTCCTCTTGAAGAGACATATATTGAGCTATGATGATGCCACGTAGAAGAGGTCCCGAGGTATCATATTTTTCTGGTAATACAACACCGTATACCTAGTTGTACTCTAATAAGAGAACTATAAAATCCTAAACAAAATACTGGAAAAACACTATAATTAAGCTCCTAGAACTAAGGTTTATAGCTGCAGGCTAGTAGCGCGCCTGTAAGGGCTATCTCGCAATAGCCTCATATATTTCATAGAAGGTAACTATATATATTAGAGCTATATATTGCGCGCGAGTGACTTGCGCTGAGAACTTGAATGCTTGTATGCAATATATATTAACGAGCCCTTATCGGCATTCTGTTGTCCCTTCCCTCTCTCTGTGTTAAGCCCTTCTAATATAAGTCCTCCCCGAATTCCGTAGACCTCCCTTCTGCTTAGCCTCCCGAAGCGCTGCAATTTCCCATTCGTTGACACGGACCATAGCACTCAAGCAAGAAAGCCTGTCAACGACGTGAGCTCCTGTGGAGTAAGATGAAGAGTAACTTACGGCACATCACAAACAACCTATACCGCATGCATAGCTCTAAATATACAGAAAGGATCAGCACATTGTGGTAACCGTGCTACAGGACAACATGGTAGCAGATATTCGGAAATATACTGACAAGGCACAGGCTTCTGTGGGTGACAGAGTCCAGGGTCGCCCGTGCTCCTTTCTATACGATTTCTTTTACCCGTGCAGTCCGACTTAAGGAGGCGCGCGACGCAACTCTGAGTTACCGGCAATGCCTCCCCAACATCCAATAACATGACGTTCAAGCTATTTCCAGGTTGTGTGGCATCTAATCGGAACACCCAACCAATGTGCTACAAGGGCTTATCGGGCACTATCCGAAATATTTGCAGCAGGCAGGAGTTGTAATAGTTACGAAACTTGGACGGAGAGGCTAACATCCCGCTGGTCCGCTGGTGCCCGTAGCACTCACTCAATTTATCGAACACGGGTGCGGCTTCAATGCTAGCCGCATATGTCGGTTCAGGGAATTCCAGGTCGATGATCACAATTCTATTCATAATTACGGGAAATTACCAGCAGCGACAAGGGTTGTATCGGAAGAACAAAATGCCTCGTCATGCATGCCATGTCGAGCTTGCTAAGAGGCCCCTTCTTGATGCGCCAGGCAGCATTCAGGCCGATCGCGAGCGGATAGACTTTAAGGTTTCCTGCCCCTCCAAGAAATGCTGAGCAACAAAGAAACCGAAGATCGGCAAGAGATCCAAGCGGAGGGCCGGCTATGCTTGCCAGGGCATGATATTCAAGTGATATACCCCCGTCGCAAGAGCATCTATGACATCAGGATCAGAATCTCATGTCTAGTCAGCGTAAAGAAAATTTTTATGTTTTTTGCTGACTTAAATGTTTGCCACTGCAAGTAATGTATACAAGAGAGTGGATGAGGAGTGCTGAATCATGCTGCAAGGTAAAGTTGCTGTGTGACATTGTTTTCTGCAACACGCTCTCGAGAGTGTCAGGCATAGGTGCAGGGTTGCTAAGTTCCAGATCGACATTACTCTAAAGAAGCATCCATGACATCAGCTTTACAGCCATGCATACAATTTGCAACAGTAAGACATGTACTCTCTATGTCGCGTAAGCATCTTCTTGGGAAGCAGAAAGAATGACCCGCGTCATGAGTTCTCCTGAAGTTGTAATGCTAAATGCGTGACTTGATCCCCTTCCCTCGAAAACAGCTTTTGGCATACCTGCCCTTCCAGACAAGTTTACAGGACGCTGCAATCCTTTTCAAAACAGAGGGTGTGCAGTGGGATTTGACTGGTAAGTTTCTCGGCGCTTTAACCATGTATCGTTGCTCATACTAGGCTCGTAGATGAATTACAACGATCGGAAGCTGAGTCGAGATTAAAAGTCCCAGAAGTGAAACATGCGTCCGTCATAGCTCTTCAGGTCGCACTTGTAGACCTCTTGTTTAGTTGGAGCGTATACCCATCTATAGTGATAGGTCACTCAAGTGGAGAGACAGCTTTGAGACACGGCATCCAAGCGTTCGTTTTGTGCATCTGACGAAATAGCCTTAGCACGCGGAAGGTGTGCCGTCAATCTCATCGGATGGTGCCATGCTAGCAGCCAGAATGTCCGAGGATAACCTCCCATTCATTCTGAGCGAAGTTACAGATGGAGAAGTAGAGGTTGCATGCAGGAATAGCCCGTCAAGTCTCTCTCTTGCAGGCCATACCGCCGCTATCCATGAGCTTGAGGAGATATGTGGCGAGAGAGAGATTCGCTGCACCAGACTACCAATGGCTGCCGCATGACACTCATCTCATAAGGCCGAAGTCGCGCAACTATATTCCGCGCCCCTCGGCAACCTTGTTGGGCCAACGGGCTGCGAAGATGCTGGCGTAGAAATGTTCTCGTCCGTCACAGGGGATTTAATCCAACCTGTTGAATTCCAACAAGCTATACAAAGTGCTCTAAAGTATTTCCACAAGATAACCCAAAGCCTGTTTTTACAGTGGCATTCTGGTCATTCAGGGCGATCTCTGTTACATAGAGCACAAAGCGATCATATTTAACTGTATTATCGATTCCGAGAACATCAGCAAAACGCTTCCACTTGAAGAGGAGTGTTCGCGTAGTCCAGAAGGCTGCTTAGAGGCTGCTGAGATGAGTAAGTAAAGTTAACGTCATTGGAAGAGGCATGGAAAAGGGGTCTTCAGTGGGTTCGGGATCAGCGATTTCCTCAAGGAGTCTGAGGCAAATATGGAGGCCTTGTCGGTTTCTAAGGACCGCTGGAAACGAATGAGGACACCTGCGACGAGCACAAGGATAAGAGTCCACTCGAGTTAGTTGATCTTCAGTGCTCCCAGCAAAAGGCTTACGAAGCCAATTCGTGGAAAAGATCACTTCTCGGGCACAAGGCACTCCCCGTTGCGATCATCCGAGAACTAAAGACCAATTAGAGATACAGCAGGACTGAGATCATCTATAAGGAGTATAAATTGTTCTAGGTATTAACCCGGACTCGAAAACTCTCGGACGACGAGGGGAGGCACGAGAACCTCACTGCACTAGGAAGTTACAGTCAAAAGGAGTCTTCAGAGAAGGGGAAAGTGGTAGCTTATCGACTCCTCCATTGCTTGGAACTCCTAAAGAAAACAGAATAAGAGGGAACCAGGATATAGCAAAGGCTCCTCGCGACCTATCTACTGATTTTATAAGAGGAATCGAAAGAAATGCCAGCATGGATGGATAGGCGGACCCATCTGGTAGCTTGCCAGCTTTCTCGAAGCATGAGAACAATCCTAAGTGATAACTAACGCGAGGCCTTCTTCTTTACCCCGACCATGAGGCAATCGCTGCTCGGAAGGCCGGGGGTGTATAATAGATATCCTTCGCGACTTTAAGAGTCTCTGGGTGTTGAACCTGAGCCAATTCAGCTGCCTCGACAGGAGTAACACCATGAACCTCCAAGTCTTGTTGTAAGGAGATCGTTTGTGGTACTGGGAGGTGACGATAGATGATAGGATAAGCGCTAGGATGCAAGGAGAGATCCGAAAGTGAAGCTTACGTCCTTGGCTGATATTGTAGACCCGGGCATTATCCAGTGATAGCTTGCAGCCTACACGAAGTCACATCGAGCGGTAGCTACTCGGAAATGAACTTGCAGAAGCTCAAGGGAGGTAGATTCACTTCTTTAGCCACGACCACGATCGCAACAAAGCAAGATATAGGCTGCAGTGTTCACTCTGTTCATTTCACGATAGTTGCTTGCAAATCTAATGACAAATTCTAAACCGTTCTCACGGTCCAGGTCTCAGAAGGGTTCAGAGCCTCGCAATGGTGTCAAAGTCGTGCAATCCAGCAAATGGAGTTCGGGTCTTCGTAATGGCTCTCGAGGCTCGCGCGGGCTCGAGGGACGAAGTTGTTGTAAAACATCGTGGTGTGATTCAAGGCAGCGATAGACTTAGCTTTTCTGGTGCCAAGGAGCACTTCGGAGGACCTGACTCGAAGATGTATCGACGATGGAGCTAGAAGGGGATATTTTGGGAAGGCTTTCAGCTCTAGCGCAGTTCGAAGGTAGCTGACTTCCGCTGGTGGGGCGTGCCAGGGATAAAAGCGGTGAAATTGGGCAATTTTCCCTAGGTCATTGAATCAACCAACATGGTCCACTTCATCAAGCCGTTGTCGATTTGACTGTGAGAATTTCTCTTGGATAACACGACGTGCATCCAACTAGGCGGTGAGGTTTAAAAAAAAACTTTGCGTTGCTGGTGTGTCAAAGGAAGAAGGCATAACCGTGCCACGCCCGGACCTCGCGAGAGACAACAAAATTTGCAAGTGGATCTAGCCCGATGTGGAAGGGCCCCTGCACAGTTCAATTTTCTGGTCGGTGATAGCCTTGTGCTCATGTTTCTTTTCCATTACCAGCTTGCCTGTGGCGAGTGCCTCATTTCGTGCGTAAGACCGCGACAACATGGTCATCGTGAGCGTGATTCGTTACAGGGCCGGAACAGATTGGTGCATGCCATCATTGTGGGGGTACGAGCCAGATTGCAATTCCACAATACCCGCAATCCCCAGATTCGTACCCCCAGCTGATGACGAACGGGGTGTTTGATCTGCGGGCCAGAAATGAATCTCATTCATCAATCTCGAATCTCATCTAGAGGCTCCGAATGCTAGGTGCATGTGGGTACGGAGATGGCGAGACCCAGCCAGCCAAGAATACCAGGTACCTACCAGGTAGGAGGTAGGTAGGTATGTATGTAGAAGTACCTTCGTGCGCCACCTCGCCGTTTGGTAAGAGAGCTAGGTACCAGATGCGACAGAATTTCTCCTTTGGTAATAATCCTGTGAGACATGCCCTGTAAAAAAGTACATGTTGCACGAGTGCTCACTCTTACCAAAAATCGGGGGGACCGCGATGGTCGTACACGGTACTTGAAGGAAAAATTCGGCGTAATGCCAAGCAGGGCATGCGCAACTTACTACGGACTTAGGCGGCTGGTGGGCTGTAGGCGGAGAAAAGAACAGAACAGAAATAGTTGAACCAAAGCTGGCCCGACATCAAGATCGGCGGTGATGCTTATGAAGCGCGGCTCTAGGCTTTGTTCTTTTGCCGCGGTATCCTAAAAGGTAGCCGGATCTTCTTATCACTCGTCAATGTTCTATTACTGGTTCTTCTCTCGCTATTGACGAATTGTCCTCCATGAAAACTTGCACCGCTTTAACTCGGCAAGCCCTCATGGTTGTACCCTGTACTTCTCCAAACGTGGCCCTGGTTGGTGTCGGCGACCCCTGAACGTTTACTCCGTACGACTTCAGCGCACGGACCTGACCAGCCAGCGCCCGGTGGGTTTTTCCTCCACTGGCGCTGCCTGCCCAGGTGCCCCTAACTAGGTAATGTAGGGGCAAGGGGGCACTGCGTCACGAACAAGCCACTGGCCGGACTTTTAATTGGGACCAGACAGCCAGCGTCGGCGTGCACAATCAAGTCTCGATTAAAAAGTCTGGCTGGCGCAAGCCTCTAGGGTGTTGCCCCTTCGGCTTCTGCCACCCCTTTTCATCCATCACCTTTAGACTTTTTCTTTCTGCCCTTTACATTGTGTCTCGCGTCTGCTCAAAGGCATTTGATTTTACAGTCTTTCCTTTTTAGAACTCCTTTCATCGTTTCCAGTTTCTTTTCTTTCTTCTCCTTTCTTCTCACTTTGCCGGCATTCTCCTACGCGCGCAATCTGCTTCGTCTCCAACGTTTTGGCTGGCTTGTTGTTGCACTCATAGCTTCCGTACAAACCTAGCCTAATTCCATCCCATCACGACGACAACTCCGCAACACTACGGCTTCATTCTATGTGATACGCAAGCACCTGCCATTCGCTGGGTACCATTTCGGGATCGACCCAGAAACATATTACCAAAGGCCTGGTCCACACGACTTCATTCTTGTTCTCGCAGCGCTGCACGGTCCCGCATTCCAACACTCCCGGATCGCATTTGAGACACAGCCCGGTTAAACAGTTTCTCAAGACGTAGAACTGCCTTGTTCCGAGAGGCCTTCACTCCCAGAGCATCGAAGCGGTCATCTGGGGTTTCTAAGCTGTTGGCTCGCATATATTTTGTGCTTGACTGAGCGCTACGGGCTAATCTGTTGTGTCGCTTCTTTGTCTGGTCTTGGTTTGGTTCCCTTCAATTTTCCTTGAGCCTTCACGACGCCCCAAACTTCCCTTGGCGGAAAAAGCCATCAATTCAAGACATTCATAAATTGCTTTTATGGTGTTCCTTTGCCCATAGAGGCTTTTTGGTATGTATGATATCTTGAACCTCAGTTCACAAATTCGTTCTGTCGCTTGCCAATGACCCCGAGCATAATTGGATGACCATCAGCTGTCATGGCGACTTTCTGGAACCATCAAACCATAGACTAACCCCGGCGTTTTGCACAGGTTTTACAAACTAGTTGCTTGCTGTCCAAAGCGGTCGAATTTTTTCTGCTTTTCTTCCTGGCCACAACAGTTTCACAGTCAGATAAAATGGCTCGAAAATCTATTCCCGTCATGGAGTGGGCCATATCCCACAACAGTGTGATTTTCGATGATGCTTATGACCCAGCAAGGGCCTGGCCGACTCACAGAAGCGGTGCCCACCCTCATTCCGCGTCTCACGGTCCGCGATTTCGAAGTCTCAGCATGTCACTTCCATGGAAGAGGTCAAAACACCCCCTATTTGGCCAGGATGAACCCTGCAGCCTTGCGCAACACATGCAGGATGTCGCGATTGATGACGCAAATGGAGATCTCGAGCACTTTGCGGGACAGAGCAACAGCATAGGCCGCCGCGCCTCCGGAAGTATTAAAGGTATCATTCGACGCGCGTCCATGTCTGTCAAGGGATTTGTTCATCGACGACCTTCACTTGTTGCAGACCCTATCCAGGAACAAAGCACCTCTTCCGAGAGACCAACGACCGCTTATAGTTCATGGAATCGATTGCGACAGCCGGAAGGCTTCCGTTATTCGCGCTCCTTTCTCGATTTAGACATGCATTATGATGGTTTGACTCGAAATATTCCAGTCCCAGGTCGAGGCGACGACCCCCCCATCATTCCACAGCACACCGGAGCTGCAGCAAAAGCATCCGCGGCAATGCAGAACGAGTTCTTTGCCCGGCAGCGCTGGCTCAATGCTCCGTCCAGTGAAGATGGAAACGACAGTGAAAGTGGTATTGGTATTGCCGTGACTCGATCATCCATCGACCTTGACAGCGCCGATTGCGAAGGCACTGTTGAGCAGGACCCCAACATTAGTCGCATCGATTTTGTCGCTTCTCTTCCCACGGAACTGGCTATCCATATCTTGGCACATCTTGATGCAGGAGCGCTGGCCAAGTCCAGTCGTGTTTCCCAAACTTGGCGCAGCATCATTGCTAATCGACACATTTGGCGTGAGTCCTGCCTGCGGGAAATGACTACAACTTATGCTACCAGTCAGCCTGTGCAGCCTAACGTTGGTATGGGCATTCCCAAGGTTCTTCCTACCAATGACTGGAAGAAGGTATATCAAACAAAGACGGAGCTCAACCATCGCTGGAGGGAGGGCAAGGCTCGCCCCGTGTATCTGAACGGACACACGGATAGTATTTACTGTCTGCAATTCGACGAGTATGTTCTGCAGCTAATTCCTTTTGAATCACCTCATTTTTGCTAACCATATCTATAGAATCAAGATAGTATCCGGCTCTCGTGACAAGACCATCCGCATCTGGGACATGCATACCCTGGAATGCAAGCTAGTTATTGGTCCTCCTGAAGTTGTCAATAGCAGCAGTCTGCTTGCTGATGACAACGGAAGCCCAACACATTATGCGGCTGGCGCTGATAACAGTCGCAGTGCTCTGTCAGTGCCAAATATCGTGTCGTTCCCAGAGCACCACAAAGCTTCAATCCTGTGTCTACAGTATGATGACGAGATACTCGTTACCGGCTCTTCTGATGCCACATGTATTGTTTACGACGTCAAGGCTGGCTATAAGCCCATTCGACGCTTGCGCCATCACACTGCTGCCGTGCTGGATCTTGCCTTTGACGAGAAGCATATCGTGACCTGCAGCAAGGATGTTAGCATTTGTGTCTGGGACCGAGAAACTGGCGTGCTCGTCAACCAATTGCGCGGCCACACGGGTCCGGTGAACGCTGTTCAAATGCGCGGCAACACGATAGTCTCCTGCTCCGGAGACTTCAAAGTGAAGCTATGGAACATCGATACAGGCAAGAACATCCGCGAGTTTGTTGGGCACACCAAAGGACTTGCTTGTTCCCAGTTTTCTGAGGATGGGCGATTTGTTGCGTCTGCTGGCAATGACAAAATGATACGAATCTGGGACGCCAATACCGGGGAGTGTTTGCGTGAGATGAAGGCACACGAGAACCTGGTTCGAAGCTTGTATATCGACAGTGTGAGTGGCCGGCTAGTGAGCGGAAGCTACGACAGCGACATCAAAGTGTGGGATATGGAGACGGGTCACCAGCTTCTTGATTTCCCCCGCTGGCACTCCAGCTGGGTTCTGAGTGCCAAAAGCGATTACCGGCGCATTGTAAGCACGGGGCAGGACCCTAAGATCCTAGTCCTGGATTTCGGCGCCGATGTCGACGGCATTGAGCAGCTGGAAAGTGACATGGCGAACAGCGCAATCAACCTGATCTAATCTGTTGTACCACGCCATGGGCTCGGCAATATATGCGCGCGGCGAAACGGGCCGTTTACGATCCATGATACCATAGTCTGTCTATTTTGTCGGCGAAACCTCTCTCTCTCTCTGTCTCTCTCTCTTCTATTTTGTTCTTGCTCATTTTGGCGTTGGGTGCAGTCTATTTGGGAGCGAGTTGGTTCAGGCTCAGCCGCGCATGCTTCACGCAAAGTAGAAACACTAAACAACATGCTGTAGGACGGAAGGAGATCTTGTTTAGTGCATCGGAGGACTTGGTCAGTCGCATTTACGTATATTTGGACACTGGGCGTTTTTCTCTGCATTACATAGACATACCGGTTCAGGCCGATTCTGCATGGTCAAAGGGGCATTTGGAAATTATCTTTGTTTATTGGGGTCGATGTACATAGTGGATTTGACTGACAAGCAGTCTGAATAGATTGTCCATACTCCCCTGTACCTTCTTCTCGAACCCTATAAAGCAACGTTTCGTACGTTTGGCGAGCTGAGAGCAGATCCATCTGCGGTTCACGCCACTGGGACGAGACTTGAGTCCCGAGCTGCAGGGTATGATGAGCGCGTGTACTACGACTATGATGAGAGAGCCTTCACGTTTTTCTTGTTACCTTCCATTCCTACTCCTACTAGCTACGTGAACTTGGCCGAGCCGAAGGAGTCTTTTTTGCATGTGCGGCTGTTCTGGATGTGCAGCGTACCATCGAGAAAACGTGGGGGGATGTCGTCGTCCTAAGGCAGTCCGGTGACGTCCTTGGTAGTTCGTGGGGTGGTATTGGGGAGCCGCGTGATTGTGGGGGGTGGCATGCGTGTGATGGACTGCATTAGACTAGTTGGAGATGGAGATTTGGAAAGACGGAGTACGTGGTTGTGGTGGTGTTTGCACACTTTTTTTTTTTAAAAAAAAAAAAAAACTAACAGACTTGTCTCTGAAGGGGTTGGTCGGCACGTGGGGGCACGTATGTGTAAGCGCAGGTCTTGAAGTTGCTTCGAATGTTTTGCAAAAAAAAAAACCAAAAAAAAAAAAAAAAGACAGCGTGTGGCGCGGTGGTGTGTTTATTCGCGATTTACAGAGTGATTTTTTGATATCCGAATGAATCGCGTGTCGTGCGAACGGCGTCGAGGAGCCACTTCCATCCTTATTTCAACCTCAACTAGGTATGTGACTGGTTCTTGTCCGCAACTACACCCCTCCCCCCACCCCAGGAGAACCCCCTTTATTGAATCTATTTTTTTTCTTAGGAGAAAAGGCAAATGACGCATGATATTACTACATTGGAGTTTCCTGTTTCTCACCGTTGGGTGAACGCCAAGGCTACGCGTACGTGAACTGTGGAGTAAACACAAGCGGGCACTAGACCGGGGGATTGTTTGGATCGGTTTTACTGTGGGCTGTCGGGCAGATGCTCGGGGGGGTTCGGATCGGCTTCAGTATAGGGTCTGGCAGGTGACCTTTGCGTTGAGATCCAAACGCATAGGAAGAGAATACTTTCCAGGAGGTAGGAGGGCAACTCTGGATTTCCTTTGCCGAGTCTGTGTTCTTCATGTGTCGTAACTTGATCCGGAAAAGCGGGCCATCTGTATCCACACTCTACCGAGATGACGGGCTCCACCTAAGTGTACTCTATGTACTCGTATGTGATGTGACTTTGAGTAAGGCGCAAATAACAACACCATAAAGCAAAGGACACGTGTAAATGAAGCTATCGCGAGCATAAAAAAATGGAACATGCTGCTCATATAGTCATTGTAGATTTCTCACGGCCGTGGCCTGTGTGACGCGTTGTGTTTTGACGGGGTGACGAGTGTGCATAAGCCTGCAAAGACGCATTGTACCTAAGAACTACATACAATTTGTAGGGCCGATAGATATGGGTACTCTTTGTTTTACGTGAGCTGCCTTTTCCGATCCAGGTTAGACCCAGGAAGAATAGAATCGCCGTACAGGAAATCTGGCCTGTGGCGTGATGGTGCAAAGATGTTCCCGTGGACTGACAGGTTGGAGAATTTGTTGTTAACCCCCCAACCCCTCGGTAAACAACGGCTGTGTACTCCGTACACACTCCGCATTCCTTGTACATATATGGTATGCGGCCCGGTTGAATCAGTGGCGTTTTTTCAGGGCTACTTCATTGGGGAAGCCATTGTATCTCCTTCCTTGTTGGGATTAACATGACAGGATCTTCATGGCGATGACTCCGCATTCAACCTGAAAGTACAATAGTCGCATGTACGGAGTAAGGGCTTGAATAGGAATCAACAACAATCCGGTTCTTGACTTGTCGACCCGTCCTCCCTACCGGTTCAGGCCGATTCCACATCATCCACGTCTAAGCCGTGGAAATACGGGAGTATCAACAGTTGTATTGCGCACGACCAGTCAGGAACGCCATGCAGGGGTTGTCCCGGCGGTTAGGGTGCCCGTCATGCGTTGGAGAAGCGGACTGGTCAACTGGAGAGGTTGGAGAGGTTGGGCAGTCATCCCTGCTCTTGCTGCGACACGCGCGCATGACTGACTACCGAGGCAGCTAATTTTACGATATGATTGGTTCATTCTGTTGAGGGGTTATGCGGCATTACAGTAACTCCGTAATCTCTTGGAGGACGGATGGCTTCCATTTGGTACCGACAAGGGTCGTATCCAAAAGACTGCGCTGTGATTATGGGGAGGTCCTTCTTTCTGGCTTTCTTCTTGCATTTTATTTACCGACACTAATAACTACTACTCCGTACGATCACTAGTTGCTATAAGCAGGCTACCTCGAGGTCTCATGACGGACCCAGGCGATGCGGAGCATCTGGCCAAAGTAGGAGCCCATTGGTCTTGCCCCCAAGAAGCAGGAGGGGATCGCGCGATGAGCTTCTGCAAGGAGACACTTCGAGTGGCGTGACCACGCCTAGCTGTGTCTGTGGTTGTTCGGACTGGGGCAAGATTCGGATCGGCATGACGTGCAGCAGGCGCTTCGTGAAGAGCTCGCACCCCTGACCATCATAGTGGTGGTGAGATGAATGCACGGGGAGGCCAAGGGAGAGTAGCTTGTAATGGCAATGCGATAGTGATGTGATGATGGTAACCAAAGCTGCTGGAAATGCTCAACGAACACGCGGGCCTTGTCTGATAAGTTGGCCTCCTGGCCACTCCCCCCCCAAAAGAAAAATTTCTGCACGCTCTCAAGGCACTGAAAATATTTAATAGAATTGAGCAAGGTAAATACATGTATATATTAGGAAGCTATAGCTTTGCAGTCAAGCTACTTTACCGTTGCAGTGGTGCTTCAAGCCAATTAGATATTAAACTAGAAATTAGTAAGACATAGAGTGGAGACAGTAGATACTTTAATTTATAGGTAAATTATATAGAAATATCTACCTTGTGCCTCTCTAACAGCGGTAGCTCACGCGGCATAGATACACAAATTACCGCTGTTAGAGAGTTACCTGACTGGTGGATAAAAGTGGGACTTGTATCTTTGTAAAATCATACAGGGGTTGTATTGTATATGTGAATTTAGGCCCTGATCTTACTAATTCGCCCCAATATATTAGGCCTAATTCTCTTTATAAAACAGGCGCTAAGCCTAATTAGTAGGCTAGAATTGCATAAATCTCTATCTCTACTAGAAATTAGGGTAAACACCCTAGCTAGTAATATACCGCACTAGTAGGGGCTACTTAGATGCCTGTATTAGGCTTAGCGGCGAGATTTCCTTCGCTAGAAAGCTGTAAATTACTTTACGGAAGAGTCGCGAAGAAACTAGTATAAAGTAGCTAGCCCACCTTCTATAAGTCCCTAATAGGGTATAGGATTCGCCCCGATATATTGGGGCGAATTGGCAAGATCAGGGCCTTATTATTAAGAGTCCACTCATGCGAAATGGTGTGGGACGCCTGCCTAAATAAAAGTGGGTTAATGGGCACTTGTTCGCCCGGACAGCAATTTTTAGTCGCCCGACTCGAATGGCAACACTGTCCCTTTCTCCATTCTCTCCCCTTTTGGACTATGCTGTGCCTCTATTCATTATTCCTTGCCGCCTCTCTCGGCTCTTCTCAGCCAGAGATCTGCTTCTGCACCATCCATCTCTCAACAGCTGGAGCGTCTTGTTAGGCTGGCAACTGTCCGCTTTGAAACATTGCCGCCGGTCTACGTGGTGAGCGGTGCCGACGCTCTGCCCACCTCCAATCGTAAGCTTCGTCAGTCAGCCTGTCGCTTCTCTGTTCGCTCGTGCCCGTCCCAAGTTTCCACTCTGGCGCTCCAACGAACTCACGGCATCAATCCCGCGCTCGTGGTGCTATCTGTCCATATGCCAGTCACAACAAGGACTATTAATGATCAGCCGACCATCGGCGTGTTGCAGCAACAGGACTTGGCACACTTGGCAAATCATCCACTACGCTTAGGATTGTCGCAGCATCTTGTCTTTTGTCACAAGTCAACTCCTGAATACCACCCATGTCAATTCGGACTTCTCTGGACTTGGTCGGCGCTGCTCCGGTAGTTCATCTTGACGTTGCTCGCCTCCCAGAGCAGTGGTTACTAGCTTGGTAAGTCTGGGTTGCACATCGTCCTTCGACTATTCAGGGGAAGGCTCAATATTATCCTTGGATCTGGCAGATCCAACATCCGGTTTCTCCCTTGACGAAAAAGAAGGATTGCATTCCGTTGATGACACGAGCAGTGCCGCTTTTTTCAAAATCGGGCCTTTGTCAAGAAAGCCCATGAAGCTGTTTGCCCGAAAGCACACAAACTAAATCAGGAGGGGGAGAAAAATCGCGAAAGCCTTCTCAATCTAGCAAAAAAAAAAAAAAAAAGGCCGATCCAGCGCCACAAGCTTCAATCTCGCAGTTCCTATTTACAATACAGGAACCACTGAGTCTACTTAAGGTGAAGATTAGTTACAAGAGATGCTCACATTATTAGCAGAAGTCCAAGCGGTAAGGGCGTCATCTATCACCTTTAACCATCAACTCCCGCAATACCGAGTTCCGAACAACACCGCACGGACGGCCCTGTATTTAGAACTCAGTGGGCATTGCGCATAAATCACAGTATTGTGCGGGTGGTATGCTCGAGACAACTCAATCAAGCACCAAATTTGCCCAAAGTAATGGGGTCTAAAGCGTGTGTACACTCCTTAGGCGTTAGTCCAGCCAATGACGGCGCTGCGTTCCTGCCGTCGCGCGGGCCATGTACGCGGTTGGGGCAGCCGTCCGCGCTGTCAGGCACGCAGAACGCGTCCAGTGCAGCCCCACACAATGCACAGTCACATAATCCGGGCGGCTACCACAACGACGGCTACTTCGAGTGCCTAGGTCCAAACGCCGTCCATCGCGCAACAATGGTACGTGATTTTGCATTGATTGTTTGCAAGCACAGGTGTTGTATGGTGCATTTGTCGGGGGAGTTGCCTGCAATGCAACCCGGCGGTCTAGTTCTTTCTATCTGGCCTATTGGTGCAAACGCAGGCGCAAAACAGGCCCACGCTGCCACAGCAGTTGAGTGCTGGCCGAGAAGTTTCAAGTCACTTTGTGGAAAGAGCCGCCTATCCATTCATTCATTCATTCATTCCTTCCTTCCTTCTTCCATTGATCCTGGTCGCGACTTCCCTGTTTGCTTGCTCCTTGGTCTACCCAGCAGGGTTTTCTTGTCAAAACCTAGATCCTCTCTTTTCTTTTCTTTTCACATCAACTCCTCTTCGATCCGATCCCTTCATTTTCTGCATTTTTGCTGCCTGCGCAACGCCTGCGTAACGACTTTCCTTCCTCGGTACCACCAACTCAGGTTTTTTTTGGGGGGGAGGATCCTTGTTTTTTCGTGTCACTCCCTTGTCTACAACTTCGATATCCCTATCGGTACGTTCTCCGCGCCCTATGCAACGTTCTTCACGATCCTCGCCGAGCAATCGTCCGCTTCCGTGCCCTGTCGGTTTATAACAAGCACTTTCGAGTTGCACTAAACGCAGTCTGAAGAGTCCTTCAACTGCGCGCATCCGTCTTGTCAAGCATCTTCATGCCAGGATTCACGTGGTACTAGTGGTACTGAGCAATCTATGACTTTCCCCGCTAGAGGGGCATGGCCACATGCAGGCCAAAGTCTCGCAGGGCTGGGACAAAGTGCATCACTTGTGCGGAACAAATCTCATGACTAGGTTGGGTACAGTCATCAAGGATTGTGGGAAGGAGAATTAACCGCGCTAGGGACAACTCATCTAAAACCCCAACCCCCTCCCCCCCAAAAAAAACCTACTGCACCCACCCCCTCGCTTCCTTCTACACCCCGCATCTTTCATCTGTTGTCTGCTTGCTTTGTACTGTGGGCGACTTCACACAAAAAGCAAGATGTGGCTGCCCTCCCGGTTTAGCACATTGAACTTGGGATGGTTCTCCCCTTGAGCAAGGCTCAGAGGCGCATTAGGTTTTTTCCTAATCACATAACCGCGTGGCGCTGAGCTTCCCTGGCGGCCATGTCATGCACTCAAGTCCCGTGCAAGTGCAAGGGTGTTCAAGAGGGCTAGATGTACTCCCGAGCTGCATCTATAGTGCCCATTGGCTATAGTGCCCATTGGCATGAATCTTGTGTGCCAATGCTAGTGAAAGAAATTAATTATCAAATCATGGCTACTTGCCAAGAAGAAGAGCTTGTTCGTCACGTGGAGAACTTCTTGTTGCATTAATGCATTTACTCTGTGGCAGTTGCCATAAAAGGCTGTTCTCATCCAGTTCGGTTCATCACTACTTCACCTAATCCTCAGATCATTTTGCATTTCTCCTCAGTTTTCTCCACCGCTCCACATCACCTTCAAGTGCCTTTTGCGGGTGATTCATATCACTGACAAGGCTTACTTTCGTAAGGAATTCTTGGTGTCTCTGGCATCACTCTACTTTGACCAATACTTGATCACATTTCAGTTGGACTCCTGGCTAACTCTATACTTCCTTGGCTTTATAGAACTCCGCCCGGGCTTACCATCAAGAACGAAACACTCATAGGTCGTCCACAAACAGCTACTTCTACTTCATAATGGGGCTGTCGACGACTCTCACAGCTTTCTTCCTGGCGTTGCGCCTCTTCTCGCTGCCAGTTTCAGCGGCACCTGGTTCTTCTATTCAGGATGGCACCAGCTCCGAGGCCAATGTTGCCAACTCCAACTGGTGGATGTCCAGTATTCCGCGACAAGGCAAGCCTGCGTTTGGAAACGCGGAATATAAAGTCTACCGCAATGTTTTGGACTACGGTGCCAAGGGAGACGGAAGCACTGATGATACGGTTGCCATCAACAATGCCATTGCTGACGGCCAGCGCTGTGGCCAGGGTTGCGACTCCAGCACCACCACTCCCGCTCTTGTCTACTTCCCTCCTGGTACCTATGTTGTCTCCAAGCCCATAGTTTCGTACTACTACACCCAGCTTGTCGGTGATGCTGTCAATGTGCCCACTCTCAAAGCGGCCGCGAATTTTGCCGGTATGGCCGTCATTGATTCCGACCCATACGATAATTTAGGCAACAACTGGTACACGAACCAGAACAATTTCTTCCGCCAGGTTCGCAACTTCAAGATCGATTTGACTGGATTGCCCATGTCAACAGGTACAGGCATTCATTGGCAGGTTGCTCAAGCAACATCGCTGCAGAACATCGAATTCAACATGATTCAAGACCGCTCAAGTGACAACAAGCAGCAAGGCATTTTCATGGACAACGGCTCTGGCGGTTTCATGACAGACTTGACATTCAATGGCGGAGGCCTTGGTGCATTCCTGGGCAACCAGCAGTTCACCACTCGCAACCTGCACTTCAATAATTGCAACACTGCCATCTACATGAACTGGAACTGGCTCTGGGCTTTCCATGGCTTGGCCATCAACAATTGTGGCGTTGGCATCGACATGGCCAATGGAGGCAATGTTCAGACCGTTGGCTCTATTGTCATTGCTGACAGCGCCTTCTGTAACACACCTGTCGGCATCGTTACGGTCTACAACCCCAACCAGCCAGGCACCAACGGCACTCTCATCATCGACAATGTTGATATGACAAAGAATGTCCCCGTCGCCGTTCAGAACGGCGGCAACAAACAAACTATTCTTGCTGGCAACGTTCTCGTGAGCTCCTGGGCCCAAGGTCGATCATACGCCAGTGACTCGGGAAAAGCTACTCAGGGTTCCCGAAACGCTGTCCCCAAGCCCGCTGCTTTGACTGACAGCAGCGGCAGGATTTTCACTCGCAGCAAGCCGCAATACAACGATGTCCCTGCCTCTCAGTTTGTCTCGGTCAAATCCAAGGGTGCCAAGGGCGACGGAAAGACAGATGACACTGCGGCTATCCAGGCCGTCTTTGACAGCATCAGCTCGGACCAGATTGTGTATTTCGACCATGGCGCCTATCTAATCACCAACACTGTCAAACTTCCTAAGAATGTCAGAGTTGTCGGTGAAATCTGGCCACTTATCCTTGCTGGTGGTGACAGCAATTTCAAGGACATGTCAAACCCCAAGCCCGTCTTCCAGGTGGGCCAACTTGGGGATATGGGCACAGTCGAGATGCAAGACCTCATGTTCGAGACACGAGGTCCTCAACCTGGTGCCATCCTCATGGAGTTTAATGTTGCTGGCCAGTCCAACGGCTGTGCTGCTCTCTGGGACGTTCACTTCCGCATCGGTGGCTCTGCTGGAACCCTGCTGCAGTCTGACAAGTGTAGCAAGACCCCCCATGTCCAAACCAGCCCCAACCCTGAGTGCATTGGTGCCTTTATGTTGATGCATATTACCAAGTCTGCCAAACCCTACATTGAGAATGCGTGGTTTTGGGTCGCCGATCACGAACTTGATCTCAGCGATCACAACCAGATCAACATTTACAACGGCCGTGGCGTTTTAATAGAGAGTACTGAGGGTGCTTGGCTATGGGGAACGTCCTCAGAGCACAACCAGCTCTACAACTATCAGATCACCAATGCACAAAATGTCTACATGGCTCTTATCCAGTCCGAAACGGCCTATATGCAAGGCAACCCCGACGCCAAGGTGCCTTTCACGGTGAATTCGAAGTTCTCCGACCCAGATTTCTCCACCTGCACGAGCGCTAAGTGTGCCCGAACTTGGGGTCTTCGCGTTCAGGACTCGAGCAATGTTCTTGCCTATGGCGGTGGCCTGTACAGCTTCTTCGATAACTACGCACAGGAGTGTGTCAGCGCCAACAATTGCCAAGACAGCTTAATTTCGATTGAGAATTCCAAGGTTGGGCTTTATGGCATCAGCACCAAGGCTAGCATCTCCATGGTGAATGTGAATGGCCAGACTATAGCCAAGGATTCCGATAACCGCAACAACTTTTGCGCAGCTATTGCCAGCTTTGAGTTGTCATAGGATGATAATTACAATGAGCAGCCACCAAAAGGTCAGGGGCCTCAGAAAAGCTCGCACACGCAGCACACGACGATGGCCATGACCATTAATGGTCTGGCTCGCATGCCTGCACCAGCAGGAACATCACACACGACATTGACATTGAGCATGCAGCGTCCACCATCTTCTTGTAGCTCGATATCCACTGTGACTCGGACTACGACGATCTTTGTCATAGCAACTTCGATTCATTGAACATAAATGAGAAATCTGTACATGTATATAAAGGATGAGCTGTCCGGGACGGCAGGGAAGATTGAGCACGTTTTGATTGTCTGTTCATACATTGGTTGCTATTGACGCAACGTCTACGCAAAATGGTGCTGTGGCTGACGGCTGGGTTATCGGCGTAAGGACAAGAATATGACGGACAGAATGCAAACGCCATTACGGGGTCTCTGGAATATAGCTTTATACAATACTGATCATTACCGTCACAAATTTCCTGTGCGAATCCTGTGTCTGTCGTGTGTGATGGTGACGTGGCCTTGTTTGCTGCATAAGATGCTGGTCGGTGAGCAGCTGGGCAGCTTGTTGAATTCATCACGGGAGAAAAGTACCTTGATGATGAACACTGCATAATCGGAAAGATGCCAGCATCCGAACCAAGGCACAGATGCTGCGGACAACTGTGGTGCCATTTCGGCTGAGGCAGCAGAAGATAAAAGGCTGCTATCCAGCTCTGCGAAATGGACCTCTGCTAATGGTTGCATCCAGAACATGAAATAGATCTGTGACTAGGTTTTTCTGTTCGAGTGGAAGATGCTATCCGAATGGCTGTCAAGTTAGGCAATCCCGACTATTCGTGATAACTAATAATGAAAGTAACGACGCAGGCGTGGAGCTCTATAGTCGGTGAGAATCGTTTCTTTAAGCGAGATCAAATTGAACACCCAGTACTTTCTTTGTTTTGACCCTCTTTTTTCTTTCTTTCCCTCTCCATAGAAGGATAGATAAGGACTGGTAGCAAAAAATTTCCGTCAGTCTTGTATACTCGAAAACATGAAACTGAAGGGGAGAAAATGCAAGGATGACAATATGCGATAGAAGAAAGGACATATAATGAAGATAAAAAGGGGAATAAAACGGGGGAAAGGAGAAAAGGGGATAAAACCGAGAGTCGAAGCTGAGAGCAGTAAGATTTTGCAGGTAATCGAAAGGAAGTTGTTCTACGGACACAACTTCGTTGCACCAGCTGTGGCCTACTCGTCCCTCTTCGGACGGAGGATGTGTTATGTTGGTTTATATAGTGCTGGGCTGTTAAAGTTGTCTCCGGGAGGGAGGGGGAGCATAATTGCTGGAGGATACCTCCTGATGATGAGATTATTAGACGAGAATCATCTGAATGGTCACCGATAAGGTATATAAAAGCAAAGATACTTGCTGTCTATTCTAGTATTCATGTAGACGGCGGTAAGGCGATCCTGTCGATGAAAGATTTTGTTTCCATCGAGAAGAGCGCGAGAATGAAGATAAAACACAAGTGAGGGTATTAAACAAAGTCATCAAAAGCCATAAATTCAAAAATACACAAAAAAAGGTTGCTAGTTGCTATTTGTAGCGTATAGTCAGCAGTTGCACTTCGTGCGCAGGAAGTTTGACTCAAGAAATGTTATCTGAAGCACCAGTGCTAAGACAGCCTTCTCCGAGACTCCATCTTGAATCATGCAAGGCCAATTCCATCAAGGACGAGTTGGGTGCTGCTGATTGACAAATAAGGTAGTGCAGACAAATAAAAGATGGCCAAGTTCCTTGCGTTTGGTGAGGGTTAGAACCGACTTTTGTTTCTTACAGCGACTTAGACAAGCGCGAGATTGGAAAGTTTGCTTCAGTCGTTGCGCCATTAACTGGGATGACTGGCAAATGATGCTCATGCTTCCCAATAGATTACCACAAGGTCTCTCTTGTAGAATTGTGCCGGCATAATGGACTTTGTTAGCATGCGGCAACTTGCAGTGGCAAACTGTACCACTTTTCTGGAATCCGGTGAAGTTACGAATGCAATCTCTGGAGTTGATGGGCACAGATTTGCACAGCTATCGTAATCGATGCTCAAGACCTACTGCTAAGACGAACGATATACCTTTGTGACCATAAGGCTCCTGGCGTGTACCGAATCTCTATCGGCCTCTTGTAGACGGCGATGACTGAGATTTACAAAACTTGCTACCAGCAAAAGGCATCGGTTATAAATGCTGATCATGAGTATTTGGTGTCTGATTTGATTTGGGAGAAGTATTAGGTACTTTCTAGCAGCATAGCTTACTGACAGTCAATACCTGCTGGTACATCATTGGAGCCTGGCGGCTCTCAAAGAGATAGTGTACGTTACTACGACATCGGCCACTTGTCCCGGCTCGTCCTTAAGAAAGGCGTTTTTTACATATCATTTCAATATTGGTCAGACCAAGACGTTACTCATCAATCCTGCTTCATTGGCAAAAGAGAAGGTAATTAGAGAGTAAAGACCTTCTCTGGATCGAAATCGTGATGAATCCTGGACACGGTCTTGCCTGGTAGCACATATCACCGCTGATTAGCCACCAGCCTGACGCTATTTCGCCACATGTCAGTTGAATGACGGGTATGACCAAAGGCCCAGAGCCGAACTCCATGCCAGCTATGCTGGTCCAGAGGGTCGGCCGCAAAAGCACATGTCCAAGGGTTGCTAGAGTCAGCAGGCCGAGACGTGCCTTTCACGCAAGGTGCATGGTGTGTCGCTATCAGGATTTGCCTCTTGTTGTTCGGTAGGTCGCCAGCCGCTACGATCTGGGAGACCTGGTTGCGAAGCCATTGAACCTCCACGACATGGGCATCATGGTGCCTGCGACTTGTCCATCCTTCTATTTTCCTGAAGTCATTAATCTTGCCCTCAACAAGCTCACGCAGATCTTCTGGAATACGGGACCAAAGCGTGCAGCCAATGATTGTCAAGGCAGAATGCTGGTCATCCCATCGTGCTCTGTCAAGTAGAACAAGAGCTCTCGGAGGCGTAGGTTCTTCTGACAGGTGCCGCGCCTGCTCGAGCCCAGACGGATAATCCAGACCATAGAATTCGTGGTTGCCTAGTACTAGGAAAACCTTTTGGAACCGAGATGCTTGCGATTCGAGAAACTTGAGATAGCCATCGTAATCAATTAGGCGACCAATGTCCCCACCAAGGAAAGGAGCAAGCAGGGCGCGCGCGGGGGGAACGTAAACGAAAAGTACTGTTGACCTACTTCGAGATGTAAGTCGGAGATTATTTGAAGGCTGATTGGCGATGTTTGGTGCTATTTTCTCAGGATGCTATCTATTAGTGATTTCATGTCGGGATGGTCATATATTGAGAGGGTGTTGTCGAAGGACAGTTGAAGCTGAGTTTAGCCCTGGTTAATTGGAGGGTGAGGCAGGGTGCCCGAGATGGCAGCCTCACACACCCATCGACCCACTTCTCTCTTTGGCTTAGTGGGAGGACCCAGAAGGATGTATCTTTGGTACCTAGGTACCCTCGGTAACCCTTGGTCTCGTGCTCCGCAACGGTGAAGACAAAGTTACCGACTGGTCATAGCTTAGCCTGGTCTCCACTTCGGAGGCGAAGCCAACCAGTCTGGGCCCAAACCAAATCTGGTAGAGGCTCGTCACTTCTCAGTGCTTGCATCGTCACCACTTCCACTTGCTCCCAGCAACCACCGCCACTCTCGTTCTTGACGTTTGAAGAATATAACCCCTTTCGAAGCCAGCGAAATCTCCTCAATCACACTTTATTCGTTCCAGTTTAAATCCGTTACTCGACACAAGCGCACTATGGGCCAACCATTTCGCCCCTGTTTAATTCAATAATTCGGACCTTGAGGCTGAACAAATCTCGAATAATCCTTTTGCTGCAAGGGAGCACCGACTCATTCTGCGGTGGAAAGCAGCTGTGCTGCTGACGCATACGAGACCTCCGATCTACAATCACACACCTTTTCATTACTCATCCTTTCGAAATAGTTCTACACAATCTACAACTACCAGACGTCCTATAGTCACTGCACGAGCTTGCATCCATCCTTACCTCAACCCCCTTGGCCATGGCTCCGCCGCCCGAAATCGCCATCCCATCAACGAGCGTCTCCGATGAGGGCTCATCCAAGCCCTACACCCTCTACAACATCACCTTGCGACTACCTCTTCGCTCATTCGTCGTCCAGAAGCGATACTCAGACTTTGCCGGATTGCACAGCGCGCTCGTCGAGCAAGTCGGCTCGCCGCCGCCGGAACCTCTCCCCGGCAAGCACTGGCTCAAATCTACCGTCGGCTCGGCCGAGCTCACGCGCGACAGGCAAATTGGCCTGGAGAAGTATCTACGTGCCATAGCCGAGACGCCCGACCGAAGATGGCGAGACACACCCGCCTGGCGAGCCTTTCTCAACCTCCCCAGCTCCTCGAGCACCACCAACTCCGCCGTATCAGCATCAGGCATGGTCCGACCGACCGCGACAGGGGCAGCCGACCCCCAGACATGGCTCGACATGTACCGCGAACTAAAGCACACTATTAACGAAGCAAGGCAGCACCTCGCCCGCCGCGACGCCTCATCCAATAGTGGCAACACCGCCGCCGCAGTAGAAGCAGGATCTGCCGCCAAAAAGGTCCTTCTCAGGGCCGGCACCCTCGTGGCCGCTCTATCCGATGGCCTCCGCAAGATGCAAGAATCCAATCGTCTCGGAGAGGGAGAGCTCCGTCGCCGCCGAGATCTCGTTTCTACAGCCCGCATGGAACGAGACGCCCTCGACAAGCTCTCCAACACTATGTTCAGCTCCTCTGGCAGCAGCCACGTCCGAGGCGGCTCCTCTAACGCCACATCAATCGGCACACCCGGCGCGTCCGCCGAAAAAGCAGCCCTCCTGAAAGGGGGCCGTCCAGCAGGCCGTGTCCTTGGCGCACCGCTCCCCGAAACTGCCAAGACCAGGGAACTTGGCAACGAGGGCATTCTCCTCCTGCAGAAGAAGGAGCTCGCAGACCAGGATCTCAGCCTCGATCAACTCACTGCTATAATTCGTCGACAAAAAGAAATGGGCCTTCAGATTAAAGACGAAGTCGATGCCCAGACGGAGATGCTCGCTCTACTGGACGAGGATGTGGACAGGGTGAACAAGAAGTTGGATGTGGCAAATAATCGTATCAAGAGGCTATGACTAGTGCTCGCGTTGCTCATCATGCAGAGCATCCTGCTTCTCTTGGAACTTGTCGTCTGGATAGTCTGGATAGGCACTCGTGGTGCTGAGGGACTGACATGGCTTATGGATGTCCTGTTGTATTTTCTCGGCGTGAGACGCTAAATCTTGTCTGTGTTGCGCGGCTGCTCGTCTAGGGAATCTGGCCTGAGATGAGTGGAGAATAGATCATCTCGATGTGTACAGCCAGGACTATGAGAGTGATTTGCCCCTTGAGATTGTGCTTTTCTTAACGACAACGTACGGGACTAAGGGTACATATAAAGGGAGGACGTTAACAAGCCCACGGAGTCGGAAATGGGATAATATCAATTACAAGACATATGAAAAATCATTTATAGTTCATACGTGGAGGCACAAGGGGCACATGTTGTATGCGAATCAAGCGCCTTTTTTTTTTTTCAAAGGCATCTACTGCAATGGAAGAGCATCATGAAACAATGGCGCTGTACTCCAACGGGTCGGGACGCATTGCCCCTGATACGCAGTCAAGTGTCGACCGGCTTAACGGCTGCCGCTTGATGACCTTACATGCTTCTCCACTGCCCGTTACATAATCGTCCATGGAGTGCTGTTGCAAAAAAAATTGCGACGTGGCCACGCCACATTAAATGGTCGGTTAGACCGCCCTATATCCGTGCAGCAAGTGCCGAGTTGTGGGGAGCCAGAGGTTCCGCGCTGACGCGTCTGGTCCGTTGCCAGGACAACGCGCACGACAGTTCTTGCAGCTTCGATTGCCCAGACTCGATGGGCCCATTGCACAGCGCGGAAGGGAAAGGCAGGAATGCCACTGGCGGAGGAAGGAGGGGAGAGTCGCAAAAGCTGTGCAGCTGTGATCTGGTGCAGATTCGTTCATTCACGTCTCCTGCATCGGCAGAGAGAGCCACGTCAACAGCAGCTCATAGGCCAACCACCTTCGTCAAACCGTTGCACGGCCCATGTTTTGAAGCATCGCTTCCTGGGGCCATTGGCTGATTCATGACAACAAGGCCAAGCTTACAGAGAGTGCTCCGTAATAATATTAGACGAGTCCATGAGACTAGGTCCAGGCCCATGCCATCCCCGCCCGTACCGCTCGCTGTTCTTGTCGTCATCAAATAATCAAATACTGCGAGACGGATGCAAGATGACGACAAGCTTTCTTGCTCAATGCTGTCTAACCAAGTATTAGGCCCTGATCTTACCAATATATCAGGGCCATATCTCCTTATAAAACAGGCGCTAAGCCTTAACTAGTAGGCAGCTTACAGCAAAGTTGTCGTCTCCACTAGAAATTAGGGTGAACACCCTAGCTAGCAATATACCGCGCTAGTAGGGGCTGCTTAGATGCCTATATTAGGCTTAGCGGCACAAAAAAAGAGATTTCTTTTGCCTAGAAAGCTATAGATTTGTTTTACAGAAGAGTCGCAAAGAAACTAGATTGGCGCTAATTGCTAAGAGTATAAAGTAGTTTGACAGGGTACAGAATTCGTCCTCATCTATCGGGGCGAATTGGTAAGATCAGGGCCTTAAAGCTCAAACCGTTTCATGTTGTGCAACGGACACATGCACCTCTGACGGAAACTGCGACTGACGGGACCAACCGCAGAGGCTTGCTAAGGCGTGGTAGCTGTCCGCATTCCCTGGCACCCCCATTGGAGCTCCAGACACTCCTGGCCAGCTGCCCGGCACTCAGCGTCGCCCCGCCCCGCTAATGATTCCTATTCCGCCAATCTGCTCCTGCCAGGCAGGGGGGAAAAAAGCTTCCACACCCGGTCCCTCCGTAGGCACCCTTTTTTTTTCTCTCTGCCGTAGTTCGCCATATTATCCAAAGGTAAACAGTGAGTGACCGAGCCCCTCGCTCGCCCACCAGCTCGGCCACATCAACGTTGGCACTAAACGCCGACTTTGAACCTGGCCCCTGCCATTTTCAGCGTCTTTCTTGCATCAACTCTCGTGCCTACTAATCCTCTGCAGGGCAGTGATGTTTGCGATCCATTTCGTCTGCTTCTTTATTTTTAGCATTGCAAGCCTCTGCATCTTTGTTTTCTCTAGCTCTTGTGCTTGTCTGCATTTTGCTTCGGAGCCTGGCGTTGTCATTTGCTTGCGCGGTGTGCTCGACATCTTGTCCGTTTCGCCTGGTAAGTTTCGGTCAAGACTAGAATCCCAAGAACGGCCTGACTACTATTCAACGTACTGTTGCTGCCGCAATCCAACAAGCTAACACATAACAGCTTCTTAATCATAGCTTCTGATGGCTCTTTCGAAAATTATATAGCCCGAATGATATGAATTTGCCCACTCTGCCTGGTTTCCGTGGACTCTTTCACCCATTCGATCGAGAGACGCCTAGAATCTGAGTCAACGAAATGAGTGCGCCTCCGCCGCCTCCGCCGCATGGCGAGGTGCCGAGGTCATCTGGCCTACCGCCAGGCAAATACGACATCTTCGTCATACCAGAGCATTCAGCTGGCGCAGGCTTCCTGTATTTGCCGTCCTTGAGGCCGAACGTCAACAGCTTCTTCGCCGGATTCGCATCGGCCCTAATTTTGGTCGCGCTATTTCAGAGCATGGCCCCGGCGTTTCGTGCTTGGTGGGAGAGTTTCCAGGGTTTAGGAAATATGGGTATAACTCTCATCATATTCGGAGTCGGCTTCGGAGCGTGGGCTTTGGGAAGGACCCAAAAGGACGGTTCGTCTGGCTCGAGCCACTATCGAAGTTCGTACAGTAGCGGCGGAGGAGCAGGGTATACATCAAGCGGATTTGGTTCCTCGAATCCAGGAGCATCTGCCAATGCTGAGGCTCATGGAGGTCAACCTCCACGTCCGCCACCTCATAGTAGTCCTCCTCCTCCTCGGCCTCCTGGTAGAGGGGGACCACCACCGCAGTCTCGACCGCAAACACCGCCGCCGACACCACCACCTCCTCGTCCACCTTCGCCTCCGCCTCCTCGTCCACCTCCTCGTCCACCATCGCCTCCGCCTGCTCGTCCACCTCCTCGTCCACCTCCTCGTCCACCATCGCCTCCGCCTGCTCGTCCACCTTCTCCTCCACCTGCTCGTCCACCTTCTCCTCCACCTGCTCGTCCACGTTCGCCTCCGCCTGCTCGTCCAACTTCTCCTCAACCAGAGAAGCCAAAGACATCATGGCAACGCCCCTATCCACAGCCAAGCTCACCAAAGCCGCAAACGCCGAAAGGAACTTGGGAGAAGGCTCGAGAAGAGACAAGGAAGAAGGAAGAGGAAAGGAAGGCAAAAGAGGCAGAGAAAAAGCGAAGAGAAGAGGCTGCAAAGCGACTGGCAGAATTGCGGGCCAAGGAAGCGAAGGAGCGACAAGAGCGGGAGAAGGAAAAGGAACGCAAGGAAAAGGAAGCAAGAGAAAAGAAACTCAAAGAGGAAGCCGACTTGCGGCGCAAAGAGCTCGCGGAGAGGTTACGGAGAGAAAGGGAAGAGAAGGCCAAGGAAGAACAGAGAAAGAAGGAAGCTGCTACCGCAAGTCCAGCTCCAACTCCAACTCCAACTCCTGCTCCTGCTCCTGCTCCTGCTCCTGCTCCTGCTCCTGCTCCTGCTCCTGCTTCTACCCCTACTGCTGCCCCTGCTACTCCTGGAGAAGGAGCGTCCCGCGTGAGCAGCTCGTATGCTTTTTCTGGTGTTGGCGAGCGAACATCTATGTGGCCAAATGGTCGACCACCACAAGTAAGCTCGCCAGACTCGTCAACTACGAAGAAACCCCCAAGCCCCGAGAAGAAACCTCCCGCGCCGACTGCGCGATCATTTGTCACCACCACCACCACCACCCAGGACGAAACATACTCATATCGACCGTATGATCATCCTCGGAGGACAAATCGCCGACCCTCTATGTCCTCATTCACGGGCTCGGATGCATCATGGGCGCAGTCACACACAACGTCTCAAACCTCACCATCACCTTCAGTTCGTGGGCCGTATACGACGAAAGATCCTGACAAGATTGTCATTCAAGCAGTGTATGTTTTTCTTAACCAGTACGCCAAGACGCCAGCCAGCCAACTCGTCTCTGGCGTGGGATCCGTTACGGATGGACTGATCCTCCGTATTACTACCGAAGGACTTTTCATCGACGACGACGTTCGCGGCGTCCCGCAACGAGAGTGGGACGTTAAGGCATGGACACTCAAACTTGTCGAGGTATGGTGCCCCCCGCACTGTGCCAATGCGTCTGCTTCTGCTGCGGCCAACTCTTCGTCTGGTCCTAAGAGTGCTCCCCATTTGCTTTATAAGATGGCAGCAGCCCGAAGAAACGGCGACCGTGATGGCCACAAAGTCATGACCGGTGACGAAGCCGACGTTTATCTTCAAGATCTGTTGCGTACATGCAAGGATTGCTGCCGCCTTGGATTGTACGACCGAACATTAAAAAATAATGCCAGCCCGTCTGCCGGGCAGACTGGAGCATGGAAGCAAAAAGGCTTGCACGTGCTACGTGCCACCGTACGCGACCAAGAAGGAAAGAGATATGTGTTCGTCATGAGTGAACAAGAAAGCTGGAAGCTTGCATTCGGTCTGCAGCGATTGCGAAGCGGCACCCAAGTTCGGCATCTTGGTGTAGCGGGCATGACTCCATTGGAAGCCAGGGGAACGCTGGAAATGTTGGGATGGGCTGGTCGAGTATGACATTTGTTGTTTTGCGCAGGGAGAGCGTTGTATGTGTGTGTTTGTGTATGATTTTTTTTTTCCCCGGAGTACTGTTCGCCACGTTGCAGTTTGACAGTAACTCCCTGATGTACATGGCATCGGTGCCATTCTCGGTGGTAGAAACCAAGGCATTGAGAGACAAGATACCCAGCGGACGCCGCTATTTTTATGGTCTCTTCCAAAGCTGGTCCAGAACGAGCGATGCCCTAGCAAACCAGAGCAAGCACGTCAACAAAGCACTGCGATGGTATTTGACGGCGAGGATGGAATGGAGTGTGGATCTCGCGCCGTGTAACATGGAGGGGCGGATCCCCTGAATTCTTGGAAAGTCGAGTTGGGGGTGGCCCGAAAGTGGCTAGATGATGGCCTGGTGGACTTGTTTGGTTTGAATGCATTCCAAACAGCCGTGCCTGGCACAAAAGAGAACTGAGACTTTTGCTAAAAGCGATGATGGCAAAAGGATACCTTATGGGCACGCATGAGAAGATACAGATACATATATATTCATACGCAAATATCCCTTTGCATATATACGTTACATTACATTTAATGAGACTAGGTCTTTAAATTTTAGTTGAAGTTCTTGTTCTTGTGCTTGTTGCGTAACTGCCAGCCAAATTTCAGCCCTAATCAATGGTCTTGGAGCCCATTATCACCTCTGACCGGGCAGATACCCCCGAATGAAATGATGTAATTCAAACCGCCCTTGATCTGCCCAAGCATCCATGGCTCCTTTTCATAGACCTTCGCGCACTGCGTGAGGTTAAATTCCATGGTTGATTTCGAGTCTGTCGTAAGATGAAATGTGCACGTGTCAAAAATCAATCTCTACGCTCTTGCAAATCAAAGGCCCAATCTGTGACGCCAGCAAAGATGTAATCGTTGTGAAACTTGACGTGAGATTGCAGGTCTTCATCGATATGTGTAACCCACTCTGCGTCATTGTCCATAAGTCCGAGCCCGCCTTGGTACACATCTTGTTACCGCGACCGCTGTCAATAATTCCGGCAAATTCTTGGTGTCCGTGTGGTTGATAGGGACTTGGATAACCTTTTTTTTTTTTTTTTTTCCTTCCACACCAGGAGCAGGCCATTTTTAATTGCAGTCTCTTGCTGGGAAGACCGGTCTTGAGATGGGAAAAGTAGACCATCCTCGGAGCTCTCAGCAGGAGTGTCGAGATATCCGGTACCTAATACGAGATTGGTCAAGCCTTGGAAGAACCACGTACCCAGGATAACTCCCCACAAGTCAAGTCTGAACCGTATGATCCTGATAAGCAGCGATGATTCTTGCGGTTATGCTTGCCAGTCTTGCAGGAGATCCAGCAATGGCTAAAGGAGACGATCCTCCTCATACCAGTCATGGCCCTCGAGGGTTGAGATATCCCTCCTGCGCCGCTGATGTCGACTCCAAAGTCTGTCGTTTCGCTGGCAAAACCGAAGAACGTGTGCGCATACTCGTCTGTCTCGACCTGGTCAGCTTTCATAGCCAGCCAGTCACTTCCAAGACTCGAAGCATGTGATTTTTGAAATCGGCCAAAAGTGACCGTTCTGCAACGTCACACCGCCGCCAAGCATAGTGGACCCGGGGCGGGCTCAATCGGGCAATTTGTAGAACCTTGCAATTCGGTTGCGAGAGCCGCGCATACAGACTACTAGTTAATTTAGTTTTTTTCTCTTTTAGCAAGGAGACTTGGGTCTACATCATCGGTGTGCCTGGCATGGCGCGGGATTCGTGGGGCATGTGACTTGCCGGAGGCCCCGTCGTCAGAACTCACATCACCCCTTGTGTCAGTAGAGGCATCCTTTCAAGCCTGACTTATACCATCGTGATTAACATAGGATGCCTGGTCTTCGCTGGCATCAGCTTCTGGATCCCTGGCTGGTCTTTTGGACTGGTCTGGTGCGTCAGTCTGGCACCGGGGCCATCCTCCATCGTGCGTGTGACACATGCCTCGATCTCGATCTGGGCAGCGTGACCCACGGGACAGCCAGCACCGGCTTGCACCTCTTAGTATTTCACACAAAATAACCCGAGTTTCTCTCTAAGAACTGATCAATCAGCGTGTAGGAAATCGGAGGTCAGACTTTTTTGTTTTCATTTGTGGCTAATGTAGAAAATTGAATCATGGCGTCTTTGCACTTTAGAGGCAACCGTGATCCAATTCCAGGACATCTGTCGATCTACGCTCCGGCTCAGATTATAAAGTGGACTCATTCAACTTGCCAGAAAGTAAATAAGCTTCTGAAGAGCAATGTCGTACTTTAAATAGCTTTCTTGTGTTGTAATTGCCCCTTGTAAGTTTGTTTACAAGCACTACCCTAGACTAAGCCCCCCCTCAGCTTTCATAGTACGCTTCGGTCAACATTGCCACAGCACATTGTCGGCTCCGCAGATTCAAAGACTCCGGCTGTCCAACATCATTCATTGCTCTGTTCCATCGTGAAGTATGGGAGCTTCTCCTAGAGAATGTATAGTGTGCGTACAGACCCCCCTTCATCAACTCATTCAATGTCAGTCGTAAAAAGCGTTATGCAGCTACAGCAAAAAGATGTGGCCGCCAAAGTTCCCGCTCCTCCTCGTTTTTTTTACCCGATGTAACCCTCTATCTTCTATGTCCGTGTTGAAGAACCACTGTATCTGCTGATTGACATACAGCGACTGACATTGTGCCTTGAAGACAAGGCCGAGTAGGATAGCCTCACCTCTCCGGCACTCTAGAACGTCTCCTGGTCATCCAATGGCTCGCCTTCCTGAGGAATCTCAAATCCCTCCTCTGTGGAATACAGGATGACCTGAATCTGCTTCACTAATCCATCCTCCTGCTTCTCGAGCTCGGGATCCTCGTCGACGGCTTGCTGAATAAGCAGCTCGATATCGCGCAGCTTGCTGAAGTAGAAGTCACGCTCGCGCTCCAGACCAACCACGGTTTCCTTGAGTGTGTTGTTTTCCTGTTGCAGCGCCGCAGAACCAGGTCCAACTCCCGCCGCCTTGGTCGCGCGAGGGGCCCCTGACGCAGAGGTAGCGCCACCTCGTCGGGCGGCACCAGCAGATACTGGCGCCCTAGGAGCACCTCCAGCTCCTGTTGCAGGAAGGGCGCCGCCTTTCCGTCGAGCAACAGCATCGTAATCGTGATCAGGAAAATTCAGATCCCAAAATTTTTTGGTCCACTGCAAGAATTCCAAGTTATCCTGCATCTTGCATTTGATCAGGGCTTCGACGGGAATAGGCTTATCAATTTGATGTTTGGCAAACGCGTCTGGAAATCATGGTTAGAACGCCGCGTCAAGAGTTAGCGACCTATTTGGGCATGAGCTGGAACCGCACATACTTTGTAACACTTTGAAATTCTGCACATATGCCCATTCACCGTTGGCATTAAACTTGACTCTGGACATTGGCAAGTCCATGTATATGCTGTCGAACACCTGGCAAAGAGCAGCGCTGTTCCGGGTCAGAGAAAACATTCATCCCGATCTCGTGGTTCATGACACCATCTGCGTCGATTCACCAAGCAGAAATTTTCTATGTTATACTCGACGTCGTGTGTTTGGAGCGGGGGAGGGGTAAACCCTTAGAATGCTGGAAACTTACCCAGTGCCACATTGCTCGACCTTGGTCATGTTGAGCTGCAAAAGGCTGTTCAGCCATTGGAGAAGCTCTTGTCTGTAAGTTCAATCGTGTTAGGTATGGCTTGTTCATTTGATCAAGTCGAGTCAGCACAGTTGCACCCACCTTGATTCGCCCATTTTCTCTGTGTTGTGAGATCGATGCTATGAAGGGATGTTTTGCGGGGGGGAGCTGGGCGAATATTGGAAGGTGAGTTGATGCGCAATGTATATGGCGCGGATAAGATTGTAGGGCGATAAAGGCTGCGGGCATCGAAGAACTAGAATAGCAATAAGTAATCCGAAGACGACGTTGGCTTTTGTGCTGTGGGCAGCCAAGCCGGGTCGAAGCAAGCGATAAAGGGGAAATTGGAGAAATTAAAGCGTGACGTGAGTCTCGAGGAAGCTGAGAGCCTGGAATGACCGTCCAATCAACCGCGGGATTCTGTAACGACTTGTGAGCCGGGAAAACAACGGACTGGGCCCCTCAAAGTGCTCGTCGGGACGCTTAGACCCAACAGGGCAATTCGGTCACACCGCCAAAATTTTCGGCGGCAGAAAATTAGCACTGTAGGCACTTTGATGGACGTTTATCACAGACACCGAACTCTCAGGCCAATTGGATTGGAGCTTTGAATCCAAAAGGCACACCATCGTGGTCTTACTCGTTTGCAGAACTCGTAAGTTCTGAATGAAACAAAGGGGCAGTTTTTGCACTTTTGTGTGAACACAAGCCGCTCGACATGGCCCCCGTGCACAAGAGAAAGCCCGTGGTGGACGAATTCATTACCACAGTCTCTGACAACGAGGAGGGGCTATTCGACGACGAGGTGAACATAAAGCCGCCACCGAAAAAGAAGGCAAAGTCTAGCAAAAGGTCTAAAAAGGCCAACAAAGACAATGAAGAGGAATCTGAACCGGAGGAAGCCCACGGTATATGGGGTCGCAATGAAGAGGACGATGGCGCCATAGACTCGAATTTTGAATTTGTAGAGGAAGATTCTGGGGAACTCGGCAAAGAAGAGTTTGAAGGATGGGGTTTCGAAGCTGCGGAGAAAGGGATACTCTCTGACAAGAGGATGGTGGATTTGGATGACATTATTCGCCGGCGCAGGGAGAAGAAAACGGGGAAGGACACTAAGGAGGCTGACGAGACAGAGCAAGATGACGAGGATGAGAATGACTCTGATTCTGACGAAGGAAATGACATGGACGTTGCCATGGACGACGACGACGACGAAGTTCTTGCTGACGATGCCTTTGGCATGAATGTCGATTCTGATGCAGAGGAAGACGAAGGAGTCAATGACAGTGGAGATGATGACAACTCGGAAGATTCAGATCGATCCGAACATGGAAATGAGAATGAAACGGAAAATGATGATGATGAGGCCGCTTCAGACAATGACTCGGTAGCCACCCCGGTCGAGCATCCTGATGACGCTTCCGATGGTAGTGACAGTGACGAGGATGCCGAAGAATCAGCCAAGCGAGATGCTTTCTTCGCACCCGAAGAAGCCCAAGATTCAGGCGTAAAATCGGGCTCCTCAAGTTTCCAAGGTCTGTCATTATCAAGGCCGATTCTTCGCGGTCTTGCTGCGGTTGGCTTCAGCAAGCCTACACCCATCCAGAGCAAGACCATCCCCATTGCACTTATGGGCAAGGACCTTGTCGGAGGAGCTGTCACAGGTTCCGGCAAGACAGGTGCTTTCTTGGTTCCAATTCTCGAGCGATTACTCTTCCGTCCCAATAAGATACCCACAACACGCGTCGTGGTGCTCACTCCCACGCGTGAATTGGCCATGCAATGTCATGCAGTGGGCATCAAGCTCGCCCGCTTCACCGACATTAAGTTTTCATTGGCAGTGGGTGGTCTCAGCTTGAAATTTCAGGAGAATGAACTCCGCCTTCGACCTGATGTTGTTATTGCTACTCCTGGTCGATTTATTGACCACATGAGAAATTCGGCCAGCTTCAACGTCGACACTGTTGAGATTTTAGTCCTTGACGAAGCTGATCGTATGCTGGAAGATGGATTTGCTGATGAGCTGAATGAGATTCTGACTACCCTACCCAAGTCACGCCAGACTATGTTGTTCTCAGCCACCATGACATCAACCGTGGACCGACTCATTCGCGTTGGGTTAAACAAACCTGTTCGATTGATGGTTGATTCACAAAAGAAGACTGTGACTACACTCGTGCAAGAATTTGTGCGTTTGAGACCTGGCCGAGAAGATAAGCGGATGGGCTACCTTGCACATATCTGCAAAGCCTTTTATCATGAACGGGTCATTATCTTTTTCCGTCAAAAGAAAGAAGCCCACAGAGCACGCATTATCTTTGGGCTGCTTGGACTATCATGTGCAGAGTTACACGGCAGTATGAACCAAACACAGGTTGGTTGAGTCTCATCGTCCCATGATCTCACTGCTGAAGCTAACAATTTTGCGCCCAGCGCATCACCAGCGTAGAGACTTTTAGAGACGGCAAAGTATCTTATCTACTCGCCACTGATCTTGCATCTCGTGGTCTCGATATCAAAGGCGTGGACACGGTCATCAACTACGAAGCTCCCCAGTCCCTCGAAATCTACGTCCACCGTGTGGGTCGTACCGCTCGAGCAGGAAGAAAAGGTACGGCTGTGACTCTGGCAGCGGAGGCAGACCGAAAGGTTGTCAAGGCTGCTGTGAAGGCTGGTAAGGCGCAAGGCGCAAAGATTGTCAGCAGAGTCATAGCTCCTGCGGACGCAGACAAGATGCAGGAAGAGATTGATGCAATGGAAGAAGACATCAACGAGATTATGCGAGAGGAGAAAGAAGAGAAGCAGTTAGCACAAGCCGAAATGCAAGTCAAGAAGGGCGAAAATTTGATTGAGCATGAGACAGAAATTAAGTCTCGCCCGAAGCGGACATGGTTCGAGACGGAGCACGACAAGCAGAAGGCCCGGCAGGCTGGCAAAGATGAATTAAACGGTCTCAAGGAGCGACTCAAGAAGAAGCCTGCAAGTGGTAAGCTTAGCAACAAGGATAAAAAGAAGCTTGACGCGAGGGCCGACCGGGTGGATGGCGGTCGGGCGTGGAAGAAGGGTAAAGGTGATGCGGCGGCAGCGGCAACAAAGGCCAAGTCAGGGAAGGGCAACAAAAAGAGCGGGAGCAGAGGAGGAAGTAAGGCTAAGGGCAAGGGTAGGAAGTAGATGTGATTTAAAGGAGCAGAAGTTGTCCATACAGCCAGCATTGGCTCCGAAGTCTGGTACACCTTTATGTGCAATGCTGTGAATAAATGTGGTTGCGAAATATCTCAGCTTTGTATAGTAATTCTTATTGAACAGGCAGACCATAGGTGAACGAGATTATCTCATAATGTGAGAGGAGGCCATTAATTACTGGAACAACTACTGATGACCGATCGACTGTGACTGTTTCATCCACACGAACGAATGCACGTCTTTTCTCTGATGATACATGTGTATATAATGTTCTTGGAATGACTATAATAAATCTCAAGAGCCTGCCTGCACTGCTGCTCGTATTAATTAACCCGCACTAATTAGCCCCGTGCCCAGCAAAATTATGGAGATGGCGTCCGCCGTAAGCCACTTCTGGCTCCCCAAGCGGAACCAGCCTTCTTCGTCTTCTCCGTCGTTGCCATCCAGCGAGCCGCATCACGGGCCTGGGATTCGACTTGTGCTTGGCCGGCTTGATCTTGCGTTGCACTCAATTACCTCAGACCCTCAGACCTGCCGCCTCATCAAGCAGCCGACCAGAACCTGCGACCACTCAAACCATCCACGGAGCCGACACTGGACCTCGACAGCCATACACCTACAATGCTGGTCAGGTGCCTCAATTGTCGCTTGACCGTTCCTACCACTTCGAGAACCACGCGCTTGTTCCTCCAGCCCTCTCGTTCAGCCAAGACAGTGGCAACCCCTATCAGAAGACGGCGTTTATCTGAAGGACTGCCGAGACACGTCGCACCTGTGTGTGCCAGTCGCCTCTGGCAAGCTTTTGCCACGCCATAACCACTCTTCTGGGACGCTTGGATGCTCTGCTTTGGAAAAGAACATTATCTTGGTATATTTAAAGAATCAAACCCATCTATTCCATGTATGCCACTGAGGAGCGGTGTCACCATTGATTCTCGACAAGGTGGCGCCATTTCGGTTCTTCAGCTTCGGCCGCCCGCACCCTCATCCTCTCCGTAACCAGAGTTTCTTTCGATACCTGTTCCCACGTGCTGTCCGAGAACGATACCGGGAACGCTTGCTCAACTTTCACCTTGATACGTTGCCGGTAGTCAAGCACAAGCTCCATTCGCGTCTTTATCGCTACCTAGTATATCGCCAGCGCAAAAGAGCCCAGAAGAGCCGCATATTGGACGTGGTCGCCAGGCACAGCCGGCAAATACTGCTTGGCGTTCGATCACTCGGCTCAATGACATCACGCCGACCACCCCTAAAACATGTGAAATCGAGCTCGCGTGAATCTTACACGGTGGACAAGATGCCTTCATTTCCAAGTCTAACACAGGGTTACCAACGAGACTCAAATGACGGGTCACCGGACATTGGCGAGAGAGGTGAGAAGGGATACCGGCGGAGGAAGCTGGCGGTGATGGCTGGCAATCTTTACCGAAGTGGACAACAAGCGGTCACAGAACTTCGTGACTCCTATGTGCAATCAAGAGGAAAGGGCATGGATGATTTCGGGACCAACGAGAGCATGCATATTCCCGGCGCATTCCCCGACGTGGCTATAACATCGCAAGGTAACGAGCAAATGGTCCTATTTCCTTCGTACGGCAAGAGACACAGTAAAAGAGATTGGGCACAAGCAGCGAGAAACCAACCATTTGATCAGATAGAACAAAGGAACGAGGAGTGGTGGCGCCAAGAGTGGGAGAAGCATGAAGACGAGAAAGCCGTGGTTGACGTTGATATTAGAGGCTGGATCTATTCCCCCCACGTCGGGCCCTTGACAAGACGTAATCGCATACTCATAGGCTTGGCTCGTCAGCTGAGCGGCATATCAGCGCCCAGGGCGGACACTGCGGCTGGATCAACCGGCGGGGATAGCAGCTGCAGTAACGGGGGCATTGCCAGCGAACTGAAGACCCAGCATCAAATACACCAAGCAGTCCGTGAGCAAGAGAATATCGAAAAGGAAGCAGCTGTGATCGAGAAGCGGGGTCAAGAAGAGAAACGAGTGGCATCCGCCGGCGGATACAGTGAGCAAAGCCAAGTGAACAACAACCTTGGGGTCGACAATGCTCTTCCTCGACATCGCCGACGTGGTAGTTATACTCCAGACTCGGTACCGGGCAGTCCAAGCCTGTCGACTCGACAGCCATCTGGTACCGGTGAACTGACAGAAGCGGAACTCGTGGTTGCCAATGCCAATTTGATGGCTCGTGTTGCGCCGTTTTTGACGAACCCACTCGTTGCTATGCCCATTACGATTTTCTTCTACAACGACAACAGGTCACAGTCAAAAACCGTCTTGACCAACGATGCCGGTCACTTCAACGTGCGCGCAGCTCTCGACTTTATTCCGACTCATGTTAGAGTCCTTGCCAATGAGAAGCTATCGGCAACGCAAGAGGTCAGGATCACAGAGGCCGAAGGTATAAGTTTGATTAGTGACATTGATGACACCATTAAGCGTTCGAATATCTCTGGCGGGGCGCGCGAAATCTTTCGCAACACCTTTGTGCGCGAATTAGGGGATCTTTGTATCGAAGGAGTACGGGAGTGGTACACAAATATGCATGACATGGGCGTCAGCATGCATTATGTTTCGAACAGCCCCTGGCAACTGTTTCCCGTGCTGGCGAGCTTTTTCAAGATTGCCGGCCTTCCCCCTGGCTCACTGCATCTGAAGCAGTACAGTGGAATGCTCCAAGGAATATTTGAGCCCGTCGCCGAGCGAAAGAAGACCACCCTCAATCGACTCATCAAAGATTTCCCCGACCGAAAGTTTCTTCTTGTCGGCGACAGCGGCGAAGCTGATCTTGAGGTGTACACAGAGCTGGCGTTGGCAAATCCGGGCCGGGTCCTAGCCATTTTTATCCGCGATGTTACAACTCCAGAGACAGCCGGATACTTTGATTCAGGGTTTGAACTTATTCAACATAAAGTATCGAGTATGACGCCGAAGGACGGACAATCAGCGCATGTAACGTCGGCGAGCAGACTGAATCTTGTCCCTCGAGCGGTTTCACGAGAGAAGCCCAGTGCTACAGGTGCGGTTATGGGCACATTGATTGATTTCTCGGATGAGCCCCAGGAAGCCAAGCTCGATGAAGCGGCCACACTTGCGCAAGTCAAGCAGAGTAACTCTGTTCGAGATGCTAGCGCGATAGACTTTCTCATCAAGCGAAAACCACCTCCACCGCGACCTGCAAAACCCGCCGCATTGCGTAGCTCGCCCGCCCTGGCGAATGTTTCAGCCGTCAATGCCAAGGCCGACGTCCCTCCACCGAAGCCAAAGCGGCCGCAAGGTCTGGGTCTCTCGGGGGTACAACCTCCCACCACGGTTTCAAGTGTCGATCAAGACCAGAACACCCCACGGGCCCGCAAATCCACTGCTTCCAGGCAAGAAGAGGTACCGCCGCCCCTGCCGAGGCGAAGATCAGGGCTTAAGAGCCTCAGTCCTCGTCTATTCGGCCGAGGCGCATCCAGCTCCAATGCGGACGTAGACTTCGAGCCGCTTCCTCCTTCTGCGAACCCGCCTCCGGCGGCCCTGGGCTTTAACTATTACCGATCAGGATCACGATCGAACTCTACGACGCCGTCCGGATCTCCCACACTTGGTGCCCAGGGCGCCAATAAGAAGTTGGAGCTGTGGAAGCGGCGACTGATGCGAGCTCACGAGCAACTTGATGGTCAGGGTGTAGTGCTGTATACGTGGCGGACGGGACACGATGTGATGGCTGAGGCTAGGGGGATTGTGAAGTATGCGCAGGAGGAGATGCGGCGGAAGAGGAGGCATTGATGTATGTGATTTTTTTACTTGAATAAGCATAGCGGTGCTTGAATGAGAATTCCGAATCGTGATAGATCGATGTTCAGAGCGATGCGTGTACAATGGGGGATTTGTCCGATGAGCGGTGGCTTGGGCTCATGGGACTCTGTTGAATGGTCGTCCTGTCATCTGTGTGTGTTGCTTCTGATAGCACTGGCAGGTGACATTAGCCCTCTCTCTTTACATCCAAATTACACTAGCAAACTAGGTGCCTGCCTACTATCGCGCGTCACCCCTGAATTTCGGTCACAGCTCGGTGATGCAAGGTGCAACTGGATGCCTCTTGCTATAGGAAACTCCAGCCCATCAGTGTCATCCTTATTTTATACTCACGCTTCTTCTTCCGACGTCGACTAGAAACAGTTGAACGCCAAGACCAGCGACCTGGGACTCGGCGCGCTTAAAATGCAAGATCTCTGTAATAATGACCACTTGGAAATGCCTCACAGCATATGTTTTCTGGGAATGACTCTTACTATACTTGAGGTTCGGTAGAATGCCTGCTATATAGTATACTTAATAGCGTTTTCGAACCTTATTACTGGAGAAGAAGAATATGCTACAAGGCCTTGTAGAGTCAGCACGCAATCACTAAACCTTGCAGCAATAAACCGCAGCTCTAGTAATTGAAATGACTTTGCACTTTTGTACTCCTACTTTAAAAGTGTTTAGCAGTTAGTAGGGGTGCTGCACTTTCCTAGATGGTCTAGGCTGCAACGACGCGGGCGACTTTACTGGTACACAGCCGAATACACGGATTTATACGATATGCCTTGCTACACTTTAGTTTACTTTCAATACAGTGCGTTAGATTTACATTGTGTGGTGCCGTGTATCGGCGTAAGTGGAAAATAAAAGATTTCGTTCGGAATTCGAAACTCTGAGCGATTCCCACGTCTGTTTTTTTTTTTTTTTTGTTTAAAAAAAAAACCACTACGCGGCATCTGAAGCACAGACATTGCGACTCTCGCGCTAGGACGATCCCCGCCCCAATTCGACTAGACCATCTCCTCCTACGCCACGTTCTTCGCCGTCTTACTACTATTCAGAAGGCAGTAAAGCGGGAGGAACACCACAGCACCTAGCACGCACAAAGCCGTGCTGAGAAGCTGGCACAGCAGCCACACGTACTGTCCGACGCGGGGCACGAAGAACTGCACGCAGTCGTTCATCTGGTAGAAATCCTCCTGCTTGGCAATGTAGTACCTGACGCGCTCGAGACCCGGCCCAGACAGGGGAGCCGGCTCCCGGCTCTCGGTGAGGGAGGAGCGCGACACCGTCTCGTCGGCCGGCCACGACGTGCGCTGCTTCAAGTCCAGGACGGTCACTAGGCGGACGCGCGCCTTGTAGAAGGGGATGAAGAAGACGGCGAAGGTCTGGCGCACGTTGACGAAGAGCTGGCCGCTCCGCTGGTCGAAGACGGCCGAGTCAACCGTGATGTCGATGCTCGGGCTGAGGGTCCTGTACCAGCGGTAGATGTAGAGCAGGATCCGTCTTGAGTCCAGGCTGGGCGCGAAGGGGACGGTGCCTTTCTTGAACGGCGGCACGCGGCAGAATGGGTGGGCGAAGGAGGCGTCGCTGAGGAAGTACTCGGAGAGGGTGTCTTGTTGCTGCTGGGGAGACCCGGTCGTGAGGGCGGTGATGACGGATGGGATTTCGCGTACTGGTGTCGTGGTTAGTTGCTGAAGATGAGAGCCGTTGAAGAGGAATTGGCATTGGGGGGTTTACCTGGGTGCTCCATTGTGAAATGAGGGCTGCTACGGTGGCGCAATCAGGATGAGGATGAAATTGGGGGATGGTTGGTGCTGGATAGGATGCGAACAGAAGTGAATCACAAGAGTCGGGGCCTCGCAGACCAACAATTTTCGTCGGCAAGACAGGGAAGCAAAAAATCTGCGTTCCTTGGGTAGAGACAGCACCGTCGCGGGTAAGCAATAATCTCTTCTGGAAAGAAATCCGGCTCTCAGTCTAGAGCAGATCGCGATCGCAGTCATGAACAGCCCGCTTTCCATCATTCCACCTTCACAAGCCCATGCTCGGCAGCAATCCGTGACCAATGACCTGCCTCTGCCAGCCAGAGCAGTTCCTAATGCCGTGCCGCCGCTTGCCCATCCCCTTCCCGGCAGAATGGCCCTGTCGTCATGCCACCATGACACTCACTATGTTTACGATTTTCACGTGCTAGAGCTGACCACATGCTGACGTCATGGCGGCCTGGGACTCCGTTTGACGTGGGGGCCGGCCCACCCGGGACATGGACCCGGCGAGTGGGTGCGGCACGGGCAGCGCTGGGATGTGATTGGCGGCGCTCGTTTCGATGAAACTCTGGCCATCTTTAACACTCATATGTCCTGTGATTTGATTCTTTTCTTTCTTTTCGTTCTCATTATTCACCGCCC
>KQ061731.1:37591-50947 GCA_001008035.1 Atkinsonella texensis | reverse complement strand
ACCCTTGGCCTCTTTAACCCCCTTATTTCCCGTGATTTTATTTTTTTTTTCTTTTCGTTCTCATTATTCCCCCCCCCCCCCCCGAAATCTCAAGAGCGACGAGTGCTCCAGCCAAAGATGCCGTCCCAGTCGCAGCTGGTGAACCCGCTCCTTCACCCGCTACTCTTCATCTACCAGATCGTACAATGGGCCATCAGCGTCACCTTTTCGCCAAACCCGCCCAAGGCGGATGCTGAGCTTTCGCGCCCACGGATCGCGATTATCGGAGCTGGAATCACGGGCATCACGGCTGCGGCTCACTGCGTCGGCCATGGATTCGATGTGGTCATCTTTGAGAAGGGCGGAAAGTCCAATATTGGCGGCATCTGGAGCGTAAGCTTCCCATGACCAGGAAGAAACAGTCGCAATCGCAAAAGCTAAGAGAATAAAATAAACATATCCGCAGCACGTTAATGAAACCTCCGCCTTGCAAATCCATAGCCTCATGTATCGGTATGGTAAGACTTTTGACACAAACCTGGCTTGCCATCAGATGAGCTGATTCATCCTCGCAGGTTTCACCCCTCAGTGACGTGGGAGCGCGGCTATCCCAATCGTCAGCAAATCCTGGAGCAAGTCACGGAGCTTTGGAAGCGCTATCATCTCCAGAATAAGACTAGGTTCAACTTCAGAGTGAATCAGGCCTATCAGGATAACCAGGGTCGCTGGATCATCAACGATCCTTCCAACGGCCGGTTTGAGGGCTTGATCGCTGCGGTGGGCACCTGTGGCGACCCTAAGATGCCGCATCTTCCAGGAATGGGCCGGTTCAAGGGCGAAATATACCACAGCAGTCAATTGACCGGGTGAGTTGACCTATGAGGGGCAGAGCCATGCAACTGCAAAAGAAAGCAATCTGATTGCCAGGATGCAGCAAAGACGCCAAGGGGAAATCCATCGCGATCATCGGCGGGGGGGCTTCCGCCGTTGAGGCTCTCGAATTTGCTGCCGCTGCCAACGCGGCAAAAGTGTCTGTTATTTCACGCTCGGATAAATGGATTATTCCTCGAAATGTCATCGTCGATGTCCTTTTGGCACTCAACATCTTTGGCCAAGAGACGCTCTTCTCTTTCATACCCGAGTTCTTGCTGAGGAAGCTTTTCTACCGCGACCTCGAGGACAATGCCCCCGCCGAAAAGGGACTCTTCATGGACACACCGATGGTCAATTCGGACATCATGGACAAGCTTCGCAATGGCAAAGCCGAGTGGATCCGCGGCGATATTGAGAACCTGGTAGAGAATGGCTTGCAGGTCAATCGACGGGCCAAGGGTGTTCCCAAGGGTGGTCCTGGGCACCAAGAAGTAGTTGACGCGGACATTATCGTCATGGCCACCGGCTTCAAAAGACCTTCACTGTCGTTTCTTCCCGATGATTGCTTTACGGAGTCGTACGGTCCACCGAACTGGTATCTCCAGACATTCCCACCAGCTCACCCATCCGTTTCGGCGATTAACTGTACTTACATCTCGGCAATCGGGTAAGTCGAATGCTTTCCGTGCTATTGTGCAAGAAGTATTCTGAATCTGGATATCAAACGTGCAGAACAGTAGGACATATTCATATTGGTATATATACGCGAATTCTGCTCATGTTTCTCGTTGATCCTCTTACGCGGCCGAGTACGTACTGGATGGAGCGCTGGATAGACATGACCAAGCTGCTGAAGAGGACAAGCCCCACGGGCGCATTTGACTTCTTTACGTACCTTGAACTGGTCTGGTGGTTCGTATTCTGCGTGAGCTTCAATCCTTTCCGCTGGAAATGGGCCGTCTTTGTGTTTTTGGGCATTGGAATCAGTCTTCCAAAGGCGTTTGTGGAGAGGGAGCAGAGGCTATTGGGTGGCGCCAGGGGCTACAGAAACCGTGACTCTGGGCGCAGTATCTGAAGCTTCGGAGGAAAAAGAAGAAGAAAAGAGTAATCACTCGCTCATTACTTGAAAGTAAGTCTGACCATGTTGATGCATCGCGAGTGTAGCCATGAACATATTGGCAAGGTAACGTATGCCTATAATGAAAAATATCGACAAGATAGGAACTTGCCAACGTAAAACTTATTGGGCACTTCAGGCCAGCATATAGACCAGTCTAGCTTCTCATCAAAAGGAGCGGCTAGATGTTGCCTCTTTTGTATTGGGTCTCGAGGCGCTTCCCAAAAGTCTTGCCCCATGTTTTGCCGTTTCAGTTTCAACCTGGCGGTTAGAAATGCGGCTAGCTATTTTTGGGTTGCTAGTTCAGCTGAAAACCAATAAACGACCTCCTTGATATTGGGGGAGGATGGGGAACGTTGTATTTGAACTGGCCTTTGTCCGTTGCCCTCTGGTCTCTTCCCCCCACAATCCACCCAGAGGCCCTGATCATGGATCATGGATCATTAGACCCTTTTACCCCTTTTTGCACCGACGAGGGAGGAGCCGTGAGTACGCGCATAACATCGCCCCGTCTAGGCTCCCTTGCGACTTTCCATAATAAAAGAGGTTGCAATCACGAAGCCGCCGTACTCTTCTATTTTCATTAACTTCGTGTCGACAGAAAGCTTTTCAGACCGTAGTGTGCGCCAGACTCCATCCAGAATGGCGAGCACCCCCAGATAGGAAATTGAGTATCACAGCACTAGTATACATGAAGATGACCAAGATGCGAGTTTCAAAATCCGCCGGAACGGCTAAGTTTTTTACATTCATATCTCGCCTTCTACCTTTGTCAACTCACCTATCATGACAAAAAAAAAAAAAAAAAAAAAAAATGCCTGGACTACCTTGAGGTCCTTCGATCTGGCGAAGAGGTCGTTGGAGAGATATACGACACTGATGTCTTTGAATGGGTTATGACTCCATTCGAGTCACTGCTTGTCGAACTCGCTCCTCCGCCGCTAGGCGACCTGAAGCATATTGAAGTCTCTCTACAACAGCATCTTTTCCCCGAGTTCTTCGTTTTTGATCCTGGCGTATCAATGAAAAGCTATTAACACGTCGCATCCCCAGCAAAACGCCTCCATTTCACCCGTCTTTCTGCCGCTTCGACGAAGAGACGACCTAGAGGGGTGGACAACATTCTACGACCCCGTCAGAATCATCCTAAGCTTTAAGAACCCGGAGGACGCTCTCTTCAAACAAGCTGGAAAATTTCTCATCGAAAATGGACAAGTGGAATGCTTCTACAAACCTTGCCACTCCAGTGTCCAAGCTGCGCGCGAACTCAAAAGCCACAAGGCCATTACTGTAGCCGGCCTTTATGATGATGGCCAGCTCAATCTATGTCACATGCATGGCGTCGTTATAGACGAACATGATTTCATCCTTGGCATTTTGCTGTCTTATGTCGACTGTGCCGATTGCCCATTGTCCGCGAGAGTCCATCCAGAGGAACCTGATGACCCGCCAACAAGTGTAAGGCGGAAATGGATGCGACAGCTTGATACCATGCTTTCAAGGCATCATAAAGCAGGCATAGTCTGGGGAGATGTCAAAGCGGAAAATGTTTTCATCGACCAGAGTAACAATGCATGGATTACTGATTTTGGTAGCGGCTGCACTGAGGGCTGGGTTGACAAGGCGCTGGCTGAAACGATGGATGAAGACGCAATGGGCATGGCCAAAATACGAAGACTTCTCTTTCCTTTCGAGACTCAATCATGTAGCCACTCTTAGGTCTATCGAGATAGAAATGGAACAGGCGATGGCAATGCGTAGCTCGCCGCTACCCCCATAGCTGGCAGGCTATGTCTAAGTTTTGGTAACAAGTAACAAGGCGAAGCTGCAAGGCTTCCGGGGCAATTTTTTCAGTGTACTGTGATAAGAAACGTAAGTCGACCCCGGATATCAGCCACTCTGAGTCTGGGGCATGAGAGTGATCTGTGCTATTTCCTGGGTAGCATCCGCTGAAACCAAAGTGCAATGTTGCAGCTGCTTCTCGGCGGACAAGTGGCGGAGGTGGAAATGAGCTATTGTCTCTGCTTAACTAGAAAAGAAGGCGGAGAGCTACAGCTAGTCCCGTAGACTTGAGTGATATTGTAATACCCTGTTATATATCCCTGTGTAAGTGTGAAACTATTATGCCCTCGGGAATCTTTGTATTGTGTCTTGCAGTTCTATCAAAGACGCTGGGCTGCATAAGCCTAGCCATAATCGAAGGAAGATCTCCCAAATATTAAGAGAGGAATGCGTCATGTCATTCATGACTATTTGGGCGGGGAAAGTTTCCCAAGGACTAGCCATGCTCATCATTTTGCACCGTTCTTTGTCTTTCTTAATGCACTCATACAGCCACCGATGGCACTTTTGGGCCCTTGCCAGGTACACGAGGCTTGTTTTGCAGCTGCTCACCTCTTGTGAAGCATGTTCTTGTCCAGAATGTTCCGTCTTGGCTCTCAAACAGCGCTGCCGTTAATGTTCCACCTCACGAAGAACATGTTTTTGCCCTATCGTGCTAGTATGTCTGCCTTGTAAATCTCGCTGTCGTTAGAATGGTCTAGCGACGGCGCCTCAGATTGGATCTTGTGGTTCTAATATTAGCGGCATCTTATTCTTAGATTCAAGATCTTTAGGCTTATGTACATCGCCTTAGGGCCGACTTATATCTTCGGACGACTAGGCTGAGCGCTGGGGCTACTTTGAGTGAATGCCGCAAGACGGTGTATAGGTAAATTGCATCTGAAACGTCATGGAACCGTTGTCTTGTATGCACTTTAGAACAGCGCTCGACAGAAGCCACATGCTTCTTCTACTGGCAAAGCGGCTGCGAATTCAGCCTTAGCTGGCTTAATATGAGTTCCGCGGTCAGCCTAACTCTCCATTTGTTGTATTTACGTCTGCCGCTCTCGCACTTTTGCGTTAACAACGTCTCGGCAAGTTGTTATAATTATACAATCAGCTTTGGTCCCCTTATTAAGGCACTTTTATAGAAACTACTTAGCTCAGCAAGGAAACCACTGCCCTAAGGACAACTACTCCTACAGGTTATTCCTGTATTAATCCTATTTTAAAAAGTTCCCTTTCTATGACTTTTAGCACAAGCGAATAGAGGGGTGCGCCTCTTAATACGCTTAATGCATCTTAGGTTGTGTAGATAAGACATATAACGTGTTAGCCCTATTCAGGCATTTTTGCTATTAGTTGAGTGTGACAAGCATACTTGTATCTCTGTGCTGCCGCTAAAAGGGGGCATTATTGCAGGATGTTTCTGCTGATTAAAAAAATAGCAAGTGGCGGAATGTTTCATCTGTCTCAAATACTCTATAGCACGGAGAATCGTTAAGTAGCAAATAACAATCCGACCCTACGATACAGCAGTTACTGACAAGAGCACGGGGCCATTTATCACACGCTTTGTTGATTCACGACTGCTGTCATCCTCAATTAGCGCATACTTGAGTCAAAGAGAAAAGCCGCGCAGTTGAAAGGTGTATATTGCCAGCCCTCAATGTCTTTACGGTCATCACACAGCCCCCCTCATCTCTCATTACAGTTCAATATTATTGAACAGCGTGAGCCTTCAATAGCCAGCTATGTTTGTGAAAAAGCCTTCATTCAAAAAGGAGCTTGTAATGTTCCTGAACCACAGATGGGGTAGAGTAGTAGAAGCTTTTGGGAGTATCTATACATAATTTTTGTTCCAATCAAGGATGTTGAAGGAAATTAACATAGTCCTGCCGATTTTCATCCTCCAGCGGGTGGCTCAGGCCTAGTACAGCACAAAAAGTCCAATTACTACCCTTTGCATCTGCGTCAAATTACCCTAGCTATTCCGTACTATGCAAGACAATGTCTGCACCATCGCGAGCAATCAACCTTAAAAAAAATTTCCAGCATTTTTCTCAGCGGACTTGGATCGCTTGCTGGACTTGCGGGTACACTGCGACCATCTCCTGGTATAGCTCCCGATGGCCCTCGATCATCACCTGGGGGTCCCAGCCGGCCGCCACGAATATCGTCTCCACACCGCTGGAGATGGGAGTAGTCATAATGAGCGCTACTTGTGTTCCAATCAAGAAGGCAAACGCCATCACGACGGGCGTGAAGCCTCCGTCTTTATTATAAGCTGGATTGGTAAACAAAAGGTAGAGATATGCCAGCAAAGCCGTGGCAAATCCAACAAACAACGATCCCATGGAGAGGACAGGGCCAATCAGGCAATCCTGCAAATCTGTATTAGCACATCTCTTAATTGGAGGATCGCAATAGTGGTCTGGCGTCCTACATTGACGAGCGCTGTCAACCCCCTATCACGCATCATGCTGAATGTGTCGCGGGCTGCAGCGAAATATGCTTTGCCATATAATGCAATGTGGCAGAAAGCATACTTGTTGATGAACTCGAGAAGCCATTCCTAAGCCTATTAGCAGTGTAGCATGATAATGTTGAAGGAGGAAACCTACTAGGAGTGAGATCAAGCATTCTAGCAAACAAAAAAATGCCACGCCGACGAACCCGCCAATTCCTCCATTGTCGGCAGACTGTTGTCTAGCGACAGAGCAGAGTTGACGAAGAAACTGGACAATGGCAATGAGCAAGCTTCCGAGACTGATGGAACCAAAGCTGTAGGTAAGAGCACGCTTCGCGGAGCCGCGCGTAGCCCCCTTGGGAAACTGGTTAGGAGAAAAATACCAAGCGCCGTATACACCAGCTATTGTAGTGTGAATAGTGTTCTTGAGCCACTCGGAGACCCAGTACATGGTGAAGGTGACGAACACGATCAATCCTATAACCTTGCCCTTGCTGCAACCACTGCCGTTCGCACCACATTTCGGATTCTTTGCAGATGGCTGGTAAGTAACATAGATAGATGTGAGAGTGACTGAAAACCAAGCGGCTACGGCGATGGCGATGACTCCGCCGATCAGGGAAACCAGATATACGTGGCCGTGCTTCTTGCTCACGTTGATGGCCGTCTTTAACATCAGGGCGGAGAAGGGAATGCGAGGAATCCAAGTCCAGAAGGCAAAGGCAGTAAACCTGTGAAACAATCAGTAAATAGACTCGCTGGTTTCGATATGGTCCTGAATACATGGTGACAGAGGGATATAGGTCACGGCCAGACGGTTGGGGATGTAATGTATACGGCGTCGAGACTCACAAGCCAAAGATGAGAAAGACGATCCCAGCAGACCAGTATTTCTTGTACAAGTAGAAGATAGCTGTTCCGAGCGCCCATGCAACGTTTAGAATTCCAGTGATCCAGATGAACTGCTTGGGGAAGAGCCGCGCCAGCGTGAGGTAACTCCAGCTGAGCACGAATGCGACAGCAAGACCAAATGCAAACAGAATGATGGTGTTATTGTTCAGTGAGAAGGAATTATTGTTGCCATATATTCCTCCTCCGTGCGCGCCAGTGACATATCCTCTGATCGTGATGGCGGAGACGGCGACGAAACCAGCGAAGAAGAGGATGAGCTGTACAGCATTAATTAGCCTCTATCGCGGCATTGAAAAACAGCATCCAAGTAACATCCAAGTACAGTCCAACTCATCCTATTGCGATGAAATCACTGTAACATACCAGAATACCAGCCCAAAGATCATTCCACTTGGGCTTCTCTAGCTTGAACGCCTGGTCAAAATTGTAGTTCGGGTCGGTCTCTTTGGGAGGATTGTACGAATACGGAGGAGGCGGTCCATATTGCTGATAACCATTTTGATCCTGGGCCTGGTTGTAATATCCCCGAGGTGGGGACTGCTGATATTGTTGTTGATTCGGGTTGTAGCCATGCTGGTATTGCTGTTGTTGACCTCCCCACGACCTATTGCCGTTGCCGTAGCTGTCTGCCTCACCCATGGCGGCAGCACTCGCAGCGCGTTGAAATGGGAAATCGACGGCTTTGTAAAGATAATTTAGATGAGCCCGAAGCGATGCGTAATGATGCGTAAAAGTTCGAAATGTAGACTAAAGGTTGACATAACAGAAAAAGGGCGCGCCGATGTTTTTGTGTAACGTCCGGGGTGACGAGGCGCCAAGCAACCAACCAGTGGGGGAATGGAGGGAGTCAAGCTATGGACGGCCACAAAATTGTGAATCAACATTGGAACAGAACATACAGACACGGAGCTAAACACAAGCATACCTGGGCTGAGGGAAAACGAGATTGATGCAGCAAAAGTAGAGGCCAGCTCCTGTACGGTCTACAGAGTATGAATTTCCCGTCCCATGCAATGGGCGTTTTGTAGATGGTGAACTTGCACGCGGAAATGGATGACGACAAAGGCAGGGCGATTGCAGGGCGAGACCAGCTGTGAGCCTATTGACGGCACATGCTGCAGCTGGAGCTCCACCGAATAGAGTTGAGCTAGGAGATTAGGATTGGCTGCCCAATCAGCGGCCATATTGTGCTCGAGGAAGGAACGCATCAACGTAGATGCCGTGCAGCTATTGTAGCGGGCTCTTCGTTTCTGTCATCCGGTTAATTAAATTTCGAGCATATCTTTGAATTCTAGACACTGCAAATTTAGCTGGTGCCTTTCCGCCATACAACGAGCCGTATCAAGGCAAAAATCATCCGTCTCTGCGCCATAAAACATCAGCAGCTGAAGGACCCACACTTCACGCGCCGTGACGTGCAGGGACGTCACGATTTGGCGGCAAATGGCTGTGCTGCTGGTCACTCTCCCCCCCCTTCTCTCACTTTTCTTTTCTTTTTTTCTTTTCTCTCAAACATATATCCATGTGCGCCGCCTTAACCATGTCCTGCGCAAATATCTAACAGTTCTCTGTGTTTCTTTAGCGACTAGTTGATAAGCTCCTAGGAGATCTCTAGGCCGCTGCCGTCAGACAAGTCCCCGTTCAAATGCCAAAGACTAAAGGCGAAGCCAGTACCATTAGGCAGCTGTTTCACCGTCGCCCGCTCCTCAGGCAGTGAGCCAATTGCTCAATTGACAGACCTTACGAGGCAATTCTCGGTGATCTGGGAGGATACAGGTCGAGGCTTTCTTGCTCGGCCGAAGATGAAGTGGAATGATTGATGCTTAAATCAATTTATTTCAAGGCTCTCATTATCAGCCGGAAGTTCCAGATCTGCATCTACACGCCATTATTCAACAGAAAGATTCGCCTGAGTATACCCATTGACACGGAGTTCTCCCTTGGCATTCTGAATATGTGTTCTTTAGCCCCCAATGCCTCTATGAAATTGCATCAAGCACGGGGTAAGTAATGCAATATTATAACGTACCGCAGATAGCTCGCTTTGACCAAGAATGTTTCATGAATTGAAAGAATTAGACGACATGCTTGATCTTGAGAAATTTTAAAGACTTCCATGACAAAGCTACACATGCCACGCTACAAGACCGTCCCATTCCCAGCACAACCTCCGGTGCATAGCAGTGGTCTGTTCGTACTGTGTGCAGGAGCGGCAACGCCATACCCGCTGATGAACCCCAAATTATGCTATTTTGAAACCATGCGGTGCATATGGAACTTGCAAGTCACGGAATGGTAGTCAGTGTCGCCCGGATGACCTTCGGGGCATGGGATCCGCTGGGTGGCTTTCAAACCAACTGGTCCCTGAGAGAAGGATGCTCAATCGCTAGGGCGTTACTGCCCAGTTCCTATCTGGGAGGAGTGGTCAGCATGGAAGACTAGAAGCGCGTCCCTAGCAGCTTTGAATACGCCGGTGTGAAATTACGTGTCGGTCTGTATGCAGAACTTTGAAGACCGTAAGGCTTTATATGTCGTACTCTTCTCGGCGAGTCCCTTTTTGGGACAGGAAATCAACGCCTTCAGCGGAAGAACAGGCGGGATGATAGAATTCCCATCGGGTGATGTCTATCAGTAATACTTCTACACCCATTAAGTAGAATGTAGCATGTTATTGAAGTAGCCTCTAGCAGAACTTGTGATTGGCAGAAGATGCCTGTAGGCACATGCCTGAGATACTTGATCCAGGCAGGAAGTATTGGTTAAGCAACGACGTGAGGTGTGAAATGTGTGGCAACCATGGTGGCAAACACTGGTCAGACAGATGACTCAAGATTGGTACTACAAGAAGTTTTATGTCTGTGAACTATGATGACTTATATTATATTGTTCATATGCTGCACCCACTTGATACATGAGCACTTCTAGGACTTATACGGATGCAAGAACGCAGTTGGATCGTCACCCCACGTTGAGCGGGTATAAAGATAAGCGATGGCTGCAGAGAGAGTTCAATATTTCCGCATTTCTTTATGACAACGCAATGCGCTGGGGTTTCTCTACTCGTAGGCGATCAGGCATTGTTGGTAGCACAGGAGCGAAACAAGAGGGACCAAGTCTGGGGGTAGGACGACTTCCTTCAGTCGATCTGACTTTCCACAGATTTAAAGCCGTCATTCAACATCCACGGCTTTATCATCTCTGGTGAACCCTTTGTTAACCCTGGCTCGTCTATACCAAAACCAGGCAAGTGGTTGGGTGAGATCATCAAGGTAGCAACTCACTGACTCGAGATGCAAGGGGTTTGATCACAAATTAAAAAATCGATGAGAGAGTCTAGGCTGCATACAGGGAAGGCTCCTATTGCATTTTCTAGTCAAAGTGCTCATCATGCCGTTAACCATGTACATTCGCCAGAATATCTGCATCTGGCGCCTTTTGAAGCTACTCGGGACCCAGACAACGAGGGAGACAGAAGAGACCTCTCCTCATGATGGGCAGTTTTGACGCGGCAGTTCGCTAGCACCCTTAGTTACTTCGAGATGCACCTTAGGGCTTTCAAGTCTTCGCGCGCAAGCAAGCGCACATGGGGGCCACGGAGCCTTACGAAGTAACCGTTCGTACAAAACCAAAGGATAAACCAAGGTTGACATACTGCGTCCCTTCTACCGGTTGCTCATTACTGTCCCAGCCCCATTTGCAAGAGAATAAAGAACTCATCGAGCAGCAAAGGCCTCGCATCAGCAAGGGGGACCAGTGTGCCTAGATTGGCACCCGCTCCAATGTCGTCTAGACCGGGCGATCTAAACTACCTATTTCCAGCAGCACTCACTCCGGAGCTGACCGCTCATGCATCGGGCGACGAGAACGGGGGTCGGTGGAGTTGTCCACCGACCAACAGGCCATCCCGCATCACGACGCGCGCCTTGATGATTCGTCCAAGCTGCACGACCGGAAGTGATATCGGAACTCAATCAGTGGAGTAAGGGTGAAATGGTATCGCGGGGAAGACTCGGCCAGTTCAAAGGAGCCGCTGCCATCTGCTTGGTGCAGGTGTACGCAGATATTAAAGGATAATCAAGTCCACGAATTGACGTGGCGCGTAACATGATGGTTCGTCCACACTCGTCAGGCCATTACTAAATGTGAGCACTTGAATTTGATTCATTTCCCGCCCTACCAACGGATACAATAAGTGGTCAAGGTGATTCCAGCGTCCAAAGGCGCATCTAGGTAAAACCGAGTTCTGAGAATGACCAATTTTCAAGGACCAATACCTCGCGATGCTCCACGAAGAAGTGAACAACCCATAATATTTACGGGATGCATGTTCGATTCTTACAGCCACTCGGCCAGTCCTATCTGGGAAGAGTGGCCAGCATAAAAGGCTGGAAGCGCACTCCAATGTTCTTATTCCTTACATCATTTTAGAGTGATGAAATCCATCTGCTTGTAGCAGTGCGAGAGAAATACCCTTCACAGCGTTTGCAATCTGGTTGCCTCAAGGCTAGCAGTTCGGCTCATGGGACCTGCGCAAAGCGGCGTGTGTTCGACGAGTAAAGGCTCGCATCCTACGACGTCATTTGGAATGTCTTGTGATGCGCTGCACCTGACGTGAATAAGCATGCGGTTTTCCACAAAAGGCGCAGGAATGACTCGCACATGCGCAGCTGCGTCGGCGTTTGGAAGAGTCTTTGCTTGCACCCGTTGACCGAGGGTGGGAACAAGCGGTCTTATGGGCTTGGCGTCCAGCAGACCCAGTCTCATCTTCGTCGTCCGACGGATCCAGGTCAGTGTAGTGGATAAATAAAGTTGATGCACATACGGAGTATTCCGTACTTCCCCTTGAGCCAAAGGGTTGCCCTCTGCGGACGCAGTAGCGCCGAGATAGCAAGAACGTCACTTTGTCCTTTTTTTTTTTTTTTTTTTTTTTTTTCCTTCCTCCCTTAAACTTCCTCTTTCAATCGCTGTGGCATTCTCTCCGGCAGTCAACGGTGAAGGTGCGGCGGGCAGCGGACGATGCATCCGCAGTCGGGGAAAAAAGGGGGGAAATCTTCCTTTCTGGGAGCCGGGTCATGCCCCGACACTGATTGGCGTTGCAGATTATTGACGCACGGCAGCCGGGTTGTGTTGTGCTTAGGAGCGGGTACGGTAGCGCCGAGTCGAGCCCGGCAGATGAGAGCGTTGTTTGTACTCCGTAATAAAAACGAGTGCATAAACGCGCAGCAACGGATTTTTAAACGCACAGCAGCAACTAAACCTAAAACGGAAGGAGGTACCTCTATATACATTCTTCGCCTAGAGATACCTCCTATAATTTCTCCTCCTTAGGCCCTAATGTAGTTAGACGCAATTCTAATATAACACTATAAACTTATAACTAACAATAACACACTATATCTAGCTAATATCTAATATTAAGAGGCTATACACGCTCTACAGTAATACTTTTAACGTAATTCTTGATTATTAGCGTCTTAAGGGCTTTACCTGCGTTATAGGAGGCATACCTCCTTCCGTTTTAGGTTTAGTTGCTACTGTGCGTTTAAAAATCCGTTGCTGCGCGTTTAATGGCTCAATAAAAACGACTGGACGAAAACTTATTTAGGTTTCTGCACCGGGTCAATTGCAAAGCGGGACGGAGGCCGCTAGTGATTTCCATGCAGGCTTCGAAGGGGCATTCATTCCCGGGGCATCTTGCTCCGACGCGGTCGAGGCTCCGAGCAGTGATAATATTACAAAAATACCTCAAGCACATACCTTGGCGCCTGATTTGTGGTAAGAGCAAGCACCCTTGTAACATTGCTTGTCAGGTCAAAGTCTCTTGAGAGGTTGAACAGAAGGTCTGATAGAGCATTTGGGAATCTACTTCTAAAGAAAAGCATGTGTTTGAAGACCTGGGAGTCAGCAACTTATCGCAGAGCTCTTACCGGAAATCCAGGTGGCGTGCGAAGGTACGCGCATACGGAGATAGAGTCATTACAGTATACCCAGGTGGGGTTACGTTTACCGTAACAACGGTCCTGTGTCATGGACTGTTATTTAACAGCCCCGCTGATAAGGAAAAATCTTTTATGCTCGCGACAGACACTTAATACCGCAATGGCCCATGAATGTGAAGGAGGGGGGGGGGGGGGGGAACGCCAAAGTCCTTCGAAAACAAAAGCAAAGTCCCCGGGCGACCCCC
>KQ061731.1:5836-37505 GCA_001008035.1 Atkinsonella texensis | reverse complement strand
AACTGCCAAAGCTCCTTCGAATACCAAAGTCAAGTCTCCGGACGATCCTCCATGGTATTCGAGAAAAGAAGAGAAGAGAAGAAAAGGGAAGAAAAAAAAGTCTTTGCCTCTTCTCCCACTACGAAAAAAACGATTTCAACCAGCTCCAACCGCTTGATTGCATACAACGTCACACCAGGCTCCTAAAATGCAGTCTGACGAAAAGTCGCCTCGTATCAGCAACGAGAATGGCAAGCACGAGGCTGATGTCGAGCCCGGCCAGTCGGGCTTGACCCGATCGCTGCAGAGTCGTCACCTGCAATTCATTGCCATTGGTGCTACTTTTGGAACAGGCCTGTTTCTCGGGACGGGAGGTGCCTTGTCTCATGCCGGCCCTGCCTCTCTGCTTATTGCTTTCGCGTTCATGGGCTCGGTCGTGTACTCTGTTATGGTGGCCCTCGGCGAGATGGCGGCTTATATGCCTGTTGCGGGAGCCTTCACGGTTTACGCGAGTCGCTTCGTGGACCCGACGCTGGGATTTGCCATGGGATGGATATACTGGTTCTCCTGGTCGGCTACCTTTGGACTCGAGCTGACGGCGGCAGGTCTCATCATTCAACTGTGGAACGATTCCATCAGCATCGGTATCTGGATCCTCGTCTTTTGGGTTATCTTCACGACCATCAACTTCTTCCCCGTCAAGTACTTTGGTGAGATAGAGATGTGGTTCTCCAGCATCAAGGTGGTTACGGTGGTCGGCTTCATCATTTTCTCCATCTGCATTAATGCTGGTGCTGGGCAGCAGGGCTACATCGGCTTCAAGTACTGGACGAACCCTGGGCCATTCAGGGAGTACCTCGTTGAGGGAGGAATTGGCAAGTTTGTTGGGTTCTGGAGCGTCTTGGTCACTGCGGGCTTCAGCTATCAGGGCGCTGAACTCGTGGGCATCGGCGCGGGTGAGACGGAGAACCCGCGCAAGGCCATTCCGCAGGCCATCAAGTCTACGTATTGGGGGATCTGCACCTTGTTTGTCGCCACCGTCTTCTTCATCGGCATCAATATTCCTTACGATAACGCCGATTTGCAGAGCGGTGCCACCAACGGCTCTGCATCCCCCCTGGTTATTGTCGCCAATCTCGCAGGCGTCAAAGTCCTCCCCGATATCATCAACGCTGTCCTGCTCACAGCTGTGCTGTCTGCCGCCAGCTCAGACGTCTATTCAAGCACTCGGATTCTGTACGCTCTTGCTGACGAGGGGCTTGCCCCCGCTGTCTTCAAGAAGACGAATCGCTATGGTACTCCTTACTGGTCTGTCGCCTTTTGCTCGCTCATCGGTCTTCTGGCCTTTCTCAACTTGTCTGAGAACGGAGGTACCGTCTTCAAGTGGCTGCTGAACATCACCGCCGTGGCCGGCTTCATCGTCTGGGCTCTCATCAACGTTTGCCACCTCCGCTTTATGAAGGTTCTCGCCGCGCGTGGCATCCCCCGAACGTCTTTGCCATACATTGCACCATTCCAACCCTATCTGTCGTGGTTCGGCCTGTTCTTCAACATTCTGATTCTGCTTACGAGCGGCTTCACCGTCTTTATCAAGTGGAGCACGAGCGACTTCTTTGCATCGTATGTGAGCCTTCTTCTGTTTGTGGTGCTTTACGTCGGCCACAAGCTGTGCTTCCGCACCAAGATGGTCAACACTGAGGACGTTAATCTGTCTATGGGACGTACAGAGATTTAGGGTACAATTACTTATTTTTTATTTTTTGGAACGAGGGGGGGATCTACTTGCATTTGTATATTAACTTTGCATCTGGCGTGTGCATAGACTGCGGTACTTGGAATTACATGGCTGATTGATCGAGTAGACATGTCTTCGTCTACAGTAATGAAACCCGTTGTAGGACATGTCGTGGCTGCTTCTATATCCGTAATTGTGGACGCCAAGAAGTCGGGTGAGGGCTGCGGCGACAACGACGTGGGCAACATGGTCGACGGGGCAGGCGTTAATCGAGTTGTTAATGCGCGGTCGTGCGCCGGTCCTTAGGTCAGTCAGTCGTCACATGCGAAAAAGTCCAGAACTTCGAGGCTATCGACAAGGGTCCAGTCGTTCGTTACTGGGACTGGTTGCAAGTTGGCAGGTACCATGCCGTATCAAGCCACACCCGTTCGCCGCAAGGCTAATGGCATTGTCACTGGGGGGACAAGATGCAGAGTGCAGAGTGCAGAGTGCAGAGTGCAGAGCCGCCTTAGTTGGGGCTGGAGGGAAGCAAAGATCAAAGAAAAGAAGAAGAAAAGAAGGGGAGGAAGGATAAAAACGGAGATAAAGGATGCGCACAGTCCTTTGGGCATCAAAAGTGAAAAAAAAAAAAAGACAAATGCTGAGATCGTCAATATCGCATGCAAGTCCGGAAACCAAGGCAAGTGCATCCGACGATGACGCTTACCGCCATCCCAATCGGGCGACTCTTCGCGTGACCGCTTGCTGTTCCTGCGTAGCCAACACAGATGAATGAATGGTGGGGAGGGCTTGCACTGATCAAATCGTGGCTGTTCTTCTCGTCTTTTTTTTATCTCAATGTCCCTCCTCTTCTCTCCTCAACGACATTCTACTGGCTGCGATGCGATGAGCAAGTACACACGAAAGTGGATGCCATGTGGGCGCTGCGGCCATTGATTGCTTTCACATGGTATGGCGCCAACAATTGCACCTCGTATAAAGAATTGCTTATCCCATTCTCTGTTTCCGTTCCTTTACCCCTCCACTCTTCTCTTCATTTCTATCTGATTTTTTTTTCTTTGCTTCTTTGGAGTTCTTTCTTAATTCTGCATATCTTGAACCTGCCATCTGCCGTGTAAAAATCCGATCGACTATTGATTGGCCTCGAGCCCCGACGTGAGCGGTAACGACCTACCTGCAAGATACCGAATGAATTCTCCTCCAACTTATGGCCCGACGATAGCCCGCTGTCTATCAATTGCCACGATTTATGAGCAGTATCAAGAGCAAAATGTCCAAAATTGACACGACAAAGGATCTGGCTGCTCTTTTCGAGTCGCAAGCCCAGGCCACCCCGCAGGCCATCGCCCTTGAAGATGAGAGGCGAACTCTCACATACGCCGAGCTCGACAGTGAAACTTGGGCATTAGCAGATCGCCTGCGCCAATATGGCGTTGGTCGCGACTGTCTCGTTGGCGTGCTGATGAATAGAAGCGCAGATAACGTGGTTGCGTCTCTGGCGGCCCTTCGTGCTGGCGGTGCCTATCTGGTGCTCGAGCTAGCTTATCCTGCCGGCCTTCTTCGCGATGTCATTGACGATGCAAAGCCTACTGTCATCTTAACGCAAAAAGCACATGCAAGCAATCTGAAACATGTCAACATCCCCATCATTGTCGTGGATCAGCCCGACATGGCTGTCGGGGCAAACGTGCCCAAGGCCCCGTTGCCGGTAGACGACGACCTCGACAGACTTGCCTTTGTCTCATACTCCTCCGGCACCACTGGCAAGCCAAAGGGCATTGCGAACCCTCACAGAGCGTCTGTCTGCTCATACAACTTGCGATTTGGTCTTAGTGACCTGCAGCCCGGGGACCGAGTGGCTTGCAATGTTTTCTTCACATGGGAAATGCTGCGGCCGCTGCTCCGGGGCGCCACCACGGTGGCTGTTCCCGACAGCGCAAGCTATGATCCTGAGCTTCTGGTCGAATTTCTAGCTGCTCGTAAAATCGCTGAAACCCTCATGACCCCGACTCTCTTGGCCACAGTCTTAGCTCGTCACACATCGCTAGCCGAGACTCTTCCTCACCTCAAGTCGCTATGGCTCAATGGCGAGGTCGTCTCCACGGACCTCTGCCGCAGAGCATTCGCTGCGCTGCCCAGCGTCCGATTGCTCAACGTGTACAGCGCGAGTGAGACTCACGAAATCGCCGCAGGCGATATCAAGACATTCATTGACTATGAGGCTCGCGTCTGTCCTGTTGGTCCTCCAATGGACCCCGACTCCATCTACGTACTCGACGAGGCCGGTAACAGAGTAGACATGGGCACTAGTGGAGAGCTCTACGTTGGCGGTCAAATGCTCGCCCGCGGCTATCTGAATCTTCCCGAGACGACTGCGAAGTCGTTCCAGATGGATCCTTTCTCAACGGCGGTGGACGCTCGAATGTACCGCACAGGAGACATGGCGCGCATTCTTCCATCGGGCTTACTCGAGATTACAGGCAGAGTAGGTGGTATGATCAAGACGCGAGGATACACAGTCCAGCCTGGGGCGGTGGAAACAGCAATTGTGAAATACCTCGCTGTTCGAGCTTGTGCTGTGGTTGCACGTGGTGATGGTCTAGACAAGCAATTGGTCGCGTATGTCGTGCCCGATAAGGATGTTCGTAGTCGCACCGTCCTGGTGATCGACGAGTCGGGCTACAGTCCTATAGCTCGTCGAGCGCTTTCCGACCACCTTGCACACTACATGATCCCTACCTTGTGGGTTGAGCTCGATGCCCTGCCTACTCACGATGTCTCTAGCAAGATTGATTTGAAGGCTTTGCCCCCGCCACCAACACCAAGAACGCCGATCGACAAAGCCAACAAGGAAAGAGATACCAGAATCAAGATGGATACCATCATCAAGATGTGGGCTGCGTCACTGAATATCCCCGCTAACGCCATTTCCCAGGGCCATACCTTTTTCGATTTGGGTGGTCATTCTCTGACGCTGGCCGACTTGGCTGGTCGTTTGACCCGAACATTCAGTTTCCCTGTCCCTGTCGCCCCTCTGGCCGGTACGCCAACACTAGAAGGCCACCTGGAAGCCGTGAGAGCTGCTCGCGATGGCCACACTGCCGCCGTGCAAGCTGATCTACCTGCTGTTCTGGCCGCCGACGCTGCACTACCCGACGACATTAAGGGGGATGGCAACCCTATGTGCCTCCTGAAGGATGCTGAGACTATATTGCTCACTGGTGCCACGGGATATCTGGGAGCCTTCCTCCTCAAATCACTTCTCGAAAACACCACGGCCCAGATCGTATGTCTCATTCGATTTACGGACCCCAATATCGACTGCCGCCCTGCGGGTATTGCACGAATCCGAAAGAACTTGATTGATCAGGGAATCTGGAACGATTCCATGCTCGAGCGAATGGAAGTTATGCCCGGTAACTTGGCTCGAAACCGCCTTGGTCTCTCACCCAAGGCGTTCTCAGAGCTCGCCTCAAGAGTAGATGTGGTTGTGCACGCTGCCGCCACTGTCAACTTGGTGTATCCTTATGCCGCTCTCCGTAACGCCAACGTCGGAGGCACTCGAGAAATCTTGAGACTTGCCGCCCGCGGCGGAGCTACGGTGCACCATGTCTCGACCAACGGTGTCTTGCCTCCATCCAAGACAGCTTGGACTGAGGAGGCCATGCTCGATATCAAAGATGTGCCCACTAAACTTCCTGACGGTTACGGTCAAACCAAGTGGGTAGCAGAGGCGCTTGTGTATGAGGCCGGACGACGAGGCATGCATGTCAAGGTTTACCGACCAGGCACAATCAGTGGCCACAGCGTGACTGGCGCTACCAATACATACGACTTGTTGAACGCCTTGATCGTTGAATCTCTCCATCTCGGATATGCTCCCCATGTAGACGGTTGGTTAGCTGAGATGACCCCCGTCGACTTCGTCAGCCAGGCCATCGTCACTCTCGCAAACCACCCCTGCACGAAGCAGAAGCTCTACCATCTAGGCGACCCGGAACCCGTCACAGCCGAGAGCGTTTTCCAGAATCTGGAGGCTCTCGGATATCCTACCAAGAGACTCCCTTGGGACGACTGGGTGGCCCTCTGGAAGGAGAAACGTGGTTCAGGACGAGGCGGCGACGACCCGTTCACTGTGGATATTCTTCGCGGCGGTATGCCCACCGTCGGCACACTCGAACTGGTGACCATCCTCGACGATGGTGCCACGCGGCCTGCACTGGACCTGTATGATGTATCAAGACCCAAGATTGACAGAAAGTTGTGGGAAACCTATGCGCGGCACTTCTTTGCCCGTGGCTGGCTACCTCATCCCCCTCTTCGTCTCAAAATCAGCGGTGTCAATTCCGCAAGCAAGGGCCGTCTCTCCGGTCGCGTCGTCGTCATTACAGGAGCATCATCAGGCATTGGTGCTGCTGTTGCCGTCAAGCTTGCAGGTGAAGGAGCCCACATTGTCCTTGCAGCCCGCCGCCCAGATGAGCTCGAGAAAGTCAAGGCCAAACTGCCTTCCTCCGCCGGCAAGATCCTTATCCACAAGACAGACGTCTCAAGCAAAGAACAAGTGCAGTCCCTCGTGGACACGACCACTGAAAAACTCGGACCAATCGACATCCTTGTCAGCTGTGCCGGCGTAATGTACTTCACCATGATGGCCAACTGCCAGACGGAAGAATGGGAGCGCACCGTCGACATCAACTGCAAGGGCTTGCTGCATTGCCTCTCGTCCACGCTGCCCAGCTTCCTGAAGCGCAAGACGGGCCACATTGTCGCTATTTCCTCGGATGCCGGACGAGTCGTCTTCCCCGGTCTGGGTGTCTACTCTGCGAGCAAATTCTTCGTCGAGGCTACCCTTCGGAGTTTGAGGCTCGAGACTGCTGGTAGCGGTCTGCGCGTTACGACGGTCCAGCCTGGAAATGTGAACACGGGCCTGCTCAAGATCTCGACGGATCGGGAGGCTCTCAAGAAGTACGGCGAGCCGACGGGTGCTAAGGTTCTTGACGCAGAAGATGTTGCAGGTGCGATCCTGTATGCTGTTACGCAGCCGGAGCATGTTGCTGTCAATGAGGTGCTGATTGAGCCGCGGGATGAGCCGGCTGTTACGGCGTAGGTGGAAGATTTATGCAGTCGAAGAGGCCCGTATATACCCGGTTTTGCGTTGATGGCTTGCATGATGTATGGACGAATTCACTTCCCATTTTAATGTTTTCCACTTATCTCTTTAACATACACGTGAGTCATTCTTGGATCTTTCAAGAGACCGCTTACTTTCGCCCTCTGCTCAAGGATGGGACGTGCCGGGTATAAAATACTCCTAAACAAGACCGTACAGGGTATAGACTGTGTTTGATGGGCTGCTTGAGCAAGTGATGCCTTGTGGACACAGATATATCACACTTCAGTGGCATTATGAGAGAATTGTTAGCTGAACACACAGGGCTGAATAATGCTCAGCCCCGTAATCCCTGATTTGTTGCGTAGAATTGATAGTCCCAAGGGGATCTTAATGCTGCTGTATTAGGTTCTTCAGAGGCCTCTATCATGCAATTACCTTGCATACTAGCCCGACGTGCCCTTTGTCCAACTCTATATCTATCTATGGAACGTCCCAGGTATGGAGTATTACTACTGCAAAAGACCGCACACAGCCCCTACTGGGGCTTTCATCATAACAACCAAGTCGGCGAATGTAACGCGACTGTAACCTATGTCTTGCACTCATGCGAAGGACCCAGCGATGCATCCGTCCCGTCTAGCCCTCAGTCATCATTTACATCGTCCTCGTGTGCCTCGCCCCATTCCCCCATAGATTTCTCGCGCAAACCCCGCGCCCGTTCTCTCGCGACGTGCTTTTTGTCAGGGCGCATAGCAGCACACACCTCAGGCTTCATCATTGCACACCGTTCGCCGGACGCATGTGCCTTCAGGTACCCGAGCTGCGTCCCGGCCATCAGCCACACGAATGCGCCACTGTTGTGCAGTCGCCTGAAAGCGCAGGACGCCTTCAGGAGCTCCCAGGTGCTCAGGTGCGGGTTTTCGGACCCATTTTGCAGCAGTAACTTGATGAACATGGAGGACTCGAGCTCAGCTGGTGGTTGGATCTGCTGCCACTGTTCATGGACCACCCTGACCCTCTCTGGATAAGTCTCATCCTGGTTTTCAAAGTCCACGGAGGACCATTGCCGCCTGATATGGCCAATGTCGTCCTGGAGTTGATTCCTCAACTTGACCCAATCCGGTTCCGACTCGTATTCTCTATCGAACGTCGAGAACATGTGGGTCAAGTCTTTATCGTAGGTTTGCGCCTCCAACGCCTCGAGAACATCGCTGAGCTTCTTTTTGGATATCTCGACAAGGCGCTGTAGTTGATTGTCCAGGAAATCCAGGATGTGCGGTTTGTTGTCGGGTTTATTTCGCACTGGTTCACCACTCGGCCCTGATGGCAGAGAAAAGGGGAGCTCAAAGTGCTTGCGAAACTTGTGCCAGTCTTCACGGTTGAATCGGTACCCCTGCTTGCTCTGGTCTACCAGCAAGCTAAGAAGGTTGCTCATTGCATCGATCTTGTAAGAGGACATCATTCCCATGATGCGACAATAACCATCTTTATATATGGTGCACATTCCCAGAATATTTGGCTCGAGGTTGAAGAGAATGCCATTGTATATGAATTTGTCGCATTGCTCTTCGGGATTGGAGTCTTTGCTTCGAATGCGGCTCGTGGGCAAGTCGAGCTTTCTCACATGGCCCGATTCTACAAGGTCAGCATTGTTCGCTGGCGCAGGAGCATTGCGAAAATTCTGAACCAACGCTTGATCCCAGCAAACCCAGGCCTTGTCTCCGTCGTAATCACCACCAGATAGTTTATCCGCGAGCGGTCTCTTGCCCTTGGTGGGGAAGACGATGACATCTTTGAGGTGCCGGAGCTCTGGATGTGACACGGCCTTGACTCTCTGAATATCTGTCGGTAGATGCGCCGGCACTCGAGCGATAAGAACGTCCATGTTTTCCAAGAGCGTGTCGGAAAAGCCATCAACTTCGAATTTGGTAGAAAAGGACACGTGGACTTCATCTTCGGCCAATTTTTCGCTAAAGTCTACCACCATCGTCATCCAAGCAGAGCAAGGCACCTTTATGTTGCCTTTCTCAAGAAGTGTTTCCGCTCGCTGGAATCCAAGCGTCCGACAATTGATCTTTAAGAACTCGTTATTTTTGGGATTAAATCCATGGCTGATCAACCAGGTAACATTGTCCTCGCGGCATCGAAACAAGCCGCCGAGAGGTGCTTGATCCTGAGAACCCTCTGTGGCGGAAGATCCACGAGTTCGTTTCACCCAGTCGACCAGCGCCACGGGGCTATCCAATGCACTTGTGAAGCTCTCGCGGTCATCCTTAAGGGTTTCCTCGAGGTATGTCTTGAACGTTGTTCGCATTGCGTTCGCATCTATTGCCTGCGCTTCAAGCAAGGGTATGAATTGCCCATTCAGTGTTGCAGACTTGACTTCTCCGGAATAATTGTTCACTTCAAAAGTGCGATGCGCCGGATCTTCCTGATCGCAGTCCCATTTCCGTTGTGACGGATAAGTGACAATCCATTTATCACTGTCAAGATGGGGCGGCCTATTCTGACCGACGATCCATACGCCTTTTGCACTCCCAAAGCGAGCCTGGAAGGCGCTTGGGACATACGTAAGTCCAAGATGATGTGCAATCTCGTTAGCTAGGCTTTGAGACAGCTGGCCAATCCCGTCATTCATAACTATCTTGCCGCCAATGTCCTCATTGCAATGGTAGATCTCGTGTTTCTCCAAAATCACGGTAGGCTTCGTATCTGTGAGGCCTGGTCACACCCGTTAGGATTCTAACCAACACAATATGCAGATGAGGAGAGTAACGATTATAGCAGGAGCACTGGGACATCTTACTAAGAGAAATTCTCGAGAAATGTTTCACCAACTGTTGTGATGATATTTGTAAATCTCCAATAGCCCATTTTATTACCCGCCACAAATCAACTTTCACTCTTCTGTCGAGAGCTGCTGCGTCCTCCTGAGGTGGGAGTGACCCGTTAGGACTCTTACGGAAGCTGTCTCCATCACAGGCGAAAAAGAAGACTTTAATCCACTTGACATCTGTGGCCCCTACCTTAGCCTTCTTAGCCTTCTTAGCCTTCTTCTGCTTAGCCTTCTTCGCTTTGTCTTCTTTATCGAAGAACACTGACCATTGACGTCCTAAGAAGTAGTGAGTCCTTTTCAGCCAACTCGCCAGGTATTTTTCCGCCTCACTCTCATTGCACTTGAAGATCCTTCCAAAGTCAGCAGGAGAGGGTAGCAACAGCTGCAAGATACGATCCGATCCGAATCGCCTAAAAAGGCGATTGGAGCACTCGAGATGCAATGGATTAAGCTCGAGATTGAAGAGAGGTCCATCATCATGCTCATTCGGAGCAAGCGTACCTGATAGCACAACTGCTTCATTTGAATCTTGAAAGGATGTCAAAGCAGCATCCCAAGCCGCCTTACTCGGCGGATTTAATGGGGCTTTGTTTCTAAAAACCCTGTGCTGTGATATACTTGAATGAGTTTCCCACAGGGCATTATTCCCATCGTATTGGATATTGACTTTTTCAAGGTCTTTGCCGTGACGCAGGGCATGCCGTGTAAATTCCCAAACGACGGCTAGTGGAGCATGATTAAAATTCCCATTTGCAAATCTGGCTATGTCCACAACGTCCATTAGCTCGTCCCATTTGACCAGAGATGAGAAGCTCTTACGGAAAACATTACGCAATCTCTTTTCCAAATAGTGTGGTAATGGACAGGGCGCCTCTACAGACTCCGAGTCTGAACCAGAACCGGAATCCGAATCTGTGGGGTTTTCACGACAGCTGTGATATGCAGATTGGCCGTCGTCCACGTCTGCCACGTCATCTCCAGAGAAAGAAGTGTTCTTTGAAGTTGCAAACGACGCGTTCAGCGAGCTGATAAATGAGGCATTGACTGTTGATACGATGCTGGATGAAAATGACGAAGACGGAGTTCTAAGCAATAACCTTGTGCTTTCAGCTTCGGTATGGAGCAAAGTCTTTGAAGCTGAGTGAGAACTTGGGCTCGATCTTGATGGAACGGAGTCGATCCTGCGGTTGATCTCAAACAGCTCTTGATTGGACTGGCATTTAATTCGTTTGTGATTGGGTGAATTGTGTGTTAATGGCCTCTTCCGCTCCATTGAAAAGTAGGGGCGCAGGCTTGGCCCTGCATTCCAGAGCACAGCAAGGAGAGTAGAAGGGAAAGCAAAAACAAAGTTACGGAAACAGTAAAATCCACCGTCTGATAGCCAAATAGGAGAGGGCCACGACGAACGATTGGGTGGCACGTCACCTCTGGCGCGGAACAGGCCGAGGGACGCTAAAGAGGTGGAGGGGAGGACGGGAGGAGCTCAGCTGGGAAGCCCATCGTGGCGTAGATGCTCTTCTTGCAAGCAAGCAGGCTGGGAAGAAGGTCCACGTGATGCCGCCAGCTTTCGTGGACGATGATGGTCAAGGGTCCTATTTCGGCGGGCGGTTGCAGTGCGGGGCAGCTGACAGTTGAAGCGACAACGGCCAGGCTGCGCTAGGGGTCGTTGACTGGTGCATGGCAGACATAGACACTGTGTCTACAGCGGGTTTGCCCAGCCGCAGGACAGTGCGATTCCCCGCGGCCACACCAAAGCTCCGCACTTCCATCGCCGTGATCTGGTTTCTCGGTGTTCGGCGTTCGTCTAGCGTTGGCCATAACCAACTGTCAACGACGCGCTCCAAGGCAAAACAAGATCATTGTTTCACTCGAGCAATCAATTGGTATAGTAATTATTTCAGCACGCGTTGCCCCCCCTGTCTGTTGTGATTGTGTCCCCTGCGTCATGCCCGACAGTGCAGAACCGGACGAGGCAGTTCCCATCGAAGAGCTGACTCCAGAAGAGGCCAGTCGCATCATCCACTCTCATCGAAAAGTACGATATGGTATGTATAATAATTCAATCTTCGTTCATATCTTGTAAACAAAACAACAATACTTCGTCGTCTTAGCGATCCCCCTTGCTTGTTACCTGCATGGCTAATCGGATCCCACAGGCACTGCATGCTGGCCCTGTCGACAGCGCAAGGTGAAATGCGACAACAAGCAGCCATGTGAGAACTGTGTGAAGCGGGACCACTCCCAGCTATGTTCCTATAAGCCCAATCGCTCTTCCGTAAACAGAAATTCAACTTCCATCACAATTGGCCAATCCCGAAAGCGAGCGCGTTCGTTTTGCGACGGTCGAGATGAAAGCCGAAAGTCCGAGCGTGGAGACAGCTGGCCCACGAGCATAGGTATGTCGATGTGAATGTCCACGGGTCATGGGAATTTTCATTCTTAACGTCAAGTATGTAGGCATATCCACCATTCTCGATGAAACCGAGTCTGTTGGCGATCGCTATCTGGGCCAGAACAGCATCCCGGCTTTACTCCGAGAGCAGTCTTCGCCAAATGAGAAGAATGACATTCGGCAAGACATGCGATCGATACTTGGTCTTGATACCTCTGCGCCATTCCCTCTCATGTCATCTCAGCATTTGCATCGCCTCGCTCAGGATATCTCAGTGGAGTTACCATCCGATCGCGAAGTCATGAAGTAGGTGGAGCTGATTATGAAAAGCTTGTCGTCAGTCACTAACTCGTCTCAGGCTATTCCGCACGTACAAAGAGATACCTCAACCGTTCTGGGGCTTTGTCTATGACATTGACGATTTCGAATCTAAGCTCATGACTTACCTTGAAGATCGATCCAGGAACGCGTCCAGCTCTGCTAGATCCTCCCGCCCCGTGGCCGCATCGTGGCTTGCTATACTGTTTGGAGTCTTGGCCGTTGGTTCTCAATACCATGAATCGCCGTACCACATCCGAACTCGCGACTCACAAAGATATATACAAATCTCGTTTCACTTGCTACGACTAGGCAACTTCTTGTTGAGGTATGTCGTATTTTATGTTAGCTTGACAATTACTTTACACAACACATTGCTGATGCTGTCAGACCTTCCTTCGACTCCATTCAAGCGTTGCTTCTCACTAGTTTTGTTCTCTTGAACGACATGAAGGCAGAGGCGTCTTGGGCACTCACGGGGCTAACATGTCGATTAGCACAGTCGCTAGGTCTGCATCGTGCAACAGCCAGTGTAGAGGGTCGTGACAGCCTCCCTCCGGATGCCAGAGCAAAGGAAATAATTCGGAGAAAGTTATGGTGGACATGTGTCTGGCACGACACGCTCACCTCACTTTCATTCGATCGGTAAACTTTTCCCTTTCTTTTCTTCTTTCATTTGCGCTTCTCTGACCACGTCTCAGTTGCCCAATGACCAATTTCCCAAGCTGCGAAATACCAGTCAGCCTGGAGGCAGCAGCCGACAACTATACATACTTGGAAATGATGTACCATCTCGTTGAGATTATCTCTCGGCGTCTCAATCCAGAAGCCACTGTGACGTCCTCGTATGGCCAAATCGTTGACAACTGCGAGGCTGTCGAAAATTTGCGTCGGCGATCCTTGCCACACATGCAAGAGAAGGACAAATGCAAAACTGCATTGCACCGCCTGCAGTATTTCGCCATCCGTCTTCATACGTCCTTTGTCATTTCCGTCGCATGCCGCCCTGCACTCAAGAGGACCTGCACCTTTGATCCGAAGCAGAAAAAGGAACTGGCCGACCGATGCAAGGACAACCTGACCGAGACCGTTCGGATGTTCTTGGCCATGCACCAGTTGTCGGTGATTCCAACTCGAAGTTGGGCATTTACGTATCACGGCCTATCGTCAGCTCTTCTTCTGGGCATTTTATGCGAGACCAAAGCTGATCCGGAAATTCGTCAGCTGCAGGGAGACCTGATTGCTGCTCTTTCCGCCACAGCAGCCAAGGAAGCCAGCTCTCCTGAACCTTATATCGCAATCAGCGAGAAGGACATTGAGCTGTCTGGCCCTTTATGGCGAGCGCTCACGGCACTCAAGAACATTTATGAGCATGGAACTGTAATAGGTTCAGCTCTCAAGCGAGAAGGTGACTCTTCCTCTGGAGGAAGCGGTACGCGCACACCACTGCAAACATTCATGATGGGTAACCAGCCTGGTTTGAATCTGAATCCTCAAGCTCCTAGTGCGTCGCAGAGCAGTGACCCTCACAAGGATGCGGCGCTCGCCATGACCGAGATGCAAAATGGCGCATCATTGCAAGTCTTTTCTGCGTAAGCTTACCGAATCATGTTTCATTATGAATCATTTCTAACAATGATACAGATTACAGTACAATCAACCATTACCAGTCAGTATGGACCTCGACGGCTTGCCAGGTTTAACAGTAGATCAGACACAGCTGATGGCACCTATGGAGCTGTACAACTCTATCTGGGGTGGTAAGCGCATTTGATCCCACATTCATTTTCTGTACTAAATAGCGCTTAGAATCGCCTGACCCATGGGACTCCAGTGTTGACGCGATGAACTTTGAATTTATACCTCAGCCACCGCCTGGACAACCACAGCAACAGTTTTATTTTTGACGAGATTGAAGTTTTAGCGAAGATTTAGTTGATCATGTTGGAAGGGTTTTGGTGGTATATTTGGTGCGGGCGCTTCAGGTTGTGACTTTGCAGAATTTTACGGCTTCACACTGATAGGCTGGTATGACACCTGCCCCATGTATTCTTGTACCATGATCTGAATAAAATACCTCACGATTTCATTTTAGTCGTCAGCGCTCTCTTTGATCATCTCTTCGCACCATGTCAAGGTAGCGATCAGATGGCACCCCTTGAGAGGTTACACGCCAGTAGAAGCGATAAACACACCCAAAGTAGGCACGATAATAAGGCTCATCATCCGATCTTTTGCAGTATGCGTGTGAGGCAGCTCGAGGCCGAGGAAAATGAAACTCATTGTCAACTCATCTGGCATGTCGTGATCAACAGTGTTGTAGCTAGAATCACGATTGGCTTTCTAATTTCATTTTCGTCTTATCATTTTGCTTGTTGTCATTCTCTCGCCCACTTCTTACGTCTCGAGGTGCTCGCCACAAGCTTCTTCTTCAAATGCTTGGGCATCTTCGTTTTCCGTTTCTCGCGCTTAGCTTCCTTAACAGACTGCTTATGTTGCTGCTGACATTTAGTACAATTCATCCCGGTGACATAAAACGAGAGAAAAGGGATGTACAGACCCTCTTCTCGTCCTTATCCTCAAACTTGCGGCCCCTGGGACGACCCTTTTCGAATCGGCTCTCGTCACCTGACTCTCCACTGGACAAGCTGGCACTCTCATCTGAGTCGTTGTCTAAGCTCGATGCTTCGTCATCCGTACCCTCGGCTTTGGGTTGGACGACTTGGTCTGCCAGGAGATTCTTGTAGACTAGATCGTTGCCCGCACCTTGGTTTAGCCTCTGGGCATCTTTTTCAATGTTGTAGACTTGCTCTAATGTTTGAGGGATGTATTGATTTCGGAAAACCTCATTGTCAACTTCAAGCTCCGCGGCTGCTTCGTCGTTATCTGCAACAGTTTGGCGGGTCTCATACAATTTAGCGAGCGACTCGGTGAGACCAGGCTCTTCTGAGGGTCCTTCAGCGGCGGTAATGAAGTTGAAGATGGTGCGGTCCAATAGTGTGTCGACACCCTTGCGCCGAAAGAAGTCGCCGACATTCTTGATGTCCATACGCAGGAACTCAAGAGAGCGAGGGTGGCCGGGCTCCACACTCTGAGATACATCGATGACATACAAGAGGCCCTTGTGGTAGAGAATGTTGTACTCGCTCAGATCGGCGTGCACCAACCGACATTCTTGGTACATTTTGCGCATGACACCAATAAGCTGGATGTATAGACTCCTCCACTGTTGGTCCACGTCGTCACCGGTTAGCACAGCATCACGCAGTCGGGGATATGCCCAGCCTTTCTTGTCCCCCAGGAACCCCATCACCAGGACGTGTAGTTTTAAAGTGATGGGTTCTGGGCAGGGAATGCCAGCATTGTGTATTCTTCTCAGATTGCGAAACTCCTTCTCTGCCCAGAGCTTGACCATCTTGCGATGGTTGCCCTTGTCGAAACCGCCCTTGAATCTGTGCTCACCGGTGATATACCTCTCCCGGTCCTTGAACACAAGTATTGCAGTCTTGTAAACCTTGATGGCTTTCTGGACCACATGACCTGTTTTGTCGTCTATCAACACCGCGCCGTAGACGTTGGCTTCCTTTCCTGTGCTGATGGCGCCGTGGACTTCGCTCACGAACCCGCGATTGATCATCTGCAACAGTATCATGCGAGTACGTTGGTCTAACACTTGTTCGCTTGTGGCGCGGTCGGCCTTGTCCTTGTCCTTCTCTTCACTCTGTTTGACCGAGTCGAGGCGTATCTTGGCGGCATGTTTTGAAAGGGAAGCAACTTGGTCATCTACGCTGGCAAATGTGTTTGCCGTGGGTTTCTGCTGATTCGAACGAGGCAGAACAGCCACCCCGTTCGTATTATCGTGGAATTGGCGCTGGCGATTGTATGTCTTTGCCAAGTCTCTTACATCTGCCCCTGCCCATTCCTCCTCGTCGACATCGTCATCTTCAAATATATCGTCCAAGTCGTCATCGTCATCGTTATGCTCTTCTGTCCGAGGGGCACCACGGGGCATGCGCACTTCTGGACAAACTTCTTGGGCAGGTTCCACGTAACCTTGGTTGGCTGTGTATGTGAATGGGGGTTCATGGGGGGCCGCGGGCGAAGCGGCTGCAGTGTGTTCTTCAGGCATGGTTGCAAGATTGACTATATAGACAGATGCTTCGCAAGGATGCTCTGCTAAGATGGTGTGTTTGTGTGGGTAAAAAAGGACGGCCGAGCAGCACTATCTTTTCTTTCGAAAAAGCGCTTTGTGGTGCTAAGAACTTGACTTTTTTTTTTTCGTTGAGCAAACTCACTAGGCTTGACCCCACCATGGATGGGATTTGCCTCCTCACTGCGCGCGGTGAGTCATGTTTTGTGTCTTAAGGAGGGGCAGAAGAAGTCCAGCCGCCAGCGGAAGGCTTCAACGGCCGAGCCGTGCGCCAGCCTCTCATGGGTCTGCCCCGTTTGATTCCTGCGTGAGCAGACGCCGGCTCCTGCCAGACACTGCCAGCTGCCACCCAAATTGTTCACCTGCATGGAGGATTGCCAGTCTGCATCATGACGCGTATTGATCGAATGGCCCTTCATGACGATATTTGACCTCACCGACGCTCTCACCTCTTTGCCAAGAATCCAAGCGGATCCGAAGCACGGTCGCCGAACCTCTGCTCCGATGAGATGAAACTCCTTGGCGGGAGGGCTCAATTCGTCCAGCTGAGCGCTGCGCGAAATGGCTCCCTTTTGGCCAGTAGCATTGGCAAAATCTCGATGATCCCTGAGCCCGCCGTCCTTCCTCTCGTTAGCATTTATTTATTCTTGACAAGAATGGTCGTCGGTCAAGCTCAAGGGCGCGCTGGTAACATAGCTCAGGCTTGTTCATTTCTCAATGTCTCAAACGCTGTCGTTATACGGCTCGGCATGCCCTCATTTGTGCTCATATCATCAGTCTGTCAGCTCTTAGCATTAGTCCTTTTAGCAGCCCTTGATGAATGTGTTGCATTTTGAGGAGGGAGGCGGCATTCCTTCGGCATTGGGGAGCCGTAGCAAATGTTCCGTACGATGCATCCCATTCAGCTGCTTCAGCATGCCAACACGCGGACTGCAGAGACAATGACCGTGGTGAATCGGGTAGCCGGGCTTTATTTCGTTGATTATCTCCCCGAATAAAATTTCTGCAGGCTGTCTGCTGTTGCTCCCTCCCTTCAATGAAGAAAATCCCCGAGGAGTCCTCGTGCTTGGGCCGTTTCCTTAGTTTTCTACTCGTTATCCTGTACGCCACAGCTGCGTCGAATCTTCCTGGTAAGGTAAAGAGGCTTCGTGACATTCTTAGGATCTGCTCTGCACGTTTTATGCAATGAAGGTCGCACTCACAGCAACTCTGTTGGTGGTGCTGGCGCAAGGCGCTGTGACCGGCCCTGGAATTGCGGCAACACGAGAGACGAGAGCTCCCGGAGCGGGCGACAAGTCATTCACTTTGCAGCAAATCAAGAACAACAACTTCTCAGGAAGTGATGGAGCTTTGGATTTTATGCGGGCTCATATGAAGTATGCACAGAATCTGCCAGACGCGGTGTCTAAGGCGGTCGAAAGCAATCCGGACTTGCGCAGCAAATTTTCTGCCCTCATTCAAGGGAATCAAGGTAGTCTTCAAACCAAGTTCAAGAGTTCGTCTGGTCAATTTCTTCCGCTAATCCTGATTCGAATGAAGGACAGAAAGGAACCGCGCAAGCCCGACCTGCTCGAGGCGTGGACTCGGAATATGCAGTCGTCGTTAATATTGGCACGCCGCCTCAACCTATTCCTCTGAATCTAGATACAGGTTCCTCTGATCTGTAAGCAACGGTCATAATAAGACTTTTAGAGATAAAAAGCACAAAATTTGACATTCATCAGATGGACATTCTCAACAGACACCTACCCGAGCATATTGCAAGGCCAAGTCTTGTATCGCCCTCATGACTCATTCACTAGCAGGCTTCTCGGCGGCGAGAGCTGGCTCATAAAGTATGGTGACGGGGCTGGTGCAGACGGGATCGTATACCAAGACAAAGTGCAAATCGGGAACACTTTTGTCAATAATCAGGCCATTCAGGTAGCCACCATGGCCTCTGAGAGCATTACATCCGACAACTTCGTCTCTGGCATACTTGGCATGGCCAACAGCGGCGCCAACACAGTTCGTCCAACTCCTCAACGAACATATATCGACAACATCAAGGATGAGCTCGCTCTGCCAGTCTTTACAGCGAATTTGCGAGCCCATGCGCCGGGAAATTACAACTTCGGATACATCAACAAGTCTGAGTACACGGGCAAGATTGAATATACTCCGGTTGACCCTACGAGCCCGTTGTGGGAAATCAAAGCGTCCGGTTACTGGATTGCATCTGAAAATCACAATGAGGTGTTCAATGCCATTGTCGACACGGGCACGTCTCTGACGCTTCTCCCGCAGACGGCGGTGGACAGCTTGTACTCCAAAATTAGGGGTTCAATGATTGATCCGCAACTGGGCATGATGGTATTTCCTTGTGATGCTAAGATTCCAGACATCTGGATTACAATCGGATCTTACAATGGCAAGCTCCCTTCTCAATATATCAATTATGGTCGGGTCAACAGATACTACTGTTTCGGGGGTATTCAGACATCTGAGGGTATTCCATTTTCTGTGCTCGGAGCTGTCTTTCTCAAGGCGCAATTTGTGGTATTCAATTATGGAAACGCTGTTGTTGGATTTGCAAACAAGGATTTGCAGCTTTAAAGGAGCGGATTCCTGGCGATGAGCCTACCGAGATACACACATGACTGTTAGTCTCCCTTTGTCAGTCAGACCGTCGCAGAGTGGTCCAATTTACATGGAAGTTTATTCCTCGAACAGCCACAACACCACAGCGACGCACTGTAGTTGACGTTATGACTATCAAGCGGATGGCCCTTAAAGCAGCAGAGTTCCTTAGCAGCAAGAGCCAGCTAGTCATGAGAGTTCCACGTTCAATTAATTATCACTTGGCCCATGTAGACAACGCAAAATATTCCTTTTGGCAGTGCGAAGGCAGCAAGAGAAAACCATGTTGGAGCAGGGTGGGGTTGATGAGAAACTGATGTAACCAAAGTAACACTATAACTGACAGATAATTCCTTGTTAGAACCATAGAATATCTAAGGGGAAAAAAAGAAGGGTAACCCTTTTCAGCTCAGTCTTTTTTTGTAGGCGGGAGGGGTGGGCAGCAAGGTTCGCAAGGGTCAAGCCTCGCACCTTCCTTCCAACAGCCAGGTCGTTTACCTGTCAACAGACGACAATAAGCTTTCAACGTTGCAATATGTGCGATGTGCGATGTGTATGCGAACTTGCCATCCGCGCAATAACGGGACACTGATACAGGACGGGCATTTAGGGTAGGCGCGACACAGGACACAGTAATGTTTTTTTTCGCAACGATATAGGCCGGGTTCTGTATCACAAAAAAATGGTGTGTAACTTAGGACAAGTACATAAACCTAATCAGCGCCACTGCACAAAACGCGCAAAACCTGATGTACATTATTGCTCTGACTCGATGTCCAATTCCAACTCTATCCCTTGGTCGATCTCATTGGATCCGAAGGGTGTGCATCTAATTTGCCTGTCATTGTCTACGCTTCTTCTTGTTCGCGTTAAAAATTTCACTGCGATGACTTTCTTCTGCGACCCAGTCGCTCGTTCGTCAATGACCTGCGCACCATTTCTCAGATTTGGCAACAGTCTCTTCTCGAGTTCGTCAGGAGCCATTAGCACCATTCTACGCAACTCGTCGAGGTCCCAACTCTCGGTGGTTACGGGGCAGATGTGTGTTAGTTATCTGAGAAGAAGCGCGAGAAAGGAACAGGTCAATGAGATGCACATCCTTTGGGATTCAATTAAGATAGACGAGGGATGGAGTCGGAATAGGACGTCGAGTCAGAGAGCGATAAGGAAAGGGGCGACGGCTTTATTCTTGCAGTTTTGGTTGGGCACTCACACGTCGTTGCTGCCTTCGTGCTGCCAACAACGGGATATGTATGATGATTTGTTAATTTAGAATTTGTATGCAACTTGGTAGTATATATCGTCCACAGAGCCTTTTATTTCTAGTATGATGCAATTTTCGTCAAAAAGTCGGGCTTTCTTGCAACGTGTTAGCCGTTGGCTCCATTCCTGCCCGTCTTTAAGGAGTCCAAGTTGCTCATACCGTGCAAACGTGTGTGAGCCAACATCGTCACTTCGTGAGCCACCCCAATAAGATATAGCGCGGGAAGTGTGGTGTTGGTGGTATACAGAAGAATTATAATGATTGTCCAGCAACAACTTACATACCAGTCTCCTGCTTCGGGGTGGCTCACGAAGTGGTGATGCGTCACGGGTAAACGAGCTGACAACTGGGTTTGCCGCGCCATGCCTTGGAAATGGGAGCAAAATGGTCATACAAGCACAAGTCAAGCGAGTGCAGCCAATTAACGACATGGGAAAGGCGATAAGAGGGTGTGAGGGTGCATGTCGAGGTCGGCGTGGTCAGCCTGGCGGCCATATCCAGATGCGCTAGCAAGCAGAGGTGCTGCCGACCATTCCAAACTGGCTGGTCCGGTTTGGTCCGATGAAGCTGCTTGAAGGGTTGATGCTACTGTACTGTACTTGGGTTGGGGATGGGTATGGGGTGGGATGGGATGCTTCTGCCTGCTGCGCTGTGATCGATTCGGCGATGCTGGTTTGGGGTTAGGCGCTCGCTGAAAGCAGCCCGTCGCGAAAGCGAAGCGAGGCGAAGCGAGGCGAAGCGAACTGGTTGTGGTCTGGTTGTGGTGGGTCTGGTTGTGGTGGGTCTGGCTGTGGTGGGTCTGGTTGTGGCCTGGTTGTGGGTCTGGCCTGAGTTCCGATGACAACAATTACTGGCAGCCTAGCCCGTTCCGATTACCTTATGTACATACAGCACCCCAGATATCCGCTGTCCACATGCACTGTCGCCTCTTCGGCGCACGCGATTCAGCCCATCTGAGTCACACGTCATCGCCCCATGACTCCATCTCCAGCCAATCAGCATCTCCCATCCCTATCAACCGCCAACCACGATATAAGTCGCTACAGCCGCCGAGGGCAACAGCGTCCTCTCAAGATATCCCATCACTTACTTACTTCTCTTCGACTCTTGACATATCCCATATGCGACTGCATCTTTGCGGCCTTTAGCAAATTCTAATTCTTGTTCCCCTCCACGCTAGAAGAGAGCACACACAGCTCAAGTTCCTAACCTTTTTTCCATCTTGACATCTGCCATCATTAACCTGGATTATCACGCTTTTTCTTGTCTAAATTGTCAATTTGCTGCCAAATAAAACTCATTCCGCGTGTTTGGAACCCCAGATCCTGTACATCCAGCACGCTGGCTTGTTTATGCTCTACATAAAACGCTGTTCAACCTCATCTATTTTTTTCTCTTTTTCCTCTAAAAAGTCGACACCAGACCACGTTGCGACAACATGACTACGGTCCCAGATAAACTTCCTGGAAGGGATGGTCTCAAGTTAGTGCAGAGGAAGGCATATAATCGCCGTACACTTAAACCGCAACACCGCTCCATTAATCGCTTGGTCCGCGCCAACGCAAAGCATCTCGCGGAGACGGGTCAGAGTCACGTCTTTCCCCTCTGTGAGCATGATCATAACCAGATCGACAAGGCGAGCCTCAGACCTCATCTTGAGCGGGATCTGCTCAACCACTACAAAAACGCCGCAAGGCCTGCTTATCATGAAAGAACGCCCCGCAAGATAGAACGCCAGGATGAGGGCAGAGACCTCGCATACAGCGACATCGAACTCCCGTCTGACCGCTATCGACTTGTGCGACGGCCGACACTCGAAAGAGAAGATGCCTTTCGCGACGCCTCCACTGCCAAGGGAAAGATTCATGTCCGGCGCCGTCCCGAAGTTGGGACTGATGATCAACAGGTTGCCAACCTCTATCGCATGGGACTGCTATACGACAGCGAGCAGGACCGCGGTGGTGATAGCTTCAACTTAAACAGCATCAGACATGATGAACCCCTCTACTCGATCCGTCCCGCTAAGCGAGCGCGGAAGCGCAGCAAAGCTGGCAAGGGGTTCAACCGGCCCTTGCATCTTGATCTATCCTTCTCTGATTTGGGCGACGACGAAGTCATCGCTCAATATCTCATGGCTCTGACCCGACCAGAGGACGACAATAATACTCACGCTGAGACCATTCAACTCATGTCCCGCGAGTCGCCTCAGTCACGGCCTCCCTTACGCGTCATATACGAGCTGGCCAGCTCTCAACCTTCTTTCGATTTTGATACTTCGCAGCCTCCTGATATGATCGACGATGTTCTCTCCGATTATGATTGTTTCTCAGATGGCGAATTAGACGACATGCCCTCCCAGCGGGAGGTGCAGGAGGACACGGATAGCCCCCCCTCGGATATCTGGGTCATACTAGGTCACGGCTCGTAGCAGGTCCGCCAAAGAAAACTCCCCGTGTCTTGCCGCGATTTCAGTGAGAATTCGTAATATCGATATGAAGACGGTCTGCCAAGTATGTTTGCTATCAGACGATAAGCGGGATGGGCTTCCATGTCGGGCACTGTATTATACTGATCCTATCTGCGTCGGAGGCGGACGACGTCATCGGGAGCACGAACGTTGTAATTACTGCATGAGGATGCATTAGAAAGTTTTGTCTTACCAAGCAGTTTTGCATACATTTGTCAGCGCACTTGACTTCATTCTACCTATAGACTTTTTATTTTTACATACCATTATGCGCATGCTTGGCATTCCGATGTATAGGTCATCCTTTTTTCTTCCCTGCCGTTCGGCGACGGCATCAAGTAGATGCAGTCGCCCTCTAATGGCTTGACCGTTGCATTCTTAATTAGTAAAATTTATTCGCGAATCCAGGTCGAATTGTGGACAAGGTTGGATGATTGGTTCAGGGACATGGTTTCTGAGGTGTTGCGACAAAACTTGAGCGTTGGCCGTGGTACAGAAATGCTCATCTTAGACCCTCTATATACCGGGTGACAGCCGCCAAGTCCCGTACGCAGATCGGAGACATGTTCCGGGCACCAACAGACTCATCCGCTTGTTCGTATTTCTCCGTTCATCCAGAGTGCCATGCGGCGGCCCTGAAGTGACCTGTCAGGGTCAGAGTGGCTTGCCTGTACAACAGAACTCGTGTTCGGTGTATAATGCATTCGATCTAAGCGCCAGAGGTTACACATCACCAATGGCAGAAGTGAAACGCCTTTAGAATTCAAGCTACAAGACTCCCAGATAATATAACACTTTAATGCAAGACGATACAATGTTGTTCAAAAAATGCCCAATGGAAACTTCCTCCCGAACCCTGACTCCCGCATCGACTTCAGACCACTGAGACAATCATCCGGATCCCACGGCCCACACTTCGCCTTACAAGAGACCTCTCGATCAGGAACCTTGCCCGTGTCAAAATACTCTGCCACAATCTCCCGCGTACAGTCACTGTACGACGTAAAAGCGCAATGGCCCATTGCCTCCTGAACAACCACCCTCGCCCCAGGATGGCCCCTGGCCACGACCCTCGCGGCAGACAAGGGGGTGACAGGATCAAGTCTGTTCGAGAGGAGCAGGATCGGCGCAGCAGGCTTGCCCTTCTCGGGCTTGTGTCCCGGCGGCGTAGGCTTGGGCGTACTGTACGGACCTTTGAAGATCCAGTTTGCTCTGACGTGCCATCCTGAACAGCGGAAGCGAATGTCTGACCAGTAGGTGCCGAAGACGGCAGAGGTGGACTTTTGCTTATCGAGATAGGATGCCCACCATGGGATATCCTTCGAGGTAACATCTTCGCCGTCGGCGCACACAATAGCGTGCAGGGCATCTGAGCCCCTGTCGACCATGGTCGTCTCGTTGGCGACGGTACAGGCGCTTTGGAGGGGCCCTCCGACGACGTCGCGTTCGAGGGTTGTGAGGAGGGATTCGAGCTTTTCGCCTCGCATCGTAGAATCGAGGACTTGGGTGAGTGAGATGAACGAGCGCTGGGGGTCGTATGACGACTGGCTTAGGAGCTGGCGGATGTCGTCTCCGGTAAGGACCATGGCATTGCCAGAGGATGAAAAGCCAGAGATGGGGGCTCTGTCAAGCCCTTTCACCCATGACCAGAAGCGATTGCTGATTTCAGAGGCGGACTTGTCTGACTTGCGGGCAAGAGCACATGTTTTAGGACCCGCCTCGAAGCAGCCTTGGAACAGGTTGTCGATAATCGCGTCGGCATCTACCGTGTTTGTAAGCCAGCCCTGCGTTTCTCGTCAGCTCCTGATGCGCCCGTCACATCTCTTTCCACAGGGAGCGGTGAAGGTTGTGCATACCCCGCCATTGCTATAGTCATTCGTGTTGGCGACTCCGTCGAAGACGATCCGGCCGATTCGCTCGGGGAACATGGACGCGAAGTAGTTGCCGAGGGTCGTTCCATACGAGAATCCAATGTACTGCAACCTGGCAACGTCTGTCCCGCCCTCATCTCTTCTCTTGAGTTCCATCCTCTCGTTGCCCTTGCTGGCCTTTTTCTTCCTCAACTCGTCAATTTTGTCCACCGTCTCTACCATGTCCCGTGCCACCTGCGGTGTGCCGAGATACTTGAGGATCTCGCCCCCGTTCAAGCCCTGCTGATCCCCGCCCGCACATCTCATTCCAAAGCCGTCGTTCATAGCCAAGCCGTATGCCAATTTCCTAGCATCGTGTTCCAAACTGCCTAGGCCTCTCCGCTCTAATCTCGTGGCATCTCGCGCTAGGATACTGTTCGGGAAACAATCGGCCACCGGGCGACTGTTACCAACACCACGAGGATCAAAGGACACGATTTCGTAGTGTTTCTTCCCCGGCTTGTCTATGTAATCTTGTAATGCTTGGCCTGTTGACACAACGAAGTCCACTCCCGAGCCGCCCGGTCCACCAGGGTTGGTGAGGACTGATCCGCCAAAGGTGGGATCATCTTCGGACACATTGGCTGGGAGTTTGATGATGGCGATCGAGACTCTTCTGGGGTCCGAGGTGTTTTGCCAATTCAGCGGAAGTTGGAGACGCGCACATTGAAAGCCCGAGTAACAGTCGTAGTATTTCAAATCCTCCGCAGGAGTGATTGAATCCCATTCGAAGCTGGGGAAAGTGAAGTTGTCTGCGGAGGCCAAGGCTGATAAGCAGATAATAACATGGTGCCGCGGCAGTCGCATAGTTTCAGGGCACCGGGCGTTTGCAACTTGACGCAGCAGAAAAGCTTGAGGATGGTCAACTTATTAAGAAGACGCGCAAACGAGGTCTCGGATGGGCGTTGACTTACATGCGGCGTCATACGTGAGAGGAAGAAGCGAGAATGAATTCTCGGCCGTTTTACGAGCCGGACAGGGCTGAGACAAGCCAATCAGGCACAGCGCAATGTCACAATGTCACATTCAGTGAATATAATTTATCCAAGTGGTTGCGTCTCATCCCAGCCTCGCTTTGTATCCCTCGCTTTGTATCCTGGTCTGTGGCCATGTACACCGGGGTACTAGAACCGGGCTAGGCTGCAGTGCGGGCCGGCAATTGTCATCTTCCCTTCCCGTCCGTCGCCGGCTGAATCGGCTGAATCAAAGTTCCCAACAGATTGCAGCGTTGCATTTGTTGTAGTATGTGTACTTCGTATATATGTATGTGATATAGGGCCTGAATCGGTGGGCAAGTTTTGGACAGTATAGGCTCTCACCCCCTAACGCCATGAAGTTTTTACAACATACTGTACATACACCACAACCTCTGAATTATTTTACAAAAATACTCGACCTACGGTTTGCAGTTAGCAGGCCCCTCTCTTACAGCTGCGTACATCTGATAGGTTAGGTTCGCTAACACCGGTCAAGTAGACATGTAAAATAATTCAAGGGTTCGAGTGTAAGTCTTGCACAATGTGTATGAAAAGGAAAGAACAAAGAGAAAAAAATCATTTCACCTACTCCAGCTCGCCTTTGCGGGCACTATCTGTGATGGCGGATCCCTGCGCTGATGTTCTGTCTACCATGCTAGCCGCGCCGGATTCATTGTCGTTGATCTGCACCACAGTCCATTTCCTAGCTGGTCCCTGCACGCCTGCCCAGAGATCGGTGGGCAGATACTCACCGACATCTTGCCGAAACGCCTCCCTAGATGCGCGATCAGCGTCTAGTATCTTGTCCACTGACTCCTTGGCTTTGTGCCAGATACTTTGAACTCGCTCATCGACGGCTCGCCGTCTTTCGAGTTCCAGCACAAGACGGCCATATGCGCTTGCGTATCCCTCATAGAACTCTCTCATTTCTTTCATCTCTCTGAGTTTTCCGAAGACTCCCTCTTTCTCCAGCTCCCAGTGTTGCCGAAAGTCTTCTTCTGCAGCCATATAGTCACCCAATCGATCACCAATCTCTCCTAACAATGCGAAGGATTCAAGCATGCTGATATAAGCTTCCCTTGTTTGACTGAGATAGCCGTGTGCCACAGTGAAGTCATGCTCTATCGCTGCAAGACGCTCCTGAATCTCTTGTACAACATCCTCAACCTCCTCTGCATCTTGGACAACAACCTTGAGCATCTCTGCTCGATCTTCTGCTGTCTTAGGCTCGAGATTAGACATGTGCGACTCTTGCTCGGCAATGACACCAGATATGGAAACTCCATCGCTGCCTTGGGTCTGCGTAACTTCGGCAACTTTACGTCGTGCGATTGCTGCGGCGCCTTCGGTAGTGCGAATAGCAGTGACGCACATGTCAAAGTGTTTCGTTAATGATGCAAGCAATGAAGCCATAGCTGTGGAATGGTCGTCCATGACGAGCAGCAGAGAAGCTGCATGACGCTGCTGTGTTTCCTCGTCCGTACCAGGGAAGTGTGCCTCGGTAATGGTTTTTCGTAGATTACGAATATCAGTTTCGAAGCGGAGCAGGTCACCGTCATATGATTGTTGTATGCTCTGAAGGGAAGTCAGTATCATATGAGCCATTAATTTAGAGTCGCTAGTTAGTTCAAACAGACTACCTGTAAGTCTTGAATGCTACGCTTCATAGCTTCCCGCATAGCATGCACGCTAGTCTCGTCGACAAAGTCAAGAAGATTCATAGCTTCCCTGTCATTGGGTTGCAGAGTACTTTGTACTTGAGTGTGTCGCAGCATGTCTATGGTGTGGGTCAAATCCGCATGAACCTCATCCATGGCCTTAACTTGTTTCTTGAAGTCTCGTTTACCCCAGCAGTAGGTAGATTGTAGGCTTTTCCAGACCCTCATAAGTATGGTCACCTGGTCGAGCATCGAGTTGCGGACAAATATGGTCTGCGCACCTAGCATCAGAGCCTCTTGGTGCTGTTGGCGGGCCAAGGTGGCAAGTTCGTTGGCACGTAGGACATGATTCATCGACGACAGAGAACGTTTGGCGACAAGGAGATGGTTCACGAGGGTGTCGATGGCGATAAAAGAAGTCTTTTGTTGATGATCATCCGAGCGCTTCAGCGAAGCTAACGAAGAAGCTGCACTGCGGCGAGAAGAGGCGGCCGGGGAGGCAGCCATAATGATGATGGCACTTCGCAATGGATGAGGGCGGGTGGAGACGTATGGACCGAGTGGGAGATGAACTCTATTTCGGGAACACAATGGACAGCGATGATGCTACATGGTGATGTATTTTGACGATGAGCAATGGAGAGATGTGTGAAGAAAGATGCGGACGACGGAGAAGAAGAAGAAGGATGACGATGATGCAATAACAGCGTCGTGTTTGACGGGTTCATCATTTGATTTGTGGGTTAGAGGGCCGGGAGCAGGGAGACAGCCGGCTGATAAGGACGTCGGAGCGATAGGCTGCCCGGCCGGCGGCCAGTGGCCTGCCGCCAGCAACCCAAAGCGAAAGCGAGACGAGGCAGGACAGAAAAGCTCGTCCTCGACCTCCGATCTTCGCACGCCATCAGTCAACACGTCAAGTCATCTGTGCACCCATCAGCCATCAGCCATCAGCCATCAGCCAGCGGTCGCATGTTAGCATTATTAGGGCCTGAAGACGCAATACAAATACAGCCAGCCACCAAGGAAGCATCCTGCCAATCACTGCGGTTGCGCCCCAACCGAGTTCAGACATGACTATGGAGTACGAGCAATGAAAACTCATCATCAACATGAAAAATGTCGCAATTGCATACCTATGGAAATCGAAGACTTCAATCTGTCATTTCACATCTGACACAGGTTTGAAAGCAGCCGGCCTAATCCGGTGTTTCCAATTAGCGTACCAGGAAGGATCAGGAAGGGCCTTCCTTGAATTGGGTGAGCAATGCGAATAGACTTTCCACTCTACCAAGCACAACAATGGCTTACGCCTTTGGTCTGCTTCATGACCCCATCTACCTTGTGTCATATTTGATCCATCAAATGCTACGCCAAAAGTCTATCATTAGGTTTATCTCGGTACTTCTGCTCCATCATTTGTCTGGCTGCCACAGTAACGTCTGTAGCGCGACGCTGCTCTAGTCCAGTCTTGTTGCCAGATCTCACGACCGATCATCCTGCCCCATGCCACGATGCCATTCGGAAGAAACTAGGATATAAAGCCACTGCTCAGGGCCACGCGTCGAAGGTTTACGAACAATGCGGAGGAACAGGACCAAGGCGACGAGGGACACCCTGGAAGCCGTTTTTTGCCCCAACATGCTAGCGAGGATGACCAGGACTTGTCAAATGAGGAAATGCAGGCTCTTGGAGCAATCAATTCCGGCGTATATATAATAGATATCTCGGGCACCCCCACAATCAATGCAAGACCGCTGCCTCATTATGGGCCACGACCCTCTACGATGGCCCTGAACAGCGAACGCGGCAAGCGACGTCGAGACGTGAATAGTCCTCGTGGCCGCTTTCCTGTTCATCGACGCGCCACACTGGAATCAATAGATGAGTCATCAGAAGACACGGCTGACTTGTCAAAAATACAGGCTCTTCATCAACTGTCTATGCAGGTCCGATGCCCTTATTGCGACGAATTGTTTCTCAGGCAAATGGATTTAGATCATCATGTTGGTCAAACACATACTGGTCCCCGGCCTGATGTTCCGAGGGTCATCAACGCTGACCTCGAGATACCCGATGCTCAAGAGGAATTGATGCGTCTGACGAGGGGAACGTCGCCAGCCGAATTCTTCAACCCTCCAGCCCTTGGTTCTTCTGCACCGAATCAGCCGTCCAGTGAGGGTTGGAGAGCTGCGGCTTTACCCGCCTTTGAAAGTGTCCTTGAAGAATCCGCAGTAGTGACGCAGCCTCCTTCCTCCCGCCCCTCGCTCTTTTCTCCGAACTCGAGTGAGCATCATGAGCCATCCTTAGACCCTTCAGCTTCAGCTTCCCCGGCTGGATCTTCAGCAGGTCTTATTATACACCAGCAAACGGGGAAAGAGGATGAAGGTGATGAAGATGATGACAGCGAGAGTGTGGAGGAAGACGAATTTGGGCAATACAGTGAATACCTTAGTACTGGCCATGTCGAGCATAAAACAGACAAGGACAACCAAGAGGCGCCGAAGCCCGAAACAAGACGAACCTTGTTAACATTACGACAAGCAAGATCACGAAAGCGATATGCCTCCATCGACTCCGTCATCTCGGACTCGATCACTACCAACCTTGAGACAGTACGGCGGGTGCGGCCGGCTTTGATTAGACGGCCGTTGATTAATGATGATGACTCTGATACGAGTCTCAAGAATGGTCTTGCGAACGCGTCCGACAGGGGTGATATTCCGGCCTAGTGTATGTCGGAATGGACTCGACCTTGGAGAAGAGAGGTTGTCGAAGCTCCAGGCGTATGGCTATGTCATGGTTGCGAGGAACATGTTGACGTGGACTCAACTAGGCAGGACAAGAAGATTGGCGATGTTCTCAAGCAACTCCGGTTGAAGTCACCATTGGAACGAGTTCGGGAAAAGGGTATTCTGCAGAGACGATGTGCTTATTGCCACAAGAGCGCGTTTTGTAAAGCATTTAGACTCTCCGAGGCGCAGTCAGGGACGCGAGGAGAACGTGGCCCGGGGTTGAGGCGGGTTACGGCACGAATCAAATGAGCTGGTGGCACGGAGTCACAAAAGGCAGCCTTGCCATTGATATGCACAGCGTTGTCTTGAGGTTGTAGATTCAATTCATCTTTGGTATCAGCTTATCTGACAGCGATATTATTGACTTCACTTCGTACTAGCAGAAGGTTGAGGTACCTCAGATTGAACGAATGGTGAGGGAGGACCTTCTGAAACGTGACTGCTCTCCTCTTCCGCCGTAGTCAGGCCTCGGTCTCGACGATCTATGCGTCTCCGCCAAGGCCGGTATAGGATGATGGACATGATACCCACAAGAAGGAAGAGACAGCATATACTGCCACCGACAATGTCAAAATGATCGCCTATTGCTGACACTCCATCCCACACAGGGCCCTCCGGCTTGGCAACGTTCTGGACGAGCGATAAGACCTGGATTATGCCGATGGAAGCTGACACCGCGACTGTAATTCCACTCAGGACAATCTGGTAGTACAGCAGGGCGACGATATCTCTTGAGAATGCCTTGGATGTGTATAGCGCTAGCATGGATGCACCGTCCAGAGTGTCAATGAGACACATGCCCGCTGGTTCAGATTAGTCTTTCGTCGCTGTATTTGACAGAAAGTATGCCCGCAACATTGCAGATACGTACTTGAAACAGGGGAGAAGGAAGGAAGGGAAAGAAAGAAAGAAAGAAAGAAAGAAAGAAAGAAAGAAAGAAAGAAAGAAAGATAGGAACTGCGGAGCATTTTCCAAGCACGCACATGTAAAAAGGATTGGAAAAATAAGAATCAGCCAGATGCTCGTTCCCTTCAAGGCCTGCAAGCTGGAGATCCCCAAGAGTGCAACCTCAGAAGAGGTGTCGAAGCCGAGGCCGAACACCACGCCCAGGGGATACATGTTCCAGGGCCGGCCAACGCCCTTGAAAAGGAAGTGGAAGATGCGGGTTATGGCGCCGCCTTCGGCCCGGAAGTGGTCTGTGTTGGAGAGGTCACTGGTGTGGGTTTCCTCATGGCCATTCCGCCGTCTGGCGAGCTCGAGTTTGAGTTTCTTAATGAGGGCGCAGAGGATCCAGGCGTTTGCGATGCAGAGGATGATGAGGACAGTTGCGCTGACGGCTGTGCCGATGATGTTGCCTACGCGGGTGAATCCTGGATGGGGGTTTATGGTATATCAATATCAGTAAGATGTGCCTTGTAAATACGGGCCATTGGGGGGAAGGGGGGGGGGGGGGGGGGGG